>CM062293.1:50972286-51487793 GCA_031216915.1 Pictodentalium vernedei | reverse complement strand
TGTCAGTAGCAACATTGGAAAGGTTTTCTGTAACGTCCTGTATGGGAGACTAGAGGAGGTGATTGAGGAGAAGGGTTTTTTGGGAGAAATCCAGAATGGCTTCAGGAAGGGAAGGAGAGTTACTGACCATTTTTTCACACTATCCCAAATGATAGAATCCGCGAAAGCAAAAAAGAAAAAGATGTTTATGGCCTTTTTGGATATCAAAAAGGCATACGATAGAGTATGGAGGGAAGGTATGTGGCGCAAGCTGGATGCTATGGGCTTAGGAGGCGAGTTTGTTGGAATTATGAAAGCATTATATAAAGATGTACAGAGTGATCTTAGGCTGGAAAACATTACAACGAAACGTGTGCCTATGGAGATAGGCCTAAAACAGGGGTGTATCCTTTCGCTGATCCTGTTTGCATTGTACATCAAAGGTTTAGGAGATGAACTCCTGCGTAGCGAGGAGGGGGTAGCAGTTGGGGACTTGAAGATCCCAGGGCTATTTTTTGCAGACGATATGGTTCTAGTGTCAGAAAGCGAAGAGGGGCTAACGAAAATCCTGGGAATTGTTTGGAAATATGGGAGCAAATGGAGACTCGAACTTAATGAAAGCAAGAGCAAAATTATACCTGTGGGCTGCAAAGTGGACCCCACTCGAAGGTGGAGAGTGGGTGAGTTCTGCATTCCGGAAGGGAGCAGCAAACTTCTCAGTGTGGGAGAGACAGGTGATTACGAGTATTTGGGGGTAAATATAAACATTACAGGAAGAGGCATCTACCGGAAACACGCAAATAAATTGATTCTGAAGGGGAAGCGAATCCTTAACCAAATGAAACTTATAGGGAGAAACAGTTTCAATAAGGTTTTCGTGGAGAAAACCATTTGGGAAATGGTGGGGCTGCCAAGTATAACATACGGTACGGAAGTGGTACCCCTAAACCAGACGGCCGTAAAGAGCTTGGAAATCCTGCAGAACGATGCAGGCCGATGGATAACGGGGTCGAGTAATGCCGCAGCGCTAGAAGCAATCAGGGGTGAGCTTGGGTGGATGAGGATCAAGGACAGGATAGACCTGTTGAAGCTCGGTTATCTTAATTATTTGGTAAATCTCCCCGACAGCCGATAGTGTAAAGCAATGTTCCTGAGAATTTTCAACTCAAATATCAAAACGGGGTGGATGGTCCAAGTGAGGGCGCTAGTAGAGAACTACTCATTGGAAATCTCGGGCCTGGAGGTTGGGGCAAACCAGGGTAAAAAAATCGTCAGAGAAAGGGCCATGGAGGATTGTAACCGTAATTGGCGAGAGGGGGTCAAATCAAAGAGGTCTTTGGGTGGCATGCGTGATAAAGAGAAGCCAGGTTTTGAAGAGTACCTTGATGGCACCTTTGGGGGGGGGGTCACTGTTGTTCAAGCTGAGGTCGCGATCCCTGGAGCTGAGGGGAAAAATTGGGAAAGACGGTGAAAGGGAGTGCCAGATGTGTAACTTGGACATGGTGGAGACCCTGGAACACTTTCTTCTAGAATGCCCAAAGTATCAGCCTAAAAGAATGAGATTCACTGGGAGTATAATGGGGAAGTGGGATGGGAGAATGAAGGACATGTGGTTAGGGGGAGACTCAAATGAGAGGGTTAATATGCTAATCGGAGAGATTGGGAAGAATGGGACAAGGGATATCACCAAGCAGTTCGTCTCCGAGTGTTGGGAGGAGAGGAGAAGCGTGGGAATAGGGAGGCAGTTGGAAGTACAGGGGTAACCATGGCCTTCTCTTCCGAGAACCGCGACAAATAAGCGGCTGGCCAAAGTGTTATTATATTATCTTAAGCCCATGACATCAAACTCCTCTGCCTCGATCAATGTAGCAATTTCGCTTACTTCGGGTGGAGACTCTGGATGTTGCTATATCCCACTTTCAGGGTACCGAGATTCCTTGGCTTCCGCCTACTGGTTCCAATGTTTTCTGGCGCTAGTCTTGGTAACCTTAACCTGTCTCCCTCGCTTTTGTTCACCCCTACCTGTGTCCACTCTAGTTATACTTGCCTCAGGCCTCCCACCCCGCTTCTCTCCAAAAAAGCCTCCGCTACCCGTAGAATTTTATCCCCCAATACCCGCTTCCCCACCCTGCTAAGATAGAGCCCATCACACCCGTACATGCTCGCGTTGCCCCAAAAACGTGTCCCAACGGTCGATAAAGGGTACACTGATGCATATATGTAACGCGTCCCGAACACAATATAATCTAAAAATAGACCACTGTTATGGCTTCGGCACCACGGGACAGTGCGAATATTTATACAGGGGTGTGTCCATATCAAATGTAGTGGGGAGAGAAAATAATTTTCGGAAGAAAATGGCAGGCAGGGCATATTTTTCCCTCTTAGGGAAAGGGTCTGGGGCCCATGCATTTGGGAAATTCGCATCATGAATACTTCAATTGGGAATTTGTTTTTGAGGAGAGAAACACACCAAGATTAAAGAATATTACCTTCAAATTGAACCGAGAACACACATACTACATTCGGTGACTTTGCAGTTGTGTCTGGGAAAGTCTTGTCTGTCCATATAGGCAGCCAAGACTTGCCTAGAAAGAACCGAGAACGTTCTTAAAATGTAGATTGTAAGTGTATCTACAACCTACCTGCTGGGCACCTGTTCTGTTGCAGTCAGAAGTGATCAAATCAGTATATGATCTTTAAAGGTTTAAGAAGAACACGCCTGCTGTCTGTCTGTGAATTCAAAAGGTTTTTATTCTTTGTTAGGTCAGGGGGTGGAGGGGGGGGGGGGGTCGCAAAAAAAATGTCAGGATACAAGGTCCGAGTGGGTGGATGGGTCCAAGCCCCAAAGTACAGTTTTTGCCGGTGTCATGCAATTTTTTGCCAAATATCATTTTACAGACAAGTAATTACAACCAAAGTGAATTCAAGTGCTTAGATTCATAACTTAGAACAGAATAGAGCTTTGATAATGTGTTGGGGGCTCCATGTTAGAATTGTTCCCCCATGTTTTACACTTCATTAGGGGGTGGGTCCTGTTCTGGGTCTGGCAAAAAAATTGCAAAACAAAAAAGTGATTCCCAGCTATTTGGTCATGATTTTCACTCCTTTATATTTCTACTAAGGCAGTCTGCCCCTTATTAGTGCTTTGTTGCTCCTATTATTTGATTCTTCTGTAAGCCACAGGGTGTCTCATGCCATTTGTCTAGTGTGCTTCCATGTATGGAATAATTGGAAAGATTGATAGAATAGAAATATTGATTGTGGAAAACGTGTATAATTTCAAGGGAAATATGATTCTAGTGACACTAACATAAAAAAAATAAAAAGAGACAATTCATCTCAGACAAGCCACTCTGGCATGGGTCAAAGAACTTCAGTATTAGGTCTCTCTCAGATCAGCTGTGCAAACTAAACATTTAACCGAAAAGTAATGAAATGAAAAACAACTGTTTCTTGTGGACAGTTGAAGATATCCAGTTGGGAACAATATAGTTTGGGCAGGGCTCTTGGTGGTGGGATTCGACGGGTGTCTGAACAGCATAGACATGTTATATATCGGGGTAAGGGTTGTGTTGCTTGGAACATGAATGGGTATATATCTGCTATTCAGTTGGTGGAGGCGGGCTCCAGCGGTTACCTGGGGGTCTCATGCTGCATCTCCGTTGTGGCTTTATATGCAGAGAGATTGTTTTGGGGCCATCTGTGGCTAGGGATGCCTTGGATGCCCAAGAGCAGACTGGGATAACGGACAAGTTGGTTTGCGGCACCTTTCATGTTTGGGAAAAGTATTTAATTTTTTTTTTTTTTTTTGATTTAGGTAATTTGAATACTTCGTTAAACAGATTTTATAAATTGGGGGTGGGTTCCCAATTGTCTTGAGGAAAAACTGTGCGGGAGGGGTGGGTGTCCAAGACATGACAGACAAAAATTTGCATTCCGGGGATGATGGGTCCCCAAAATTGAAAATGTAAAAATGTCCACCTTGTCCGTCATTTTTTGCCTGACCCCCCCCCCCCCCCCCCCCCCCGGTTAGGTTGGTAAATATTGGTTTTCTGTTGGATTGAGACTGCTCAGCTCAGAACACCAGTTGTTAAATATTGTATTTGTTTAGTGGGGACTGAGATTGGTAATTTTTTTGTTGGAATTGGGAAAAATCTTGCCTAAATGCCTTTGGGAAATGGTCCCATATTCGGCCGCTGTAGACACCCGAAAGTATCCCTGGCAGCAGGAGAATATTTTATTCTCTCAACTTCATTCACCTCGTGCTTGGTTAAGATTGTGTATCCCCCACGAATGAATGCCAAGAATCTTTCTCGAGAAAAAAAACTGTCAACTGGAGCACATATGGGTACATTTTAAAAATGTACGTACCCAGATAGTGTCTGGATAACCATAAAAGAAATGGCTCAAAAAATATTAGGGTTAGAGTACATGAACCGGTTTTAGGGAATTGGGGCATGAATGTACATAATGTTGACATTTTAGGAAGATAAATCCCACCACCGCTCCCTAATATTCCACCCCTCCCCAATCTCCAACCGCGTGACATCTCCACTGTTTTAATGCATTTTCCAACAACGCTCTTTCATATGAGCTTCGTATGAGAAATACATAAAAATAATGTTTGAACCACAGCGAAAGTGACGCGGTGGAAGAATATAGCTGCACATCACTCTGTCTGTGTTCGAATGCTCCCTCAAATAAAATGCAATAGGTGCTCTGTAGAAAAGCGGATTGTTATGTGTTTCTCACCACGTCTTCACTTAACAGTGGTTTATATCACATGAAGAATAAAGCTGAAATTCATATTTACCTTTTCGGAGGAAAGAGTACCGCCAATACGCCGCCTATAAATTGTGTTGTGAACATTCCTAAGTAGAGGAGAGTGTGAAGCAATGCCACTTCAGTTCCAGTCCATGCCACATGATAATCTTTTCCAATCGTTGAAAACTAAAATATATAAAATTTTATTTTGCAGCACATGCACCACTTAATATCATGTACAAATTACAAAATTACAAATTGTACAGAACGGAGGTTTACATTTGGTGTGTCCGTCGTCCATTTTGTACACTGGATACCGCCATATTGGTTTCTATGGTAGCACGTGGTTGCCAAGTGACCCAAAATCCTCTAATAAGACGGGAGTATATCCGAAGGGTGTGTTTGATTAAACGGAAATGTATCTAATTACCCCAATAGACCCGACAATACCGCAAATCACCAAAACACACCGACACGGCTTTCGCGAAGCCTCATTTTGGGCTACTAAGAGCAGCACGTGGTTCTATAAGGTACGTTCTATTAAACTGGAGTACTTTACTGATTCGGATTCCCCCAGAATCATCGTTTTATACCTATTACATACGCTATTATAGATACTCTAACCCTAGCGGTTAATGTAGTCCTAGCTACTCTTGACTACCCCTTGTAACGACCTATGTCCTCGTCCAAGTCTTATAATCGCCCGTCAGATTACTTGATTTTCCGTAATCTGTACCTACCCATACAGCGTTACAATCAAGTTATGACTCAAACGGACACCGCTCAGGCGACTCGAATCCCATCGAGAAAATGAGCTATCGAGCATTTTCTTGACCGAATGTCTCCACAAACTGCTCTACAACTCATCTCGGTATTTAAGGATACCTACGATATGGCCCCTATACACCCCCTTACTCCATTTTGACTCCTAGCTCCTATACAACTCCTGATAGTCTTACCACCCGCTTCCACTTTGCCTAGAGCTACCTGTCCTTTGATTAGCCTGTATTGTTGTCACCCAATACTATAGACTTCTACTACCCATTCAGTTGTTTAACATTACTGTTTTGTACCATTAGTATTGTCCCAACATTAAGTTGTAGTGCTACTACTGCTCTTCGTACATATCATTACACTACTGCCGTTATGAGTCCCAGTTCATATCACTTTTAAAGTTATATTTCACTTCTAAATCTAACGACTTTTCCATGCCTATTTCAAGTCCACCGAATAAGCTATCGAGCAGAAAAAGTCATTGCCCAAACCACTCGATAAAGATACCCGGGGTTATTATCGGATCGGATAGTTTTACTAGTGGAGGGAGTTGGAGTGTCCGGGGAGAACGACCAAGCAGCGCCGAGTAATTGTTTACGCGACTCCAACCTATACCGCAGCAATCCGGCACAAAGATAGTTAGCACCGATTGAAATAAGTTTCCCATCAACGTGCCGTATCACATAGTGCCAACGTGCCATCACCCTGCTAAATAAATGTCTTGCGCATGAATTCAATCAACGACTTTTCATTCTGAAATCCAATACGCCAAACAATGAGCCACCGCCCGCCTATCCTCCCTGATATTTGTATGCAAACAATAAATATAAAATAGTTTAGAATGGTTTTGGAGCATAATTTACTTGGAGATAACAAAGCCAGACTAACTGTAGTTTTCCAATGACTACGGTTACGATGAGTGATTTTAATAACAATTTTTTATAAGATGAGATGCAGCTATACCGTAAATAACGACACGGGTCAGGGCGTAGCCAAATTAAATTTTGTAGTGGGGAGGCAAAATGTTTTTCTGCTGCCAGTCCCACTTCCCCATTATACTCCCAGTGAATCTTGTTCTGTTAGACTGGTATTTTGGGCATTCGAGAAGAAAGTGTTCCAGGGTCTCCACCACGCCCAAATTACACACCCGGCAGTCCTTTTCACTGTTTTTTTCCATTTTTTCCCCTCAGCTCCAGGGACCGCGACCTCAGCTTGAACAACAGTGACCCCCCCCCCCCCCCCCCGCCGAAGGTGCCATCAAGGTACTCTTCAAACCAAGGCTTCTCTTTATCACGCAGGCCACCCAAAGACTGATTTGACCCCCATCTCGCCAATTACGGTCACAATCCTCCATGACCCTTTCTCTGACGATTTGTTTTACCCTGGTTTGCCTCAACGTCTAGGTCCGAGATCTCAAATGAGTAGTTCTCCACTAGCTCCCTCACTTCAACCATCCACCATGTCTTGATATTTGAGTCAGTGAAACATCTCAGGAACATTACTTTACATAGTGTTGACATTTTAGGAAGAAATACTTTACACCATCGGCTGTCGGGGAGATTTACCAAATAATTAAGATAACCGAGTTTCAACAGGTCTATCCTGCCCTTGATTCTCATCCACCCAAGTTCGCCCCTGATTGCTTCTAGCGCTACGGCATTACTCGACCCCGTTATCCATCGGCCTGCCTCGTTCTGCAGGATTTCCAAGCTCTTTACGGCCGTCTGCTTTAGGGGTACCACTTCCGTACCGCATGTTATACTAAGCAGACCCACCATTTCCCAAATGGTTTTCCCCACGAAAACCTTATTGAAACTGTTTCTCCCTACAAGTTTCATTTGGTTAAGGATTCGCTTCCCCTTCACAATCAATTTATTTGTGTGGTTTTGGTAGATGCCTCTTTTCTGTGATGTTTATATTTACCCCCAAATACTCGTAGTCCCTTGTCTCTCCTATACTAAGAAGTTTGCTGCTACCTTCCGAAATGCAGAACTCCCCCACTCTCCACCTTCGAGACGGGTCCACTTTGCGGCCCACAGGTATAACTTTGCTCTTGCTTTCATTAAGTTCGAGTCTCCATTTGCTCCTATATTTCCCAACAATTCCCGGCATTTCGCTTTCCTCTCTTCGCTTTCTAGCACCATATCGTCTGCAAAAAATAGCCCTGGGATTTCCAAGTCCCCAACTGCTACCTCCTCGTCGCTATGCAGGAGTTCATCTCCTAAACCTTTGATGTACAATGCAAAAAGAATTGTCGAAAGGATACACCCCTGTTTTAGGCCTATCTCTATATGCGCACGTTTAGTTGTAATGTTTCCCAGCCTAAGTTCACGCTGTACGTCTTTATATAATGCTTTCATAATTCCAACAAGCTCGCCTCCCAAGCCCAGAGCATCCAGCTTGCGCCACATACCCTCCCTTCATACTCTATCATATGTATTTCTAACATCCAAAAAGGCCATCAACGTCTTGTTTTCTTCTTTTTTCCTGGATTCTATCATCTGGGATAGCGTGAACAGATGGTCATAGACTCTCCTTCCCTTCCTGAAGCCATTCTGGATTTCTCAAAAAAAACTTCTCTTCAATCACCTTCTCTAGTCTCCCAAACAGGACTTTACAGAAAACTTTTGCAATGTTGCTCTTGACAGAGATCCCTCGATAGTTATCCAAAACGTTGTTTTCCCCTTTCTTGTGAATAATAGTGGGGCGGATTGCTATAAAAATAGTTCAGTTTGTGATACAAGCATGAAAGTGGGTATGGAAGTCACTTATGGTATATAGAGTACTTTAGGATAGTTGGCCACGAAATATGTTATTATTTTCAAGATGGCCACCGGTAGTGAAAAAATCTGCACTATTGGTGATGTGAGTGCAGCATATATGAGTGAAACATATAGCATTAAAGCAATTTTTCTGCTGCTACATCATTCCTTTATGCAAACCAAGACTGAATATGAATTGAAATAATGAATAGCAACGACATCTGTGGTTTAAAAGGCTGTGGAAATATATGGCAAGGGAAATAACTCTGTATGCTCAAATGTGCAGTTACCAGGGATTTGTTTCTTTTTTAAACGTACACGTATTTTCAAAATAAACCCCATAAATCTGCAAAACCAATGCCAATGTTTTGTATCTCATGCATTTAGAATCGATACCCGTATATTTCACAGGTGTATTTGTTGATACTAATTGCTTTCAAGGGAATTACAGGAGCAAAGTGCAGTGCATGACAATCCTGTGCGGTAGCATTTGCAATTGCCAGTACATGTTGAACGCTTGTAGCAGCACTTCTGTAGTTATTGACAGCACTCTGCTATAGCAGAGAGTGTAGTCCAGTGTGGCCCCCACAAATTGTTGTGTTTAAGCCAACCCCAGCTGATAGGATCTGGTAACTGTTGCACTGGAGAAGAAGTCTGGCCCCAAACATGTACCCGCTTGGAAAACTGATCTTTTAACATGCTCATATAGGGATGCCCTAATTGGTGGTATACCATTGTATGGACTTTGCTTTCGAGCGAACACATCAATGCAACATTCGTCTGCTCTGTATGTTGTGCTTGTACGGTCGTACATGACAACAAAATGTTCAAGATATCCATGTCTGCTTCTGTAACTTCATTCTGTGGTGAACTGAGTCGACAGAAACCTATGTTGCAGCCTCATACACATTCCATGCCCGTCAAGCAGATTTATTTCCCTTTTCCACAAAGGCAGACACTGTATCACACCCTGTAAAAGATTGAAAGAAAGGTAAAGCACTTGACCGAGGTCCAATTGATTTGGTAATGTCGTGTACTGGGAGCCAGCGGAAGTGTTGTCCCTTCCCTAAAGCTAACCATATTGAATTAATCTGAAGGTCAGTAAACACGTAGATGGCCATAACAGCAACATCTGTGTCGGAAGTAACAACAGTCATGCTATTAAAACCTGTAACAACAGTCGCATGTTTGGCATGAACAAGCATACGGGTGTCTGCCTCTTCATGGTTACAGGATGACAGCATATCTGAGTTCAGTTCCTTATTACAGGCAACATCATCCCCTTTAGTGACAACTATAAGGCTGTTTGTCTGAGCATTTACAGTTCTATCTGCCAACAATCCAAACAGTTCAGTTTTGTTTTCATCACACCTCAGGAAATTGCTCCACGACTTTGGTACGTTACTCTAACCGACCACTTTTCTTCGAAACCCAGCTCCCCTTTTCTGTCGAGTTCCTGCTTTGAGGCTACTTTCGAGGTATACATCAAAAACAACATCTACTCTTGTACATTTTACAATGTATGGTATAATAACCTCAGCAGCATAGTCATCAAATGTTTGAGCAGTTCCAGTTGGTTTTACATTGACCATAGCCGCACTATCTTTAATCATAACTTCCGTATGCGGCTCTTCTACTCTAGCAGCTATCCCTGTCTCTAAAGTATCCACCAGCTGTGATTTTACTCCAGAGTTGAGCATACCATTGTGTGATAATGATGGTGGGTACTGTTGGTTTTCATGTTGGAAAAGGTTTTGAAGGTCACACTGTCGATTTTGGCACGATATAAAAAGTCGTGAAAAAAGTTGACAGTCATTTTTCAAACTCTCTATTTTCAGATTCCCCACCGTAGTATGAGACTTGATTCCTCGAACGACTCTTCGACTCATTTCAGAAAAAGGGGATTCCATAGCCACAGGCGTTTTCGAAAAAGGGATTCCTCAAATGGAATTCCAAAAGACGATTCCATAAGTGGAATTCTGTCTTATGTCGAGTGACTCGCAACTATTGCTCGAACGATTCGAATCCCATCGAGCAAATGAGCCAACAAGCAATTGCTCGATCGAGTGACTCCTCGAACGACTCTTAGACTCATTTCAGTATTTGAGGATACCTATGACATGGCTACGTATCAGTTGAGGATACCTTTTGAGGATACTAAATTGAGGATACCTATGGTCTGGTATTGTTGGAGGATACCTGTTGTAGAAACCTTACATATGTGTACTTCTGTTATTCTGCCCCATATCGCATCCATTACTTCCTAGCTATACCTTCGCTCAAGGCTTCAAAATGTTCAATCAGATTTCCCCTGTATACATATAAAGCATTCCGTAAAATATGGATTCCGTGTTTTTACATCGGGCATTACCCTTACCCACAGTACCTCTTGGGCTAGCATTGCATACTACCTATATTAGTCATGGGATAACATAAAGCATTAAGTCGATTAGTAGTATCAATGACTTTCTGGGGGGGGGGGGGGCACAGAGGTATATATCGTCCATACCATACTGCTGTTCTATACTGCCAGGCATTACCCCCACCCCGACTCCAAAATTCCACTTGACCTGCCATAACATACTACCTATACCAGTCATAGGATAACATGAAGCATCAGGTGGATTAACAATACCGATGACTAACAAGGACCTACAACGGTACATTCAATGCCTCCTAAGCCCCACTTCTAAACAAACGATTTTATACTGCCTGACCTAGCATTACGAACTACCAATACCAGCCATAAGATAATACAAAGGATTCGGTAGATAAATAGTATTAAGGGATAATAGGCCAACAAACCATTCATCCTATACTGCCAATCTAAACCACCAAGGACTATCTCGCCAAAACCACACCAGGCGACCATGCATTACCCCCATTCCTACAGTACTGCTTGACCAAGCTATATCAGACATATGATAATATGAAGCATAAGGTGGATTAATAGTACTAAGGGCTAACTTGGGACCTACATGCATATATACCACTACTACCATATCACCGCCAACCCATACGAGAAGCCCGATACCCCCTGACCCGAATTACTTTATGTCAGATTGTATACTGGACAATAACAGTGGTCAACATCTCTATGACGTCGCGTGCGTATCATGACGTCACGACGTCAATAGCAACTTCAACCGTTTCGCGGGAAAAACTTTCAAGAAAACCCAATTTTCCCATCATCTTTCCATCACTTACCCATAATATATACCTATAGCCCCATGCATACATATATCACTATACTTGCCATAGCATACTATATATGCAGTACGTACACTATTTACCAGATTTTGATGTATGGTGCCGACATTTTGCACCCCCAAAGTTGCACCCCCAAACGGCTCCGGTTCCTATGGGAATTTAACACTAGCTGCACCCCCAAAGCTCCGGGTAATAAGGCACGATTCATACCTTATATACTACTTATGCTTCTGGATAAGATAATGTTGGCCTAAACCTCTGTATCTATTTTTTCAGGTATTTCTGGAAAAACAATTGGAGGGGTACGTGTCACCTATGTCCTCCCCGGTTACAACATTCCAGAACACGCCTCAAGTAAGAGCCCTGGAACAAATGGGGTAGCAGTATTCTTTACGTCTGAGTCGTGTGATAGTATTCGGTGAATGTGTCTAAAGTGAATGCAACAAAATGCCTGCTGGTGTCGCCGCGCATACCCCTCAAATCTTTCGTAACACTCACGTTAGAAAATATGTTGTGTTCAGAGTCGGTCTGGTTGACATTAGAGACATGAGTCATGACGAGTGCGAACATGCTTCGAGACCCAGTGGAAATTATGTACAACGCCGTGCACATAGCCAAACTGTAATACCGCCTTGGTATAAAACTGGAGGACGCCATTCCTGAAAAATAAACACCAGTTGCTTCAACGTTTACAAATATATGCGGTCACCATACACATTTCTACCCAGAAGTAAAGTCAAACCTAAACTTAACAGTCGGACACGGCAAAAAGACATTCTCCGCGGCGCTCAACTTGACATTACCTACACTTTACAAAAATACAATGTTTGAATTTTTCGTAACCCGTTTTTCTGCTATTATACCAAATACTCATAACCTAAAGTAAAATTCATATCCGGTCAATAATAAACACAAAATAAATCATTAAATTTTATTATGTTTCATTTTTTGCTCCAAAACATAATCGAGCTCATTCCAATAAGAGATTTAATCTAAATTTTAGAGGCTGAAAAATGACACTTTTTAGTTTTTTCAAGAAGAGTTTTGCAAGGGTAGCATCCTACTGACAAAAAATTGAGGGGTCGTACCACATAACTTTGAACATTTTTGGAAATTTTCCACAATGCCCTAAATACGAATTAAAGCGGTGAACAGCGACATATACTATTAAAAAAGTAGGGGATATTTGAAAAAAAGTGAGATAAATGAAGAAATATATTTTAAGTTTCTTCAAAAAGATAGTTGAGGCAATGCACTGTCACATCTGGTGAATGATTTCAGCTATAGTTGGGTGTTTGACAAGCACATATTCCACGCACTGAGCTGTAAAAGATGTGGACGGTCAGTCAGAGAATTTACCACATTCAGCCACGACCTCAAAACCTTGTAAATCCTCCTCGGTTCACGACACAAGCGCGGATCCGACGTGGCATACCCCTCACCAAACGTCCAATATTAAATTGACTGATCTTATTCCATTCTTCCTGCAGTGCAACGGCGAATTTCTGGACATTGGTAGGGGGCTGTTGGCGTTGTCGTAGGAGTCTGCCAAGCATATCCCAGTCATGCTCGATTGGTGATAGGTCTGGACTTAGTGCTGGCCAAGGCAGTGTAGTGATGTTCTGCTCCTGGGGGGGGGGGGGGGGGACTCTGTAGCGACCTGGGCCCTGTGCCCTCTTGCAATGTCCTCTTGGAAAATGAATCGACGGCCGTGACGTCGCGCAAATAGCACCACATGGGCTGGTAACATGTTGTCACGGTAGAACTGCCCTGTGGCACGCCCTTGGATGGCACGTAATGTTGTTCTGCTTGCCATAGTTATACCTCCCCACACCATAACCGATCCACTACCAAAATGATCGTGCCGCCTAACGGTTACGTCCTGGTATCGTTCGTTCCGCCGCCACCACACTCTGTTTCGGCTGTCGTGGAAGTCGAAAGTGAACTTCGATTCATAGGAAAACATGACATTGCTCCACCGACGATTGTCCCAGCGCTGTTGTGCTCCACACCAATTACGCTTTGCGGCGATGTGACGTTCAGTCAAACGTGGAATTATTCGAGGTCGGGCGTACAAATTCTGGCTGTTTAGGCGATTTCGGATAGTCGGACCACTGACTAGCACATTTGTCACTCGGTGTAGCTACTGTCCAGTTTCTGAGGCACGTTGATTCCGGTTACGTAATGATGTGGTTCGGATGAAACGATCCTGGCTTATCGCTCTTGGACGTCCTGACCGACGTCTGTCATCAACAGTGCCTGTCTGATGGTAGCGTGACCGCACCTGTCAATCATCGATTGAGTAACGTTGAGAATCTGAACCACTGAAGTATGTTGCCAGCTTCCAACATGGCAACGGCACATGAACTTTCGTCACGTTTCAGTCTTCACATACCTCAAAAGTTACGTTTCGACTAGAAACTATTGTTGAATGAGTTTATACCAAGAAAAGAACGAGGAGACCTCCGATAAAGCCCGTCCAGTACAAATGAAATTTTCGAAACGTACCCCACAGACATTAACGCGGCGCTCGTGCGAAAAACTTGCACGACGTTTTCGTGGCCCAGTGACATTCATGATCCACACTAAACCTGGTAACATCCTGATATGTCCAATCACGCGGAAAGGAATACCATTTTCCGAAAATATCAAAGTAAGTTTCGATATCCCCTACTTTTTGGAATAGTATATTATACTCCAAAATAATTACAAAAGTACACAAAACCTGAATTTATCCACCTTTTCACAAATCCACTTTTTATGACAAAGAAATTGCCAGCCGCATAAGTAACCGACAAGAATAACAAGGAATTGATCAGTAATTGGAATGTTTGAGTTGTAAATACATTCCATACTCGGAGAAAGCATCATTTCATCACCGACGTGGTAAAAACGCCCAGAGGAAAATGAACGACCACGAAATATAAATTGTGTTGGGACTACATGATTGTTATAACACGTGATTCTTGTACCAAGTTGGGAAACAATTTGATTTCCTAAGATCTGAAATCTGCAAACATTTCATTGCTGTTTTCGAATCTGAGAGGCGATCTAATGTATAACACACAACACATTCATAGGGAAATATTCAACTGATAATGTCATGATTGCGAGATACAATCCTTAGTAGTAATGGTGAATTCAGGCACCACAGAAATTTACGCAAACTTCAGCAAGGGATTAATACGCCACCGATTCGAATTACTATTATTTGGTTGCTGCCGAACTACATTTGTGGCGTAAAGAAGGCTTGGCGGAGTCCGCTAATTGAAAAAAGAAGACTAATGTCAAGGAATATTTTCAGAAAGGCTTTTTTTCCTGTTCCCCAAATACAGTGAAATTTAGTACCATCGTAAATTTAAATTTCTTCCTCGCATTACAGCACTGTGTGTAAGATGGATCATCGTCGATTGTGATCGCTAGTGGCACCAACATGTTGCTAACATATATATGTGTTGATAATCTGTTGACAGAACTAGCTCGAAGCCATGTGATGGACAAAAATCACTCGAATTACCAAAATGATACCGCAACGCCTCATACGATTTTAGATAAATGAATTTAATAACCAACACAATTGCGATATTGTTCAGGCCGGTAATTCACTGCCTATAAAAGTAGTATTGGTAAGCTGATCAGTTATTAATGTTCTTAAATCTGACGAGCAAGCAACAGTCAAGTCTTTTCGAACATCAACTACAGAAGTGCGATAGTTTCAAAACAAATGAAGCATACCCAACCATGTACACAAATGAATTAGAATCCATGCTTTCTAACTTAACGAAGCCGATTGATGTAAGAATTTTGCATGCAGGGCAGGTTATTTGTATTGCTTCAGCCATACTTGAGCATTCGAATGACACTCTTGGCGGCTGTCATTGCTAATACAACCCCAGAAATGAACACAGATAATACCAAATGTGTAAGTTTGGCAGTATTCCTTTTTTGGTGTATCAATCTCATCTTTTTTTACCAATTTTACAGAGATTTCATGCAAAATGGCACAGCGTTGTGGGGGGTATGGTCACAGCAGACTGGCCGAATCCACATTGGAAACTCTTCATTTTACAATGATGCACTCTCCCCCGACTCAGTACTTGTTCATGTGAACTGTGTGGATTTGACACTTGGTGAACTTCATGAAGATAAACAAACACAATAAATGGCAGCCCTTGTGAAATTTGGACACCC
Organism: Pictodentalium vernedei; assembly: GCA_031216915.1. Lineage (NCBI taxonomy): Eukaryota > Metazoa > Mollusca > Scaphopoda > Dentaliida > Dentaliidae > Pictodentalium > Pictodentalium vernedei. Next base: position 51,472,110 of record CM062293.1, on the reverse strand, counting down.
TCGATTACAATTAGATTTGCTGACCAGTCCTTGCAATGAATGAGAAAAATATGTCTCTTAGTCTGTACTGGGTTGTAGAATTGAACTATTCAGTAAAGTTGAGGTATTGTATAAAGTCTGGTCTCTCACTTATGCCATAGCAAACTTTCAGACAATGCTTTCTGTCACATGGTAACGGTTCCATGACAAATATTAGTTTCCACAAATTCTATGTTTCATTTAAAAAAAATTGATGTATAAGTTATTGGAGTTATTTCTTTTCGGCCTTTGCTGGACTTTGGAGACAATTACCTGAAACTTGAACAAAGTTAGGTTGGTCGTCCCCTTTAGGAACGGTCAGTTCCCGTCGTGTATGTAGAAGCTACAGAAGGTGAGGAAATCACGGACAGTTGAAATCAGAGGTGTTTTGTGAGGCGATCAGGGTCTCCCATGCCACCACATCCCATCGAGGTGAAAGGTAGGAATTTTCTGGGGGATGGAGGCCTATAAAAAGGCTATAAAAATTGTTATCGTGTCTGCCAAATAGCTCTAGATCAAACATGGGCACTGTAAATAGACTATGGGAATCGTTCTATCAGAGCAACTCATTGCTCGAGTGTTCCGGCTGTGGCACGAGAGACTATTATATACTCGCCTTTTATAAATGAACGAATAACAATGAGATAATGTTTCCAGAGGCATCATGTAATCAAATGCTTTATATGCCCTTCGGCTCGGGACGGGTGACAGATAGGTGAGGACGTTAGCGTGTGTTTGAGAGGGTAAGGATGGAGGTGTGTATGTCTTCCCGATTTTGTGCGAATCTTGACGGTAGCGTTTTTAACTCCCACAAAGTTTTTTTGTGTTTTCCCAGTGTGATCGAAAAGAAAACAATGGGTTAATATGGTTTGTCTGGATTTTATTGGGACTTGTTGGTAGGCCCCTCTGAATATTCGAATGTTGACCTCGTTCCAATGAGGTGTCACAAGCTAGGATTTTGACGCAAAAAGTGAAAAAAAGTTTTTCAAAGCCTTTTGTTTGCAAGTGTCATCTAGCTTTCGTGTTACATAATGGGTTAAGGACATCCGGAAGGTGTTACGCGTGTTACAGCCTTTTGCATTAAGGTCAGTGTCACGTCATGAAATGTTGACCACATTAAGATCAATTCCATTTGGTGAGTTTTATGGGATGGGGATTGAATTTCCTTTTTCATTTTAGTGCACCCAGACGTAATAATGCGTTCTAGGATTTTTTTGGTATTTGACTTTTATCCAGATAAACATTTTACAAATAAGTTTTACAAAAAGAATAACTTTTCATTTGATAAGTTGAAAGATTTGAGCAGATACGACGAAAGGCGGGGTGTGGGGTGGGGGGGGGGGGTGGGTACGATTCATTGAAGTTACAAAGACGTGAAAATATGTCAATAGTACGCTCCTGTAATTTTCAATCTCATGTCACTGTTTTGGGTGTTCAGTAGTCATGTTGAGAAACGAGCGCTTTCCAGATGTAATACACCGATATAGAAGTTTTAGGAGCTCAGATTCGAACCGTCATCTCTAGCACATAACGCGACCGACTTACCACAATGCTAAGGGATCCTGACCAACCAGGCTGGATGGTAAATGACCTTTATACCTCAACCACTGCACTACTCTCACATTCTCTGAGACTCACTTACCGTGAAACCGTGAATCTCACTCCAGATTCTACCTACATCAGAACGGTCGAATCATCAACTCTGCGTAACCACAACATCCACAATGCCATCAACTGCAGAATGCTGGTCAACGACACTAGTGCAACAAATCGAGAGAGAAGTGCGGGAGCGAAGACTTGACCAGTCGTCCTCTAGAACACAAAGCGACCAACTCACCACGAGACTAAACGATCCGGATCAACCAGGTGAGATGATAAATGGTCCTTATACCTCGATCGCTACACAGAAATAGTTGCAATTTTGCTAATTTGTCTTAATTTTTACTTTACGGTCCGCGAAAGATAGCTTGTAAATCTTCTTATTGGCCACTTTGAACATTTATAACAATGCAATGGTCACAACGCAAGGTTAAAGTCAAATTTAGACAATCGTTCATACTTATGATGTAAATGTTAGTTAACTTGCATATAGGGACGCCGGAAACGCGGAGGCAGACGGGGACAGTTTTCACCCATGACTTCGGACCACCGGGGAGATAGGGGCAGACAATGCCCTTCCTAGGTTTGTCATTCATTTTTTTTCACTGATTTATTCTCGAAGTGAAGCCATAATACACCCCAAATCCGTTCTGGAATTTTTCAAAATTTAATGGGGAAGTTGGGGAATTTAGGAGTAGGTGCCCTCTTCCTCCCCGATGGGATTAGGGCACCTCCTCTCAAACTCTCCCATCTCGGACCTGCCAACGTCGAGACATGCATGCTTCGGCATGTCATGGCGGGGCTGCCAGTGCGAGTAAATGCCCTTTTCACAGGGTTTGACCGCCCCCATACTCTAAAGTGCCCCCGGCGTACCTCTTGCATACGTATATAATTTAATTTTCGTTAATGATATCCTGTTTACTTGTATATGTTTGACCGAGCTGAGTTTTTAATGACACGGCGAGGAACTTTCCTATCGTACGACTGTTAGAGATGGACGGTATTTGAATTTTGAGTTCGGTAACGGTTTTGGTATTTTTATAGGTGTATACCGCGGTATCGGTTCGGTATTCGGCAGAGTTCTTAACTGAGAGTTTCTAGAACCAAAGCGGCATTTACACCAGGAAAATGCAGAATTATTCCATTCTATCACAGTCCGACAAGCGCCACTGTCAATGAGCTCAACAATAGCATTCTTGTGCCAACACAAATTAAATCTACAGTATTTTTGTGACTTATTCCAAACACAGTTTAACCTTTAAAGGCCTATAGCTGGCTTTTGGTATTTCAGAGTACGTGTTCTTTTTTTCTTAGTATGCCATCAATTGGAGGCCATGCTGACAACAGACAAATCCCCTGGGCAGTGGTTTCTGGTCAAGTCTTGGCAGCCTGTTAAGGCTGCCAAGACTTGACTATACATTATTGTACAAATTGTAGCCTAGTCGGGATTCATGCCAATTGCCCAGACCCTTAAGGATTAAGCGAATTGAAAAGAAAAACAGTCGCTTCTTTCACGAAAAGGAACTTTTCAACTGATGTGAAGTCTCAACAAAGCCGTGCAGATAGTGAATGAATGACAATTTGAAAATAAAGATGGTTTCGGTATTCAATAACTGGTTCAGTTCGTGGGTTTTTTTTGTATCCCCATGATATCGGTATCGGTTCGGTGTTTCGATATATTGCCCATATCTAACAAATGTATTTGATTTACCCCCACACAATTGTCGGTTAAAAAGTGGTCGGCATGTCCAAAAGTGCAAATAACTCGTTTACTGCCACCCCACTTTAGCTATATATGGATGACCTCTATGTACGCCTGTATGCGAGGCAGTTTTAGACAATTTATGACATGCTTGAAACTCTATCGTCTGATTACTTGTTGGAAAGGGCTCTCTGAGCCCTTTCTAACAATTAATCAGATGGTAGGTTTGATCTGCGCGTACTGAAATGTACAGATAATCATCAACAAATAGGCGACAATAGCCGCTTTCGGCAGCGTAAGTGTGAAATTCTAATTGCTACAGGTGGTCTATAAATTAGTATTCTAATGTGTTGATCACATTTATTTTACTCTTCAATATTCGAGACTCCGTGTATTAGCCTTTGTTGAAACAATAAAACCATCATGTGAACAAAAGTTGACATGACTGCAATATAAATAACGGTAAGGTCTGTGAAATACATCTCACTGCCGTCGACTAGAATTCAAATCAATTAGATTCGTCTGAAATTCGTCAAATCTTCATTTGATATATATGGACACACCACCTTCAAGTCGAATTCAGTTGACGCACGAACTGAGCACACACTGTTTTGAGTCTACACACAAATCCTATGTGATATTTATATATATATTTCAACTGAGTACACGTTTAGGAATACATTTTACTATGGCTTAGTTTTATTTATTCGGACGCCTCGTCGTCACTGTGAATTCATTTGGAGATTTCTTTCATATGATAAGGTTTATATTGTCTGACCTGCATATACAGGCATATTTGTTTGCAATGGGGTAACATGACGCACAATGTTTTTAAAGAAAGTTGCCGAGTAGTGTCTGTATAGCTTAATTGGCTGCCGCCCTACCTGCACCCCAAAACCAAGGAAGAAAAAAAAATCCCAATTTTTAATTAAAGCCGTGTTGGTTATTGACCGCGCATCACCGTCGACTCGGATTCAATTCTACCGGGAACGTTATTGAAAATTGTAAACTGCGTCACGGCATTCGGTGTTTTCCTGATTAGCATATCATTATGATTTCTTTTGCATTTAATTCGAGTCGATGGTGATACGACGTCTATAACCAACACGGATGGAATTCAGGTTTGAGAATTAGATTCTTCTGGCTGTCACGAAGATTTGTCTGAAGTTCGTCAACTCGCATTTGATGGCTAAGTACGTCGCATTACTGTCGACTCGATACAATTAATTAGACGCTTACTCGCTATGAATGGGTGCACAAAGAGATCCCAGTTGCTAAACGTAGATGATATGTTTGTCATGAACTGTTTTTTTCCTTTACAAGTTATAACAAGGGGTACTTTGTTCAAGTAAAGAGCTTAGGATATTCAACCGTTTTTCGTTTCTCTTGACATCTTTCACCGGATACATTTATCTACGCATTCTTCCAAGGTTTTGGTAAAACTATAGCATTCTAAAAAGGGTTTTTAAACTTGTTCAACATTCTCTCTTCTTGCAGGAATAAATGTACGTTTTGTGGATACGGATATCAGATTTACTGTCATAAACTGTGCTGTTTCACTAATGTAACTAATGTGGGTAATGCCAAATGCCCCTCTTTTTTGAAAAAAGTCCTTTGCTGAGGCTGTGACGTCATCATGTATTAAGCCACGCAGGCGGAAGTGTGTCCAGAGCTATCTTCATCAGTACAGATATATATAATGCTGCTATGTTACTTTCACAATAATGTTGGGGTTAAAAGTAAAAATAAACGAAATAAATGTGTCAAAATTATATGCGACGATTTTAAAAGTCACATTGAACTATGGGCTAATTTCTTGTTTCATGTATTCTACGTCATATATCAAATTGCTGACCTAACCTTAATGTCGAATAGTCAAATTAAGAAGAAGACTCATTAGTTCCTATATCACTGTATTGAATCGCGCTCAGTGCAATGCAACAAAAAAGTCTAAAAATCTAGAACACTAAAACGAAAAGGTAAAATTAGGAATATTTTTGTGACCTCCAACAGGTATCTTCCATCAGAGTCCGGTGCACTGTTAGTGTCAAAGTTTTTTAACAGGAATAACAGGTAGATAGCTAATTTGTCTATATCAAGCTGACGGCTATGGGTAATGTCCCCTTTGTTCATTGATTATTCAAAAGGGTGGCAGCCGATAAACGCTTCAAGTTGAAAGTTTGAGTGTTGGAAGCCCATATTTGGTCTGAAGTGCAGGTTAGGCAACTTAAAAGGCTTCATATTCTGTGGATGTGTGTCATGTTACCTTCGAAATGAAACTGTTTGGTATGTATGAATTTGCCTTGTTACATTTTATGGGAGAGTGCACTCTCCCATAAATTGTAACAAGGCAAAGACACATGAACACATTGTGAGGACTCTCTCATTTAATTTTGATCGCTGTTGTTATTAGTTATGTGCATCGATGCAGCAGTAGGTAAGATATATTCGTTACACAGTTTGTTGATGGCCTAATATGGTATATATGGTGTCAGTTAATTCCATTCGCTCTCGTCCAATATGAAGTTAACTGACACCATATATATACCATATTAGGCCACTAACAAACTGTGTAACTAATAATATAGACAGAAAGTGAAGTGTATTTGAATCGATGGGTGTTTTACATAACTCGTTTGAATGATGTAGTCATATTTCAAGAGAGCCAATATGCTCTAGCGGAATCTGACTATTCCATTCCAACCAGTTATGTAAAACGCCCACCGATGAAAGAACACATCGCGCCCTGTGTTTATTAAACATCTCATGGATTAAAATTCAGTTAAATAAACAAATTTGAATTCCCATGTTTAAACCCAAAGGTGAAGAGACCGTTTGTTTTGCTTGTAGTTGTACTGATCAAATTGATCGACACAAGATCAAAACACCCTTTTGGAAACCACATCTAAATTGCATTCGGTATATTTTCTATTGGGCGTGGTTGTTGAAATTCGTATCGCTGTTCCTTTTCGGTTGGTGTCCATTCGCGCCTATCCATATGGTGGTTATTACTGATAGTAAAGATAGAAGTGCCAATTTGGGCAGATTTGCAAAACAGCTCGGAGAAACATTTAAAAGAAGTTCAAAGCATGTCAGGATGTCCGAATACGGAAATAAAGTTGACAAATTTAGATATATGGGAATCTGCAGACGAGACGGACAGTCGGACACGGGACTGGGTTGATGTTGTAGATGGAAATGATTGCTTTTTAATATTTACTCATTTTTGGTTGACTAAAATGTTTTGTGAACCGACTTTATTTTACTTTGGACGTTATTATTTTCACACTACGCGACAAACGATCGATAATTGTATAACGAAATTTGGAAACTTTTCGAAGCGTAACTAATGACTCGACGAGAAAGGAACTAGTACAAACAGTGCTGGGAAAAAAGTTCCGACTTGAACATCACCAGTTGAATACAGAAATATTTATGTCATAGCGGCTATTCCGTTAAATACAAGAGTTTATAGTTTAATGTGTGTGTAATAAAAAACTATACCGCGCAATGCAATCCAATGAAAAAAGTCTAAAAAATCTAAAACGAAAAGGTAAAATTTGGAATCTTTATGTGACCTCCAACAGGTATCTTCCATCAGAGCCAGGGGCAGTGTTAGAGTTAATTTTGTTAACAGGAGCGACAGGTGGACAGCGAATCTGGCTATTCCAACTTCCTGCGGTGAAGATCAATTGTAAATTTTCTGAATATGTATGATACAAATATGTAATTGTATATAAAACTATACCGTTAAATAAGTATCCGTATCAATGAAGCGAAATGTAATGCTACTTGAGACCAGTTTTAAAACACAGCTGGTGACAATTATCATTCCCGTGTTTAATCGAAATATAGGTTACAATACGGTGTTTTTTTTTCCATTGACGACAGTATTAATCTTTCCTCCTCTTCCCATATTATCAAAATGATTTGGGCAAAAAACAATCATGTATCCATTTAGTTTATCATCTCATGAAAACAATATACTGAAAAAAATATAGGTCGCCATGTGAATTTTGCCTTTAAATTTGGAGCTTACTGTACTCCCGTCCAGTTTTGCACTGAATGAAATAGACATATTTCTACCTACCGCCACCCAATTTTAATCTTCTCTCACACATTTCAGAAGACAATAGTCACCAATATTTTATATATTTTCCAAAACATGTACTTTAAAATGTTATTCACACTTACAAGCTCAGTTCATTTTCCACCAATCGGATAATTCCAGGAACTTTTATCCTCCATTAAAGGTTGGGTGCAAACCATTAGAGGCGCTATTTACCACGAAAACACTGTATTGTAACCTATAAAATACCGAATAATTTAGGTTTCTATAGACTAAATGACTTCAATTGGCGACAGTGTTAACGTTTTCCTGTCTCCTAAGCTCATAAATCTCGTTTTATGGGGGAAAACAAGCCGCATCCACTCTGTATATTATCCTATTACAACAATGAACAGGGAAAAAAAATACATGTTGCTGTGTGATTTTTGTGTTCAAATTTGGCAATTCCCCAAATTACCGTCTAGTTTCGCATTCATTTGAAAATGGCATACTTTACTTGTCCTCCTCACATTATTTTTCAATTCTCACAATTTTGAAAGGACAGCCAGTGTAAATATTTTGAGTCTTTTCCAAATCCCAAAATAGATAATGTGACATTTTTATTGAGGGTTTCAGAATCAATAAATATTGCCCCAATCAGCTGATCTCCCTCATGTTATGTTTTATTAAATATTAGGGCGCGGTTTGTCTCAATAGATAGTATTGTAACCTTTATTGCAATATATCACCCGCATTGGGTAAGATTACTTGGATAATAATACAGAGAAAATGAACAATAATTAAGATTAATTGGCACAAACATCATCAGTAATGACGTATCCTATCATGCCACTATATAATGCCCTTTTATATTATAATAATAAATATATAATTAGGCTTTCCTAAACCCAGTTTGCTAATGACTCTTGTTATTCTTCTTTTTGAAAACATTTTCTTCATTATTTTTTTTTTATTTATATTTGTTTTCCTCCCTCAATTTTGACAGCTGCACAGCCCAAAACCATGCTGTACGATTTCAATCAAATTTGGCATATTTATGTAATGTCATAAAATCTAGTGAAATGAGGTATAATCATGTCTGTGAAAACGCTTATTTTCAAAATATTCTGCAAAACCTTCAACATTTCATCATTTTTCAACTTAGCTCAAGAATAGGTTGTACGATTTCAACCTTGATTTAACTTATTATGCAAACCCTCTACATGATTGTTTGTTCTATATGAAATGTGTCTGATTGTGATTCCATAATTCTACAGGAAAGATTGATGTTTGTGAAATCCACGTTTTCTCCATACATTCAATGAATTAACAAATCCCAGAGTATGAGTAATGTAACAATTCCTCTTTTAGTTCCTCCTAGGAAGTTCATACACATAATATTGGAACAAATGCTAACACAACGATTTTTCTTATGGAGTCTCTGAAATCACTGTCATCACTATGAGGGCAACTAAGGCCAACAATTTGTATTTTCCTCCATACACTTTGTGTAAACTGGTAATAACATCCTTTATGTTTTGTTGAAGAAAAGCTTCTTTTAATTACTGCCAGAACACCCGACATAATTTTCTTTGGATTAAATTGTTTTCCTCTCTGATGGGCTAACTCTTTTAGAAGCAAAAATATTTGGTTATAGGTTTCCTTTAATTTTTTGTCCGGTAAACAATACACCAGTGAAATCTGCTGTCTTTCAATAAATGCATGGATTGTAAAAACTTGACAGAATATACTTGAGCAGGCATAAAATGTTCCATCCACGTATAAAGTGTGTGCTGAACAGACTTCCTAGAATGCCTCTAATGTTCCTAAAATTAGAATGTTTTTGTCTGTACTACTGGATAATAGAAAATTCTCTCCTTCTGGCATAGCTAACCACTCGCCTTCTAAACAAATGTCTGCTCTTTCTTTTGGCAAAAGTGGGTACTTTTTTGTCTCTGTCTATACAAAGAATTCTTTACGGTTTCAAATGTTAGTAATGCAGAAGCGAGTACATGTAACCTACCATTATGTGCGTTGATGACCTCTTCTAAAACACTGTCATGTACTCGTGGAATTGGCTGTGTCTCAGTAAGAACTCTTTTTTCTAATTTTCTCTACCAGCAGCATATTTTAATAATTTTGCAACATCTGGGCTGTGGGTGTGGTAACCAGTTAGTGAAGTAAGTTGGTTATCACTTGTTGTTGCTTTTGCAACGCACTTGTTGGTTCTACTTTTCACTCATCTCCAGTAAACCTTTTCGGTACTTTCACGAATTTTCAGATATTTGAAATTGTCTACAACAAGAGCATGTTTTCCTTTGGACGTTAACACAAAGGTAATCTTCTTCTCCATCATTGTTTTTGGAATGAAAATACTGATACATGTATATAAGTTTTGAATTTCGTTTGAAGTGTGACATCAGAGAATACAAAAACTTTGAAGAAAAATAACAAAAGCTAACAATTTGTGTTAACTTTTAAATTTCTAAAATAATAACTACCAAAACATTTTGCTACCTTTAACAATATTTGTAAATGATTTGGGCTTATAAACACAAACAAGCTGGATAATTTATTCTTATAAAAAACATACAATCATCACTGCAGGTAAAACATTTGTTCTGTAAACACTAATACTACTAGTAAAACACATTTTAATTCAAAAAATCAAAACTTCAAAGAAAAAAAAAATATTAAAATCTGAACACTTGGAAAATTTGGCAAAACGTGTTGACCAAGAGGGAATTGACCAAAAGGTCATTCACCAGAAAGGAATGACCAGGGGGTAATTGACCAAAAGGGAATTGACCAAAAAGTAATAAACCAAATAGACCAGTCGCTGCTACATGTACATACGATACTTGATACTTGAGTGAAGATGGACAATATTATACAATTATGGATTTGTGTGGTGTTGAATATGATGTGATATGAACCTAAAAACTTATATTGACCGAGGCGTTAGCCGAGGACAATATAAGTTTTTTAGGTTTATATCACATCATATTTAACTCCACAAAAGTCCATAACTGCTTAAGTATATACATAATCCTAAAAAAACAATCTTCTATTTGTCAATTAAAAGTTCAGTTTTATCAACCAGAAATACTTGTATTTAATAATAAAATAGTTATCATCTTCAAAATAACATAAAAATAAACAATGTTATAGAGATTACGTCGATTGAAATAGAGCTAGAGAGGGATTTTCCAAAACCTATATTTAGAAAGTAGGTATTCACTGGAAAACCGATGTATATGACTTTTTGAGTACCAGTCACGTCTATAAGATTCAGCCAATAGAAATGTGGTTATTTATCAAGGGTATAATAATTATGGTTATATGAAGGGGCAAGTTGTACAACTTGTAGGGCGGTGGGATTCGATTCGATAAGAAATATTCTGCCTGATTCGATTCGGGGTTCGATTTGATCTGAACTTTGCTATCCGCTGAACCCAAGCTAAAGAGCAACTTCCTACTTGATCGCAAAGTTTTCGTATCACATGGGGTCCAATTTCAAACAGTGCTGCTGAACAAGGAAGAAAATACGTTACTGTACCGCTGTCTTGGACTGTTCACTTTCCACGGGTGGACAATATTTCCACGGAAGCAATATTATTAGATTCCAAACACTAATTATAGGAATAATGATCTAAATTTAATTAATGGTTTTACCCTGTGCTTCATTAATTAAAATTTTGCCGGTAATGATTTTTATTATCCGGTAACCGCATGCGTACACACCACTGCCCACGCCTGGATTTCGACCATTCCACGGCAATTGTACTCTAATTATAAATTTACCGTATAGCTCACATTACGTTCAGTTTACATCTCCGACTAATTAAGTCGGGGAAAATCGACTTTGGATAAAGTTACCCCCTTTGAAATTATTAGACACGCGAGGAAGGACCAATTAAGAAGCAAATAATTGTTGAGAAAACACCTATGACATCAGTAGAAAATAAAGCCAAGTTTACTTTTTTTACTTTGAATAAACGAAAACAACAGACAGCACTACTGACTGTCTTGCTGTTTTCGTTTATTAAAGTATTAAAAGTTACAAAAAGGAAATTTGGCTTTTTATGGAAAGTTAATTAGAAGCAACTACTTCACACATAATCCGTCATTACGAATATCTATCTGTACCAACACCAAGTAAATGTACACTTTGGCTCTTTAAATAGCGAATGTTCTTTTACAGTAATTTGCAAGTTTTTGTGCTTGCCATTAAAACAGTTAGCAAATATCACACCTCAGAGTTTTATGTTAAGGTGCTATAAAAGGATTCGAAATTTGTTCACTTTGAAATTCTCACCTCAAATATTCTATAAATTCAAGTTCAATATACACAAATTATACATCACAAAAGGTTTTAATGTAAAGAACACAAAAAATATATGCAATCAAATCACTGAGTGGTCAGAAGGCAGCAGTGATTCCAAGAAGTCTGCTATCGTATTCGTACCAGAACTGATAACAAAATAATATTTCAGGAGAACAACTTATGGATAAATGTGCTTCAGATACGCAAGAACAAATCTAGGCATTCAAAACACGTTACGGTTCAGCGACGGGGCTGCATTTAGGGAAGGAACAACGCTGTCTGTATTTTTATTGAAGATGGGTTCCATGGCCGACGGCATGCGCATATCACTCGATACAGCGAATTTTCATTGAGAAACAATCGTTTAATTCTCAGTAATTCAAACTGGTGTCATAATATCTTTTAAGTAATATGGCAACTGTGCAGACTCCATATAATACTAGTGTGTAGTATGAAAACGAGCTTTCTCAATATTTGATTTTAGATGGCATAGTATGTCGATGCTTGTTTCGGCCCCGATGACCTTAACCAAAATGTAAACAAACATCGAAAACAAAGACGAGAGTTTTGGAATTTACCCCCGCGCAGCTCTGTCGCTGCGCTGTAGATAATTTTGATTCCCTAGCTTTGTTCTTGGATATCCGAAGCACATTTGGCTACGAGATGTTCTTCTGAAATATTAATTTATTATAAGTTCTGATGTACGAATACGGTAGCGGACTTCCAGGAAACATCGGTACCAGCTGTCAACTCTGCGATAAATGCATATATCTTTCGTATTTTATACATCACAGCCTTCATTTTGCTGTACAATTTGAGTGTATTTAATTTTAATGTATGACCGGAGGTGGGAATTTCAAATTTCCGATACTTATATAACACTTAAATGGAAAGGACTGTTTTGGTCACTGACGAGGCATTTGTGGCTCCGTTATACAATGATACAAGAAAAACATATTCGTGCATTTTCCTCGTGAGAATTCCCTTTTGGTACTACGAGCAAATATCAGTCAAGTCAGATACCGAACCAATATCGCGGTTTGCACCGAAACCGATACCAAACTCAGATCCCAATACCACCTATCTTCACGGCCCTGGACATCTATTACCACCCACTCTTAACTGGTAGAGTGCTGGAAGCCCTTATTTGGGCTTTATTCTGAAGTGCAGGTACAACAACTCTAAGGCTTCATACTCTGTGGGACTACACCATATTTCCATAGAAGTGAAATTATTTCAATTGTATGGATTTGCCTTGTTGCAATTTATGGGAGAGTGCCTTTTGGCACTCTCCCATAAATTGCAACATTGCAAAGACCGGTGAATAAATTTTGATGGCTGGAAATAATTTAGCACTCTACCAGTTAAACACGTTCAGGACATCTTGAAGTCCAATTCTGTTCGAAATTCCACGCTGCTATTGGATGTTTGTTTACCCACTTCTCGGGAAGTTTGCACGCAGAAGATCGTAGCGATGCTCCTTTATTCATAAGGGAACACAAGTATTATTTCATGATCCAGTTATAGATATTCGATCAGTAAGTTTTTAATTCACGTTAAACATATTAGGACATTATCACAATTCGTGAAAATGCGCAGCCTAATCTGTTTTGGTAAATATCAGGAATTATCGCATGAGTGTCGCCCTGAAAGTTTTATTTTTCACTCTCGAAAGCGCTCGTGAAAAATAAATCTTTCAGGCCCACACTCATGAGATAATTCCCGATATTCAATACAACAGCGTAGATTTTCTTTTCATTATATGCTACGTGACATATTGCTGCACAATATTCATCCCAACTCGACTGCAAACAGTTTCAAAGCGATAACAAAAGGCTGCTGACCGTTCCGCCGAGGTTGCGTTCAATGCGACGTCATGCGCCGAAGCTTAACGTCTTTTAGGAAGATACTGAAAAAAATCATCGGATGGACCTGAAAATATTATTTTTCACTCGCGCAAGCGCTCGTAAAAATTATAAGTTTCAGGTCCACACTCAGAAGATAATTCCAGATACCGACTAAAAAAAGATTAGGCTTTCTTTTTTATTATATGGTAAAAGACCTTTAATTTCACAATATCCAGCCCATTTCGACCTCAAATGCGAATGTTCCAAAAAATAACAAAGATCAGCTGATCGTTCCTTCAAGGCGACGTGATGTGGTGTAGCGTGACGTCATTTAGGAATATACCGAGGGATATTCCTCGATATTCATCGAGTCGATGGGTATCGAGAAATATCTTTTAGGTAATTTGCGATAATTCACAGGATAGCATATAAAACACAAAAAAAACTGTAGCAGTGGCGAGTTGTCATTCATTATGGTAAAAGACCAAAGATTCAGACAAATAAAAAAGGAATTCCGAAACAGTTTAAATTAATTTTTCTTTTTTACATTTAATCGGATGGAATATTTCATTTGATCGGTAAACTAATAGGCGATGGACTATTTCAGGGCTAGACTGGTTCCAGGCCTTAACAACGTCGAATTCCTTTCCGAATTAGACTGGTGGTTGGTGAGTTGAAGATGGAATAAGTACAATAATAACACTTTGGCCGGCCGCTGATTTGTCGCGGTTTTCGGATGAGAAGGACTTGTTTACCCCTGTACTCCCTACTGCCTCTATATTCCCACGCTTTTTCTCTCATCCCAACACTCGGAGACGAACTGCTTGATAACATCCCTTGCCCCATTCTTCCCACCCTCTCCAATTAGCATATTAACCCTCTTTTTTGAGTCTCCCACTAACCACATCGCCTTCATTCTCCCACCCCACTTCCCCATTATACTCCCAGTGAATCTTATTCTGTTAGACTGGTATTTTGGCATTCTAGAAGAAAGTGTTACAGGGTCTTCACCACGCCCACATTACACATCTGGCACTCCTTTTCACTGTTTTCCCCAATGTTTCCCCACAGCTCCAGGGACCGCGACCTCAGATTGAACAACAGTGATCCCCAAAAGTCCCATCAAGGTACTCACTAAAACCAGGCTTCTCTTTATCTCGCAGGCCAGCCAAAGACCTCTTCGATTTGAACCCCTTTCTCCAATTACGGTTACAGTCCTCCATGACCCTTTCTCTGACGATTTGTTTACCCTGGTTTGCCCCAACGTCTAGGTCCGAGATCTCCAATGAGTAGTTCTCTACTAGCTCCCTCACTTCGACCATCCACCCCGTCTTGATATTGGAATTGAAAATAATTCTCAGGAACATTACATTACACCATCGGCTGTCGGGAAGATTTACCAAATAATTAAGATAACCGAGTTTCAATAGGTCTATCCTGTCCTTGATCCTCATCCACCCAAGTTCAGCCCTGATTGCTTCTAGCGCTGCCTCATTACTCAACCCCGTTATCCATCGGCCTGCCTCATTCTGCAGGATTCCCAAGCTCTTTACGGCCATCTGGTTTAGGGGCATCACTTCCGTACGATATGTTATACTTGGCAGACCCACCATTTCCCAAATGGTTTTCCCCACGAAAACCTTATTGAAAATGTTTCTCCCTATAAGTTTCATTTGGTTAAGGATTCGCTTCCCCCTCAGAATCAATTTATTTGTGTGGTTTCGGTAGATTCCTCTTCCTGTGATGTATATATTTACACCCAAATACTCCTAGTCACCTGTCTCTCTTACACTAAGAAGTTTGCTGCTACCTTCCAGAATGCAGAACTCCCTCACTCTCCACCTTCGAGTGGGGTCCACTTTGCGATCCACGGGTATAACTTTGCTCTGGCTTTCATTAAGTTCGAGTCGGCATTTGCTCCCATATTTCCCAACAATCCCCAGCATTTTCGGTAGCCCCTCTTCGCTTTCTGACACTAGCACCATACCGTCTGCAAAAAATAGCCCCGGGATCTTCAAATCCCCAACTGATACCCTGTCGTCGCAATGCAGGAGTTCATCTCCTAAACCTTTGATGTACAATGCAAAAAGAATTGGCGAAATGATACACCCCTGTTTTAGGCACACGTTTTGTTGTGATGTTTCCCATGAAAAGTTCACTCTGTACGTCTTTATATAATGCTTTCATAATTCCAACAAACTCGCGTCCCAAGACCAGAGCCTCCAGCTTGCGCCACACACCCTCCCTCCATACTCTATCGTATGCCTGTTTAACATGCAAAAATGGATTCTATCATTTGGGATAGCGTGAAAAGATGGTCAGTAACTCTCCTTCCCTTCATGAAGCCATTCTGGATTTCCACCCCCACCCCCTCCCCCCAACAAAAAAAAAAAAACGTTCTCTTCAATCACCTCCCCTAGTCTCCCATACAGGACTTTACAGAAGACTGTTCCAATGTTGCTACTGACAGAGATCCCTTGATAGTTATCCAAAACGTATTTTCCCCTTTTTGTGAATAAATGTCACTTTGCTTTCTTTCCACTCCTTTGGGACCTCTTGATTTTCTATGGCTAGAATGAATAGGGCAGTTAGGCTTTCCACGAGTTCCCCTCCAACTTTTTTGATAAACTCGTTAGGGATTTCATCCACCCCTCCCGCTTTTCCATCCCTTAATTTTGAGATCACCTTTCGCACCTGCTCCGTTTATTGTCGCTACACACGAAGTTCGATAGATTTCCCTCGACCTCATTCGGACACTCCGGTGGGCTCCCCATTTCCCATCGCTTATCGTTTACCTTTTCCCAGTGCTTGACTAGTTCTGATGCGATTTGATCTTGCTTGTCTGTAACTCTGCCAACAACTTTAATACTCTGTTACGTTTATTCACCCATTTCCAAAATACGTTCGAACTCGACCCCCTGTCGTTCTTATCGTCCTAATAAGACTGCTATTTCGCACTCTCCGATTATCGTCTTTAACCTTATTTACTTTATTTCGTGCTTGTTGGTATTCTTCCTTTGCTACTGTGGCCTCGTTACTTTCCGCCCCTTAATTTCTCCTGTGGGGGCTCAGTTGGTAGAGGTATAGGCTGCAAGCCGAGAGGTTCCACGTGGGCAATGGGGGCAGCAACCGCGTTGTGTCCTTGGGCAAGACACTTCATCCCTATTGCCCACGTGTGGGCACGTCGACGCCGTGTGCTAAGACGTACTGCACGTCGATGGTGCACCTGTCTTCAACCAATGCTAACCCTGCTTGTGTGGAGTTAGTATGTTGGGGAGCTGACAGTTGCTCTCCGGGTACTCCGGCTTCCTCCACCCTTAAAACTTTCGTGGTCATGATTAGCCATTCTGCAGAAATATGTGACCGTAAACACCAATAAATAAATAAATAATAAATACTTCCTCCTGTATGCAGCACATTTAGCTTTTCTGCCCTTTATGGCCCTTTTCAGTTCTTCGTTCACTTTGCAACCAAGTTCCGCTGTTGGCACCCTGGTCTTTCCTACACTTTCCTTCACTGCCTTTACTAGGCTCGCAACTATGACATCGGCCATCTTCTGGACACTGCCCCCTTGTGTACGCTTGCAAGCTTTGGTTTCAGTTTTTCTTCGAACTTCGCCCAATCAGCATCCTTTTTGAGTTCCCAAATCTCCTTGAAGCTTCCCTTGCTTTTTGCAAGGTTTTTGGTCCTGATCGTCACTGTAATCAAGTTGTGATCACTATCCACCTCCATTTTACCTTCATCATCCACTTCTACCCCTATCACCTCCCTCCATAAATTAATATCTGTGAGGATGTAGTCGATTTTTGATTTTCTGTCGTTCCTCTCCCAGATCCATTTCCCCTTACAACTCGCGTCCCTGTTCAGAATCTTCAGACCGAGCTCATTTGTGAAATTCAACAGCTTCCTTCCATTCCTGTTGACTTTCATGTCCCCACCACCTGTGCCTTCTTTCTTATCACCTATGTGTCCATTAAAGTCACCCGTCAGAATTATACTGAGCCCCTTGTTTTCAAGTTTAGTGATATTGGACCTTAGTATTGAGTATATCGAGTCATTCCACTCGGATTTGCTTCCCTCCACCGCGCAGTACACAATCCCAAGGGCAATACTTTTGTTTCTCAGATTGATCTTTACCCATCCAATTTCATTCGATACCTCAGCCGAGGTGCTGACATTTTCAGGTCTGTGATCAGCGACGGTTTTAAATCCTCTTTAATGTACATGCCTACCCCTCCATCCCCCCCCCCCCTTTTTCTGGCCTTCCGTTCTCCCGACACATATCCACACGTACCCCCTTACTTGGTCTACCCGTTCCTCGTGTCTTACCCACGTCTCGCTTAAGCCCATGACATGACATCAAACTCCTCTGCCTCGATCAATGTACCAATTTCACTTACTTTCCGGTGGAGACCCTGGATGTTGCTATAACTCACTTTCAGGGTACCGAGATTCATTGGCTTCCGCCTACTGGGCCCATTGTTGTATAGTCCCTGTATGCTTGTATATCCTATTTTGTATACCTTTGCTTTCCTTGGGATGTTATTCCCATTGAAGTGAAGTTTTGGTCCCTTTTCCTCATCCCATTTTTTACAACTACGGTTCGTAATACATTTCCTGTGTTCATACCCCCTTCTGTGTTCCCCTCCCCTCCCTATGCCATAAAGGGCTCCACCACCTGCGACATATTTCTTCCTAAAACCTCTGTACCCCTTGGGCTACGATGGAGACCATCACTTCCATATAGGTCCTTTCTCCTCCCAAATGATCCCCAATTGTCTACAAAAGGTATCCCAAGCTCCTTACAATACTCCCCCAATTCCTTGTTGACCCCAATGCGCCGAGAATTACGCTCGCCCCCACCACCTAGAACAGGGAGAAGCCCCGAAACCACTACCTGTGCATTCTTAGCATTCAGTTGAGTTATTAAGTCCTTGTACGTCTCAATAAGCTGAACTGATTTCCTCTCCCTTATGTTGTTGGTCCCCACGTGTACAACAACACTTGGGTCTAGGCTTGACCCCTTTACTAATCCACCCAGTCTGTCCCTTAGGTCCTCCACTCTAGCCCCCGGAAAGCACAAATTGGTCCTGTTGACACTGTGGGGCCCATACACCACCCTATCTAACCCTCGCACTATACTACTCATTGCAACCACTAACTGCCTCTTTCCTGTCCTACTACCCCTGTTACCACCTCTGTTCCCACTGGACCGGCTCTCAGTCTTGCACTCCGCCACACTAACCCCCATGCCTACCTCCACATCTTCAGACCCCACCTGCTCCTCGGAATTCTCGAAACTACCTAACACACTGAATCTATTTTGGCAACTGCCCTCCGCTTTTGGCCCACTCCCACTACAAGCCTCCTTGTCCTCGTTTACCACCTTCCTAATCTTCCCTCTGACTCCTGCCCTGCCAGACGCCACATGGTCCTCGCTATCCCCCTTACTATCCGACTCTAAACGAATACGCCTTTTACCCCCCCCCCCCCCCTCCCCGACTCACACTACTAGCCTGTGGATTTGACACTCTAACCTCTGCCTCCCCCCTACTCTCAACCCGACGCACCTTCCTATTCCGAAAAGACCCACTTTCCACATCAAGGGTCCGCTTCCTGCTACCCACCAACTTCCATCCCCCATCGAATGCCACCCTAACTGGGGTCACACCAGACTTTCCTGCCTTCCCCAGTTTCCACTTCATCTCCTGCACCTCTTCCTCCAACTTTACATAGGGATCTCACAGCTGGATTAAGTCTACGCAGATAGCGCACATCCCCTACTCCCCCAGCTCACGCCCGTCCACATACACCATATCACAGTGCTTTCACACATCCGACTGTTGGCCGTCCGTTGATATCTTAACTGCCCCCCCCCCCCCCCCCCGTGCTGTCCTCAACCACTGCCACTGCCACTGCCACTGCCCCACCTGTACACCTATATTAACCGTCTCTACACTGCTAGTCTGAACTTCTCGTATCGAGAAACACTTACCGTCCATAGCAACCATAGCCAAAATAGGAATGAGAAATTTAAAACTTTGTTGTTTCCGAGATGGACGTATCCACAAAGCCACAACACAGTGGATGGGATGGAACCTCGCGCTCGATGCGAAAACTTAATAATTAAAGATTGTTTCTCTCTCTGTAATTTTGATGATGTCTTTAGTTTGAGCATCGCTATCGACCAAATTCGATAGTAAAGAGGTAAAAATATAAAAAGTTCAACCAACAATTTTTTTCGCATAATTCTCGCGAATTTATGGTCACAGAAAACAGTGTATCATATTTTTTGTATCTTTATTAACATATGCTACTTCCATAACATGACAGGTTCCATGTATCATCATTTTTTTTACATATATGGATCATAAAATGTTTCCAACATTTCGTTAATTAACAGTAATTATATAATATCGAGATGGTTTTCAAATCGCAAAGGGAATTTTCGGAAGTAATTCGGAAGTAATTCAACGAAGCACAGTCAACGCCGAAGCGCCCAACAATGAGGGGAAGGTGTCTGTCGCCCTTTAACGGACTGAAGCGCCCAATAAACGCTCGTTTTTAATAAAATAAAAATGGGCTAAACTTCAAAGTGACCTAAAAACGTCAACATGACACTAAGTTGAAAAAAACCCAAACTAGCTATCTCCTATTTTTTTAGCTCTAGAACATACTAACAGTTAAACTAAATCCGGCGCATTTCAATTTTCATATGACCCTCTATAACGTCACCTCAGCATTCCTGACTAACGGTTGAGAATTTTTGAACGTTAAAAGGCCACATGTTCAGATCAATGGAAGATGGAATTTAATTTTCACGTTGTTCAGCCTCCATGAGATTTGGCGTTATTGTGTGAAGTTTGGTGCGTCAATGAGCATACAATTGTGTACCTCAACATCCTTCCCTCGCGAGGTGTGTGTACTTTGTATAGGAGTATCCTTTGGGGTTTTTGACTTAGGGTTGTCACAAAATGGTATTGGTGTAAAAACATAAAGCGACGCAAAACGGCGAAAATGACGACGTTATATTAAAAAATCCAAAACAGCTATTTTTTCTTTTTTGAGCTATACAGCATACTAAAATTTTAAAAAAGACCTGACGTCGCGACAACGGCATCCCCAAACGCAGTCAGCTGAAAAGTGATTCCATCGTTAGATATTGTTTTTACTGGATAATATATATCCAAAATTTCTTGAGTGAGCGCTGAGGAATCCTGCCGATATTGGACGTTAATAATAATAAAAAAAACGTCAGTGTGACATTATTTAAGTTTGAAATTGTTACAAATGCATTTACTAGAGCCGTCATGAAAGTAAAAGCACATGAAGTTTCATAGCTGTGGGTGTTATTTACACTGTTATTTATTTATTTATTTATTTATTGGTGTTTAAGGTCACATATTTCTGCACAATGGCTAACCATGACCGTGACAGTTTTATGGGTGGAGGAAGCCGGAGTACCCAGAGAGAACCACCGAGCAACGGCGAGCAACTGTCAGCTCCCCAACATACCAACTCCACACAAGCAGGGTTAGCATTGGTTGAAGACAGGTGCACCATCGACGTGCTGTACGCCTTAGTACACAGCGTCACCGTGCCCCCACGTGAGCAATGGGGGTGAAGTGTCTTGCCCAAGGACACAACGCGGTTGCCGCAAGTGGGATTCGAACCGAGGACCTCTCGGCTTGCAGCCTGCACCTATACCAACTGAGCCACCGCGCCCCTATTATTATTTACACTGAGTTGTGCCTTATTGAAAATCAGTGTTTTCAATGAGAAATGCTCAAAACAACCCCTAAAATTGAAGTGACATACAAATGTCAATAATGACGATAAATCGAAAACAAACAACTATCTCCTAATATTTTGAACCCTACAACATACTTCAATTTCAAAAGATCGGACACATTTAACCCTTTGAACTTTAGTGGTATTTTCCATGCCAGTTCAATGGCAGACATTAGAAGAGTCCATATTCATTATTTGGGGTAGACCAATCATAATTTGCAGCGTCGGGGCTGCACGTTGAAAATATTGATTGGTCTAAGCCACACATTTACTGAACAGCCATCCTATATAATGACTTTATGACGTATCATGTTCTTGGCCGGAAAAGCGGCCGCTCGGGTTCAAAAGGTTATTTTTTTTTACCATATGACCCTCTACTACGACGTCACCTCAGAGTTTGACCACAAGGATTTTGAATTTCCCAGGACAACATCACATTTTTAGATATGGCTTTTGTTGGAGAATTTATTTTTTCCAAAAATTGAAAGACAGCGGCCTGATACAGGAGTTGATATTAAAATATTAAGAAAAACATAAACAAATATTGAAGTGCAAATCGTTTTAGATAAAGGTCGAAAATCGAAAATCTGGGTCCACTACAATTCAATCAAGATCGTCATTGATATTTCTGCCAAATTTTATGTGTGTTGCTTTAAAACTGTAGAAAATGAGAGCGCGAATAAGAAAACGAGAAAAGTAGGTCATTCCAATTTCGTAAAAGGAATTATCATTAAACATTTAATTAATGAAGCACCTGGTACAAAATTTTGCGACGACACTGTAAGTCTTTCCAATTTCGTTAGGTGACTTAAAATTAGAAGACAAACTGGAGGGAAGGAATGTCATACCATTGTTTTCTGCCATAACTATACTCCTCCCTCTCCGCACACTATATCCGAATTTGTTCACACCCTCCCCTCCCTCCCCGCCCCACCCCACTGAATTAAAAAGAAAAATTCTTAATTGAAACATTAACCTCTCGATCTCATCTTGTCTATACCATAAAACCTTAGAAGACTAACCTTTCAGTAGCATTGCAACAATTTACAAAAAAACATGAATTCTAAGCTGTCTCTTTAGTGATCGACTGTGCTGGATGGCTCATCACATCTTTCCTCTATTGAAATCATTATATTGTGGAAATTGTACCGAGTCAACCAGAAAATGAATTAAAATAAAAGATGACACACACATGTTGGTCCCGCGGAAAACACAGCGTGTAGTGCGAGCAAATGACGCATCGCGAAATGCCTTACAGTTAGTGTTCGTTGATCGTGGAAAAATCCGGGGTTCCCGGAGAGAACCATCGAGGAGTGACAAGCAACTGTCAGACGTCTCAGCTGACCAATTCTACACAAGCATAGTTAGCAACACTTGTAGGCAAGTGCGCCATGGAAGTGCAGTACGCCTTAGTACACAGCGCCACTATGCCCCAATATGAGTAATCGGGATTAAGTACTTTGTCAAAGGACGCAACACAGTTTCTGCTGGTCAAGACCGAATGTCGACCTATCGACAGTGAGTCACATTGAGTTCCACAATTTGTGGACGACACTGTTCTGACTAAATGTAGTTTATGGCCCTAGTTGGGAAGAGTTAGGCAAGCTCTTTCCAACCTGGGATCAAAAGCTACTTTTTTTCAGGCAAGAATTAAAAGAAATAAATAAAAAAAACACTTGAGTGTCGATTTATGAGAAGCGCGCTGACAACATTTTACCGTTAGGTTAGTTCAAGGGCTAATAAATAGAAACACACTATTCATATTTTTTGGTTTTCTCTCATAGGAAAATACTTTCGTTTTCCCTTTCTTTCTTTCTTTCTTTCTTTCGTCCTACACTTTTCAAGAGTTATTGTATGGGTGATTATTTTTCCCCCTTTTCTTTCTTTCTCTGTTTCCTTCTTTCTTTATTTTACCCAACGCTTTTCCAGACCGGAATTTTCGAGAACGCTCTTACAGATTTCGTTAGAACTTCACAAAATCATAGATGGCTATACTTTATAGTTGTAATCAGTTTTTCACTTTTGGACATAACTTTCTTTTGCCAGACCCCAAAATCCGTAATTTTCATTGACCAATATCTCCTGGTCCAAACGGGCGAAGGACCTGGAATTTTCACAGCTTGATCGCAAATACACTTTTCCAAAACCAACTGGTGACAAACGTTTACCAAAATTATTTTTCTGCCTGAATTGTCCAAAATATCAAAATGGGGCCTGAAAATCGGATATTTTGTCCTACAATCTTGTGACTTTGAATTAGCAGAACACCAATAATAGTACATGTATAACAGCAGTAAATATGTCCCATAGGCGACAATTATAACGTTCAAGCAAAAAACATTATGATTGCATCACTTTAATTTTAGCATTCAAATATCTTTGTCGAGTATAGCCCTTCAAACAACTTTTTCTGACCCGAAAACAAGGGATCATGCAACAAATAAGAGAGAAAACCTGACCGGAAGAGATGTACCGGTCACGTGCACATATTTTTCAGGGAATTCAAAACAAGAAAACACCAAACAAACATCAATTGTATTTTTAGCACCAAAAGTCATCAAATCGCCCTCTTTATTCATCTGGAATATTGAACAATAATGCAAGATGTCATTAGAGTGTTTCAAATATTTATTGAAACAAAGCAATTCCCAAGGCTGCTTATTTTTAGAGACTGCATCATTTCCGAGTAATTCTAATTCAAATATTTACTGCAGCGATAACTATAGGGCTAAATAGTAAGAATGGAATGTATCCTCATCATAAGTGCAAAACAAATTTCGATTTGTATCGAGGTTCACTTTACGAAAATTACCGCAAATAGTTGTAAACGTCGAATAGGGTTATATAATGAGCCGAACTGACCCCACTCAACAGACACCCCTCGTACTGGCAAATCTTCCTATCAAAGAGGTCACGGAGCACAAGCACTTGGGTCTTATTCTCAGCTCAAACTGTTCCTGGGATAACCACATAGATCATATCTGCACAAAAGCATGGTCACGTCTGTATCTCCTGAGAAAAAATAAATTCAGTTTAGACCGGAAAGTACTCGAGAAGAAATATTTTGCTTTCGTTAGACCCCTGTTGGCATATGCAGATACGGTTTAGGATAACTGCAGCGAAAAAAAAATGTGATAATTCTGGAAAAAAATCAAATTGCCTGTGCTCGTATCGTTACAGATGCAACTCTAAGTGCGAGCAAGACATCTCTCTTTGTGGAAACTGGATAGGAGACGCTACAAATAAGACGACAGAAACACAAATTAATACAGTTCTTTAAAATGTATCACACCATTTCCACGCCATATATTTCCTGCTTAGTCCCACCCCTATCTGGACAACTCAGACTCTAGAACTACGCACCGCCAGTAATCTCCAAATTCCTTACTGTCGGACCACGGGCTACCAAACATCTTTTATTCCATCTCCAACGAAATCATGGAATGAAATTCCAAGTAACGTCAGAGACGTCAGAGACAACTGCTCCCTGACAGAATTTCGAACATTCTTGAACCATAACCTTGTTCGACCTTCAGCATTCTTTTTCAAATCAACCTCCTGTAGAGCTCAGATATATCACTGATATATCACTGCAGGTTACGGCTTCGATGTAGTCATCTCAACGAGAATCTCTTTGTCCATCACCTGTCAGCTTCGCCGAGTTGTTCATGTGGTGAACGTGAGACTACAGAACACTTTTTATTCAAATGCCATAATTACGACCGTATACGAAGGGAGACCCTAGGTCATCTTCCGATTCCAACTGACTGTAATACATTGCTGTACGGATCTGAATTGTACACCCAAGGCGACAATTGCTAAGTTTTAGAAACAGTTCATAAATATATTCTCTCTTCTGTGAGGTTTTGTTAAAACCACACTGGTGACCATCTGTTAATTATGTATGGTTAGTGTAATGTTATTACCATAATCCAAAGAATGTAAATTAATACTAAATATAATGTAGATTGTATCTATACTCATTGACGCAGAAAATAACCCCTACTGTGCTTTCCCTCAAGGTTGTTCTCAGATCTTTTGTGTGTGTACTCCTACTAGTTTAGTTTAGTGACTGACAAGTCACTTTTTATGCCACGTCACCCGGAGCAGGCGGAACTCACTGTTGACCTGTTTTCTTCTCTAACTTCAACAATAATTCAAGTGTACATAAGATTTGAGCTAACTGGTATTATCTCGGACCATCTCTGTGTTGGGACCTCCACTGACATGCACAACAAAATCAAGTTTAGGTTCTACCAGTCTTCTCGGTATCCCCTCGCTCTGATGGAACTCGTACGTAACTGATTGACTGTATAACATGGCGATGGTTGAGTTCTGACTGGTGGCTCCTTATTCTTTTTCTTCCCGAACACTGTCCTTCCCTTCTTCCCTTCTATCAATCAGATAAATTAAACCTACTTGTATCATCTTATGTCACTTTCTTCATTTTGTCTTGGCGTAAAAAATTGTGTGATATTCGATATCAAGACCGAAAATTATGTCTCATCTCGAAATTTTAACTGTAAAAATTGGTGGAATATGCTAAAGTCATTCTCAAAAGAAAATAATTCGATGGAAATTTTCCCATCTCTTGAAGTTAATGGTGAAATATTTGCAAATGCAAAGGACATAGCCAACGTGTTAAATGATTATTTTATTGAACAGTAAATTTCCGTACGTGATGATAAGTTACCCCTATGCCTTTTAAAAACACGGAACTGAAAGCAATATGTATACCAGGACAAGAAGTGTTATCCATTCTTCTAAAGCTTGATACACAAAAAGCTTGTGACCCTGACTTGATTAATAATATAATTTTAAAAATGTGTGCTCAGCAACTCGTGGCTCCACTAATAATGTTATTTAATTTTTCATTAAGCAGGAAACATTTCCACAAGATGTGGAAAACGGCAAGTGTTGTGCCAATATATAAAAAGAATCGATTCTCAATAAAACTAACTATCGACCGGTTTCTTTAACAAGTAGTGTTAGTAAAATATTAGAAAAAATAGTTTTCAAACACCTGTTCTCATATTTGACCGATAATAATTTATTAACGCCACTACAGTCTGGTTTTGTACCGGGGGACAGCACTATTTATCAATTGATCGATATCGATCACTATTTTTGCAGCGATCTAGATTCGAACAAAGATGTAAGAGCCGTATTCTGTGATATAAGCAAGGCCTTCGATAGAGTCTGGCACAAAGGTTCACTAGAAACTCGTTTCAGTTGGAATAAGGGGTGATCTGCTAGAATAGTTTAATAGCTATCTGACTAATCGCTCCCAATATGTTGTAGTAATTGGAGGAATGTCTGACATGAGAATAGTACCGGCAGGTGTCCCCCAAGGTTCGATATTAGGTCCTCTACTGTTTAATAATTATATAAATGATATTGTGAATGATATCATATCTACTATAGGGTTATACGCAGATGACAACGCCCTGTATCTTGCAGTTGAAGATGCTAAACTGTCGGCTAAAATATTAAATGGCGACCTCAGTAAAATTGCTCTGTGGTCCAAAAATGGCAGGTCCTGTTCAACCCACAGAAAACTAAAACCCTCAATATGTCATGCAAACGAAATTTTACAGAAAGCCAACCATTTCATCTTCTTGAACAACAAATTGAAGACACGGACATTTATAAACATTTGGATCTACCATTCTCTGTAACTGGTTCCTGGGATGTTCATATTGATAATCTATCCACAAAATGTAGTCCTATGATAAACTGTCTCAGAAGCCTTAAATATCGACTTTCTAGATCCGCACTAGAGACGCTTTATACATACTTTCTCCGACCTCTTTTTGACTACGCGGATGTTATATGGGATAACTGCAGCGAGAATAAATGCGAAATGCTTGAAAATGTACAGCTTGATATTGCGGCGCCAAGGGGAACCAGCCACGCCGTAATATATAGGGAATCTGGATTCATGCCTCTAAAAAGACGACGGGAACGGCGTAAACTTATAATATTGTACAAAATTATGTTCACAGAAGTACCAAATTATATTCGATTACTTGTCCCTCGCACCATATCTGATATAGGCGGTACCCATAAGATCCTCCAGTCTACTTCGCGAAATAAAATGTACCGTGAAGGTTTGGAATAGATTAGACGAAAGTACTAAAAATTCTAAGAGTGTGAAAATATTTAAGAAAAAACTAGCGCTAAATGATTACAATGTACCAAGCTACTATTATGTTGGAAACAGAATAGAACAAATACTCCATTGTAAACTTCGAATGGGGTGTAGTGATCTAAATGGACACAAATTTGACAGATGTATTAATGATGACCCTGCCTGCCGTTGTGGGTATCGGTACGAGGACTCGGGACACTTCTTACTCGTTTGTTCTCTTTATTCAGTTGAAGTAATGCCATGCTAATCAGTTTGGGTACTGATGAGGTTAACCCTCAATCTGTACACCACGGGGATCCGCATGAATCACACTCCCATAATGAGTATGTGTTTAAAACGGTGCAGGAATATATTAAAAACACTTCAAGATTCGATTGATAACACTACCGGTTATTTTATCCTTATGCGTCCATTCTTCAAGGCCTTCCCCTTCACGTTTTGATATGTGGAAATCATTTCCCAGAATTAAATAGTCAAACATTAGACAAACAAACAAAAAACAACAACAAAACAAAATTCGAACCAAGGACCTCTCGGCTTGCAGCCTGCACTCTACCTTCTTAGCCCCCCCCCCCCACCCCCCCCCCCCCCAATTGGGAGAAAATAAAAATTAATACAGTGTAGACTGCTTAATTAAATGCCTCTTAATTGAATACAAATTCCAAACACCAACACTATTTACTATACCTTAAGAAGAAATTAGAGCTGTTAATTGTATATTGGTTATAGAATAAACTACTGTTAGTTGAAATGGAAATCTTGTAATTTATTGCACTATTACTCTGACCGCCACTGTCTTCTATGTTTATAGACCTATTTTGCCCCATGACACGGGAGCACGGTGGCTCAGTTGGTAGAGATGCAGGCTGCAAGCCAAGAGGTCCTCGGTTCGAATCCCTTGTGGCAACCGCGTAGTGTCCCGGAGCAAGACACTTCATCCAATTGCCCACGTGGGGGCACGGCGGCAATGTGTTCTAAAATAATAATTAAATCAGTTTTGGAAGCCAAAATACATGTACATATAATATATTTCCTATAATCAACCCCAACTCTTCCAAAGGGTAACCTATATAAACTTTCCATGACAAAAATCCCCCTCCCCCACCCACCCCAAATCATTTTCACACAATGAGCCAAAATTACCCCCATATTTTTTTAAGGGGAACAAAAATTCCTCCTATAATTTCTGGAGAACAAAAATTCCCACCCGCCATAATTTGTCAGAAGTATATTTAACGCCATACAAAAATGTTCAAAGTTTTTTACTACTCGGGGCAGATTACTTGACGCTTCAATCAACGCTAACATTGCTTGTGTGGAGTTAGTACGCTGGGCAGTTGCTTGCTGTTGCTCAGTGGTTCACTCAGTGCACTTCAGCTTTCTCCACCCATAAAACTGTTCGACACGAGGTGACACTGGCTGTTGAAAGTGTTTTTAAACTCCAATAAATAAATAAATAAATAAATAAATAAATAAATAAATAAATAAATAAATAACTGTCTTGATAAACAGTTATTGATGCATGATTTCATGTAAATAGTGATGAGTGTTTATGTTATTTACAAATTAAATACATGAGTTTATGTAATTTACAAATTAAGATTAAATAAAACTACAAATTGGTCATTACGATCAATAGCTATTTTGCACTTGGCAGCTACGTACAGATTATCTGTCGATTCCTGGTATGACGTCAGAAAACTCATTACCATATTTCAGACAAGTGTTAGGAGAATCTGCCAGCTCCCCTTCTAAATACTGATTTGTTTTTTTTAGTTCACATTTTACCATTTGTTACTGGATGCCTACAGCGAATTTCACTAAAAGTTTCTATAATGGTAGACCAGTATAGTACCTGAATATAATAAAATCATTGCGTGTGGGGAGGAGGGGGGTCAGCCCCTTGTTGTGGAAACTGCCTTTATTATACCCCACGCAGCGAAGTTGCAGGGGTATAATGTTTTTGACTGGTCCGTCCGTCAGCCCGTCAGTCCGTCAGTCTGTTAGTCCGTCAGTCAGTCCTACTTGTTTTCCGGACTTTTTTCTACACGCTTCCAGACATTGAGCTGATTTTTGGAATGTGAGTCTAACATGGTGGCCTACATATCAAGTTTGCATTTTGTTCCGCTCCACTGATTTTTACCAAAATTACGGCCCTTGGGCTCTGAAAAATTCATCAAAATTACAGTTTTCCGGACTTTTTTTCTACACGCTTCCAGATATTGAGCTGATTTTTGGTATGTTAGTCTGACATGGTGGCCTACAGATCAAGTTTGCATTTTGTTCCGCTCCACTGATTTGTACCGAAATTACGGCCCTTGACCTTTGAAAAGTTCATCAAAATTACAGTTTAGCGGACTTTTTTCCTACACGCTTCCAGATATTGAGCTGATTTTTGGTATGTTAGTCTAACATGGTGGCCTACAGAACAAGTTTGGGTTTTGTTCCGCTCCACTGATTTTTACCAAAATTTCGGCCCCATAGACTTTGAAAAGTTCATCAAAATAACAGTTTTCCGGGCTTTTTCTCCACATGCTTCCAGATATTGAGCTGATTTTTGGTATGTTTGTCTAACATGGTGGCCTACAGATCAAGTTTGCATTTTGTTCTGCTCCACTGATTTTTGCCGAAATTACGGTATCACGGTAAGCGGTGTAAAAACTAGCAATCTTATTGCAAGCAAAGGTGCTGTTAAAACTGGAATTCAAGTAAACTTACATCTCTGGGGCTCTCTGAACCCATTCCAACAGTGTGCTACTCAATGTTCAGTATATTATCAGTTTAAGAAGGTAAACTCCAGTAATGGGGTTTGATATCCCAGTCTACTCAGTCTATCAGTTTTAGCACTAAAATTGTAAATAAATTATTCGCAATCCAGGATACTAGAGACAAAATCGATTCAGGCAAGGAAAATAATGAAAATGAACTTTGATTTTCACAAAATGTTCATTTGGTTCTTGTCCTTGATTCTGAATGTGTCCTTGAAGGTCTGGAGAATTCTAATTTTTTTGTCTCCCTCATCATACGGTAACACTTTGACTTGGTAGTGGTGTCTGGGGAACTCTTAGTTGCATATACAGGAAGCCAAGACTGCACTAAAACCAATGCCAAAGTACTGAACTTTCTAACAGAAAGACCACCCAAAACCAATATGTTCCAAGAAGACTAAAATCCTCCTCCTCTGACTGGACGAGAGCTCGCTTAGTATATTCTATGTTTGCGGCTCATGTGGCAAATGTTACCGTTTGACGTCACAACGCGAAATATTTGAAATGATGTCGCCTGTTTCGCAATTGCTTCACCAACGGAGTAACGAGCAAGTCGCTTCATTTTTTTTCTGGATTTTTCACTCGTGCAGCAGACACCGTTCCGGATAAAGTGTTTTTTAAATTATACCACTCAAAGTTTGCTAAGCACCAAATATTTGACGCATCATTGTGAAATTTGCTTGTGACATATTTGCGATATTTTTGGTGGATATGATTGAGGAATGTATTGAGATGGTCCCCAGTGTTTACCATAGCTGTCTTGACGGGCAGACTTTTCGTGAGTCATGGGAAGCATGTACAGTTTGATTTCCATGATGTTTTCGTGTACTGTCTGCATGTACATGAGATGTGTAAGGGTATTCAATCTTCTTTTTAAAAAAAATAAAATTCTAAAGTTCAAAGACCTTTATAAACTAAGCGTCCTTTTGTTTATGCATGACTGGGTTAATAAAAAGCTTCCACAATCATTAGATGGTCTTTATACACTGAACACAAACGAACGTGAAAGAATGACTAGGCAAACTGATATGATACAAATACTCAAACCACGAACTCAGTTTTCGGCAAATCTACCATTTCATACATTCCCTAAAATTTGGAATGAAGTTGATCCCTACACCCAAAACTATCCTAGAAATTTATTTAAAAAGAAATTGATGACCACTTTTATAGACTCATACGAAAATAGAATCATATGTACGAATAGACTGTGTCAAGAATGCAGAGGAGCAAGTGGAGTGCGGCGCGGTGAAGGCCCTCTTTCAAACCAACAGGAGTAATAGAGCTGATTTCCATATCGTCTATATCCATATCTTTTATACCCAAGATAAAAGTGTGGTCACTGATACATGCACTTCAATATTGGTCTGGACGTTATCTGGCTCTGGGTATCTGTATCATTATTACCACTTTGTAGAAATTTCAGCGCACTGTGAGTGCTCTGTCTCGAACTATATAATTTTTCATTGGGCAACAATAGGTTCTTTAACGACTTATTCGAAGGGATGATTGTCCGTCTTTAGCCTTGCTTTCTCTTCCCCACTTCTCCCTCCTCTCTCTTCTTTTTTTTACTTCTCTCTCTCTCTCTCTCTCTCTCTCTCTCTCTCTCTCTCTCTTAAGGTGGGTGGGAGTAAGACAGCCTAATGGCTACCTCACCCTCCTGCAGAAAGCAAATACAAGTATGATAATTTACATGTTTATTTATAACAAATTGTTGAAATACTGTAAAATGTTTTATGAAATGTAACTGTACTATAATGTTTTCTGCAAATAAAGCATTCATTCGTTCATTCATTCATTTTAACACAAACCCTTGTGATTTAATGATTGAATATGGCAAATGCAAATGCAAGAAGACATTTGTCTGAATCAGAAATATCTCCCAATCAGCATATCATAATAAACATTACAGCGGTCAGCGTGATCGTGATGGTTAAAACCCAAACAAATTATCGAATCCACGGTCAAAACTACCCGTATTTGAAATTTAAACAAATGAAATACCCGAAATATTCCCAATTTCTTCAGTATCCGCGCCAAGTTGCTTTTTAACCTGACACACAAGACCACATGCGTTAAGTTTCGTTTGTTAGCATCACAGTGTCTGCAGATGTTTGTGGTAATAGTACGAGAGCGGATTCTATGTCGGTCTGCGGTGGTGGCCCTGACGCCATGCATTCATAGAGACTGCTCATGTAAACATTGAATTCGGGTTTCTTCTATTCCTTCTACTCTCTTTACTCACCCTATTTCTCATGTTTAAACAATATTTTACATAGTGTTTGCTACTACTAGTAAACTTCGTGAGTATATTAATTCCCACATGAGACGGCTTATATAAGCTCATAGCTTCTGATGAATCCTTTCACACAACTTGTCCATGATTCCTTGCTATAATGCATACCACTTTATTACACACTTTGTACGACAGTTATATTATAATTTATTACCTGTATGTATTATATTACTTGCTGAATAAGTATTTTTTAAACTAATAGTACGAGAGCGCGACAGAAGCCGAATATCTATAAATTTATTTAAATTGATAATTCTGTCTATTTGACTGAAATTCAGTCCTGGAAATGAGATGGATACAAGTGCAGTTGCTCCTGTCGTCAACCGTGTTTTCTATTTTACGGGAGCTAAAAAATGCACTCAATGAAAAAAAAATGTGGAACACTAATATACTCACACTGCCCAATCCGTTCTCGGATTCTATGAGCAATCACAGGAAACACTGTTGATGTTCGTAAGATTCTATGTTGAAATCACGTCTTTTCACCCAGCAGATACGGTCGCAGAGCAGATTTCTAGTCACCCGAGTAAGATAGAGGGGATATTTATCAATCCCTTTGATTTATCAAGTAGCAGGGTTGTCGACTGAGACTCAGTTCATCTGGGGGAGACGTAACTTATGTTTTAACTGGTAGAGTGCTGGAAGCCCATATTTGGGCTTTATTTTGAAGTGCAGTTACAACAACTTGTAGGCTTCATATTCAGTGGATGTGCCTCATATTAGTTTTGAAGTGCAATTATTTGACCTGTAAGGATTTGCCATGTTACAATTTATGGAAGAGTGCCTGTAGGCACTCTTCCATAAGTTGTAACAAGGCAAATACATATAAACAAATTCTGATGACTAAAAATAATTCAGCACTCTACCAGTTAAGCAGGACAATAGGCTGCACAAACCTAGAGGGGTCTAGTAGAATTTCTTATGGACAATCAGGTGGATTTTTAACCAATTTGTAGGCATACTTTTAGGAATCTGTGGTGGTAGAATGGAAGCGAACTATATTGGGAATGAAACCAATTTAAGTTGGGCACCGTGAATCGTTTTAAAATATGCACGGTTTTGACGTCAGTGGATATGGTACACAACATAAAGTGGTTCAGCAGATTTTCTGTGGCCTATATTGAGGGTTCTCTGTGGTTCTGTGCTAATCATGTCGTTGTGTTTGGTATACAGTACGTGCGAGGCGTTTTACCACAAAACGCCTGTTGCTGAGGCAGCGACCATAGAAATCGGAAAAAAGGTCTTAGTATATCCGATTTCTATGGCAGCGACAATTGGTGGAAAGGATTAAAATCCACGGCGGACCAATCAAACTAAAAATCTTTCTCTGCAAACGCAAGTGTTGAGGATTACCGCTTTTCGGGAAAATGCTCAAGTATTAATGGATGGAAAATGCTTCCATACGAGTGATCTGCCGCGACGTCGGGCGATTGGGATTAAATTTAATACGTGCCAATAAATATGTCACTCAAAGAAAGAGCGGATTGTTTCAGTTGGAGCAAACGTGTTATTATCGTACATGTAATAACATACATGTGTGCAAGCGTTTAGTTTACCCTTCGTGTGAGAAAGCCATTCACTCTCGGTTTATTTTGACTGCGACTGTTCTGCATACGACTAACAAATAATAACAAAATGAATCTTATTTTTTTTTTAAATCCAATGCACGTTTGGTATTTTGGGAAGGTGGGGGATGTATATGGTCTGCCGCCTGTTTTCGAAGACACGGGGTTAGCTCACGTTAGGCCAAGGCATCATCCCCCGCCTCCCCTTTCACATTTTCAATGGAGTTCAAGAGTAAACTCGGACTTCGAAAAAGAACTGACGACCGTTTTTTTTTTTTTTATTATTTTATTTTCCTCTGTTGATGTGTGCCTGCTATTTCATCGCCTCGGAACGAGCAATTCCTTGCCTTTTCGCAATGTGTTATACGGGTTGTCATTTACCACTGAATAAATATTTAAGCCCGGTCAGTGACTCACCACACTACCAATCATCGCTTGGAGAATCAATGAATAAAGGCTTAAATTTAATAGCGCAGGTTTTAGACTCCCTCATTGTAAGGATATCAGTTTGCGGTATTTGTTCAAACGACAGAAAACACAGCGAAATGAGTTTTAGGATATTTAATTGCTATAAAATTGTTAAATACGAAAATTTAGGCCTAACTTTACTTTGAAGTCAAAACACAGACTGCAGCATCGACAATGACTGACCAAAACAAGGATGTTGCGCATCGCGTCATTTTCAATTGCAAGACATTCGTCCATATTCAGTTCGACCCAGACAACAGACATGCCAGCGTGAAGAAAATTCATATCACTCTTCCCGTGCCGATGCGTATGACTGCAGTTGGATTTGGAAACATCCACCGTACTATTGTAAATTCAACCCAGATAATAACTTGTGTTGTGGATAACTGCGCAAACAACACCGACAAATTACCCAAGAGGCGGTAAGGGTTGGAGATGGTATTGAAATTCTCAAGGATCGAAGGGCGCTGTTTTTTTTTTAACTTCCTTTATTATTGACAATTCTTCCACTGATCAACAAAGCAACATTTCGAACTGCGCATCTTGAGAAATTTGCTGTCTACAGGCAATCTCAGACGATAGACAAACTCGGCGCGAAAAACTGTGTCTGGTTTTTATTGGGAGATGCCATGTTAATTTCACATCTCTACGCTAGATAGAATAAAGCTTCAGTAAATATGATGCTCAAATTTAGCCCATGTTTATTGTTGTGCCCGTAAGCGTCTGTTATCAAAACTCAGTTGATATCTTCTGAAGAAATGTAGTGTTATGGGCATACGAGACAGGGATAGTGTGTTGAGGGATTCCCCGCTCTCCGATTCGGCAACGACTTTGTTATACTATCGGGGGTAAGCCAAAATCAGTGACCAACGTTTGCAACTCTTTGTCATCGTGACCTCTGGGTTGTGTGTGTGTGTGGGGGGGGGGGGGGGTATACATTACAGAAATGTGGGGGTGGGGGATCGGAGTAAACGAGTGATTTCGGCCTATAGTCGGTTTTCTCCTCCACATGTCCATTGGAAAGCCGGGAACTGAACAAGTATTTGATTACGATACTTAAGTAAATCAGTTTACTTCACTAATACAACAGAAAATTTGAAAAATGGATTAATAAAATTACCGTTTCCTTCATTTTCAACTCTTGGAGACTAGGACGGAGGGTGCTGTGTTTGTAGGGGCACAGCTAAATACATTATACCCTTGAAACAGCTGACGTTCAAGTAGATACTTTCAGTAAGCTCTGAACTCTATCTACACTCTACAGGTTACATGGGTTCATTTGATTTAGAAAAAAAATGTCTTATTGAATGACTTCAAGACCCGTATTTAACTCTCTCAACATACATCGTATTTTTATATGTCTCATCAAATCCGACCATGGCTGCTGAACAGCAGCCGTGATTAGATTTGATGAAAAAATCAGAGAAATTTAAATAATATGTCAGAGGCGAATAAAAGATGATTCAGTGGATAAAGAAACATTTTGTCAAAAAAGCTTACTTTAATGTTATTCTGGTTACAAGAAACAGGGACGTGGCGACAGGGCAGGGGATGTCCCCCCCCCCCCCCACACCTCATCTGCAATAGTAGTAGGCGAGGGGGTTTTCGACCCCCATCTTATGGACCTAGAATGGTGGACCTAGGAAGTGACGTCATACCGCAATGCATTATGGGTATCACGTGGTTGTCATGGTAACCCATGTGGGCGGCCATGTTGTGACGTAATTGTCATGGTGATGGGTGATGTGAGTGCGCATGCGCAGCTCGTGTTGTTAGGGTGATACGTGTTTCCGTCGTCCATTTTGTATGAAGGGGCCGCCATCTTTGTTTCTATGGTGGCACGTGGTTGCTATGTTACCCAAAGGCTTCTTATAGGGCTAAGAGGTCTGTAACAGGTATGTTCGATTGACTGGGAGTATTTTCTGGAAGACTTCCTTGTATAATTACCCAAGTGAGCCCGAGAATAGGCGTAAATCACCGGAAACGACTTTATTTGATATGGATTCCCCGCAGAATCCTGCTTTTAACTGAAATAGATTTGTTCAGAGTAGCACGTGGTGCTATAGATTTTTTAAAAGGTCGCGTTTGATTGAATAGGAGTATTTTTCTGGTGCGGAGTACACCAGAATGTTCCGGTTTTTGTTTAACGTACACCCCCCCCCCCCCCTCCCAACCTATATACATAATGTTAATTTTATTAATTGTAAAGGAAGAGTTCCCAGTCACCACCCTTCACTTACTACGTACTTTACATCCCAAACCCACGTTTTATCATATATAGGATCTTTCTCTTTCATCTCGGATGTCTGTAGGCAAGAAATGCTTTGCAGCCCACTATATTTTCTTCTGCCACAGTGGCAATGTTAACCAATTATTTGATAAGATTGCGCTCTCTAAAGAATTCGTTGCGTATGCAATGTTGGGTCGAACACCGCCATCTGATAATTTTGTGAGAACGTAAAACTGGTTCAGTTATCGCCCTCCCTGTTTGTGTATATCTCCTTGACAATACAGTCAACAGTGAGAAACGCTTTGTTCGCAAATTCTAACCTTGTTTTTGGGTGTACCGAAATGCCACGTTCTGTGTACTTTTTTACAAAATAAATGTCAACAGATCGTTTTCTTATCAATTTTAATTCAGTTTCTGACAATGAGAACGTAATGGGATCACATATTCAGTGATATCGCTTTTCTAAGCGACGTTACGCTCGATTTACCAGAAAGAAGCCGACAGACTGACCAAACATTTTTTCAACCAAAAAATATTAAATAAATCTTTTCTCCGCGATAAAATAATTTTCTCGCTTTATTTATTCGCCCTTTACGTAGTTTTCAAGTTTTTGGCGATGTATTGATGGGTTATATATTTTTTTCATTGCTTTGAAAATGACGAGGCGAACACTGTACTAAATAGGCTTTTGCCTACTGTCAGTCCTGATCGGCACGCCGAAAACACAGCATTATTTTCACTTTAAAGCATCAAATTACATTGAAAAAAAATTAATTTCACAATAATTTTCTTTACAAAATATATTTTACGCACTTTATTTTATTTTATAATATCACTTTCCATGTTGAAATACCCTGAAAAAAATAAATATTTTTCAATTTTATGTGCAGTCGAAAACACACCTGAAGCGCTTTGGGGATCAAGATTCCAGCTCTAATAGCGAGCTGACCAATCAGATTGCATGATTT
Source organism: Pictodentalium vernedei (assembly GCA_031216915.1). Taxonomy (NCBI): domain Eukaryota; kingdom Metazoa; phylum Mollusca; class Scaphopoda; order Dentaliida; family Dentaliidae; genus Pictodentalium; species Pictodentalium vernedei. The sequence goes on along the minus strand of CM062293.1, from coordinate 51,434,332 downwards.
TTTACCTTTTTGATAGCTCTTTTAAAGAACCAATCAGATTGCGAGAAGTGTCAGCTCGGTCCCCCCAAAAAGTATAAATACCAGCGACCAACTTCATTTGCCATTCGGATCTCGGGGTCTGGATCGCTGGTTGACTACCAAAGCTAGCTTGGAAAAGAGCTTGGTTTTCACCAATTGACTGATTCACCAGTTGTGTTTGAAAAACTTGTTGTTGAAAAACTAAGAATTGGTTTGCACCAACAAAGTGTTTTTCTCATAAGCTGTACTTGGAAAAATAGTTTTTTCCAGATCTGTCTTTGAAAAACTAAGAATTGGTTTGCACCAACAAAGTGTTTTTCTCATAAACTGAACGTTTGAAGAAACCCCTAGTGAAAATGTTACGACTTGGTTCAAAGCAAACGTTTATGAATGTCACTCGTTATCAGGGTGAAGTAAAGATTCACATCCGAAGATTTGTTGACGATAGAATTCCTACAAAGACAGGAATTGCTCTGTCTGTTGAAGAATGGAATTGGTTAAAAAGTCAAGTTGAAGAAGTGGAATCAGCCATCAATGCCAATTTGTTTCCACAACAAGATAGTAGAGTTGTGAGAAGTGCTGAACCACGAAAACCAAATGACGAACCAAGTGGCGACCTGCCACTTGACATAGAAATGAAAAGAACAAAGTGGGATGAGTTAAAGTCTCACAAGATCCCTGTAAGGGTAACACCTCAGCCAAACTATGGAAATATTGTTGATGAAGTTGATAAAGGGTTAAGAATGCAAGCAATTGAGGATGAGATGAATGCGGCATATGCTCATTTTGTCGAACAATTGATTGACACTGTGGCTGTTGAGAAGTGTTGTGGGTGTAGTGTGAATCATCCGAGCCAAATACAACACGACGTTTGTCTAATGATGACTCTAGAAGAGAGAATTGATGCATGCTTTGATGCAGCTCTGGAGAGAGTCTGTAAAGACAAAGTCTATACATTGTGGCACACACACATGAGTCTCATGAACCCAACACCAACACCTTGTGAATACTCTCATCTCATTAACAAACAGTTGAGTGCTGAACAAAAAGCAAGCATACATGATATGGTTGTTAGCTCAATGACAGCCACAAGACCATTGACAACAGGTTTCTGGAAAGTTATTGAAAAAAAATTACAAAAAAAAAAAAAAAATAAAAAATAAAAAATAAAAATAAAAAAAAAATAAAAAATTACAAAAAAAAAAATTACAAAAAAAAAAAAAAAAAAAATGTCGTGGTTGCCCTTAAGCCACCTGATGAGTTTCCCTTGGGCAAGTACGAAACATTTTGTTCTGAATTTTGTTTTGGCAACCACAGAGAAAGGTGTCGTGGATGTCTTTAAGTGGCCTGATAGGTTACTTTTGGACAAGGACGAACCTTTTTCTTTCAACAAAAATGAAAATTAGTTCCCTTGCATACAGTACACTCATACACATTTTTTTTAACTCGCTAGATGCCCCTTCCCAAAAACGTATAAAAGGGTGAGTAGATCATGTTCTTAGGTAAACATGGATCCCCGCTGGAAGCATCCTTTTACTTGTTTGTTGTGTGGGCCAACTGGTAGTGGTAAATCATCTTTTGTGAAAAAAGTCATCCAACACATTGCAGAATTATTTACTCCTACTCCCAATCATATAATATGGTGTTAAAGTGAATGGCAACCATTGTATGATATGCTTTGCCCCAAGTAGAATTCGTAGAGGGTCTCCCCCAAGAAATAAAATCTGACAGTCTAGTAATTTTAGATGATCTGATGCTCGATGTGGATGAGCGAGTGTCTCGGTTGTTTACAAAAGGAAGTCATCATCGTAAAATTAGTGTGATTTATATCGTACAAAATCTATTTGACAAAAACAAAGTTCATAGAACTGTGGCTCTCAATAGTCATTACATGATTTTATTCAAAAAACCCAGGGATCGTTCCCAGATCACACACTTGGCAGCCCAGATGTATCCTGGTCATTCCAAATTTTTGCGAAAAGTATTTGACGAAGCCACATCTCTCCCATATGGTTACCTTTTAATAGATCTTAAGCAGGACACACCCGAACACATGAGACTAAGAACACAAATATTTCCCGGAGAAACCCAATATGTGTACCTCCGGAAGGTATAAAAGGGGAGTGCAAATCTGCTGTCGAGTCGAAATCATGTCTGACCGTCTTCACCGCAACATCGCGATTCTCAAGCTCCTGAGTAAATTAAAACCCACTGTGGTCAATTCTGTCTTGAAACACGCCGACAAAGACTTGATCAATTGTATTTGTGAGTGTGCCTTAAACATAGTGAAAGGTGCCGTACCTCTGAGTAAAGCTCACAAAATTAAATTAGTTCGACACAGAAAACTTGTGAGAACAATTGCCAAGAAAGGTACGTCCGAGAAAAAAAAAGAAGCAAATTTTGCAAAAAGGAGGATTTTTAGGGGCTTTGTTAGCGCCTGTGTTACTTGATGCGGCTAAAGGTATTTTCGGACAGTTATGATGGAATACGCAAAAAAGATGGCCTTAGTAGAACCGAGGTTGCTCGAACGTTTGCAGGAGGCCCCTATCAGCAAACAGCCCAACGAGATTGCCGCAAGTTCTCTTGACAGGGAAATGCGTGAAATTTTAGATTCGAATAACCTTACAGAAACTGATAATATAACCCATTATAATCAGATTCTTCAAAGATTTTTAACATTTCGCCAAAAAGCCATGGCCCCTCGCCCTATTAGGGTCGAATTCGAGAAAGATACTAGAGACGAAGATATTATAGACTCCGTTCCAATAACCATGAAAAGAAAAGCCAAACTGCTGCTGAACCGTATAAAAGCAGATACCAATCTGTCTTGGAATGAGAAGGGGGAGTTGGTCCACAAAGACGAAACAGTCGTAGGTTCCAACATAACCGATCTCTTGAACGATCTCTTGAGAAAGCGAAAGACTTTTCAACCCAAAGGATGGGAAGTGTCGGCACAGGCCCTCAGATAAAGTAATATTCCCCAGGAGCTTGTGGGCCACAGGGAACGTTGGGATTTTATGCGACGTGAGCCTGTAGTAGAGAAAAAGCCCCAAACCATCCCCTCTGCTAAAAGAAAGGTGAAAGCTAGACTCGTAGCCGGCACGTCAAAGTGGTCGAAATATTAATCCAATGGAAAGCGTTTATTACGATCCCGAAGCTCCCGGGAGTTTTGGTGGTGTGGATGCTCTTCGAAGAGCATACAAGACAAAAACTAAGCAAGTTGTAAAATGGTTGTAGGGTCAAGACACGTACACCCTTCACAAACCCGTTAGACGCACATTTCCAGGAAGGAAAGTGATCGTTAGTGGTATCGATGCACAATGGCAAGCTGATTTAGTTGATTTAACAAGCATCAGTAAATACAATAAAAACACAAAATTCCTTCTGACTTGTATCGATGTTTTCAGTAAATATGCGTGGGTGATTCCATTACAAAATAAATTTGGTGATTCCATAGTGCAAGCTTTTGCTAAAATTTTCAAACAGGGGCGAAAACCTTTAAAGTTACAAACTGATCAAGGCAAAGAATTTTTAATTCAAAATTCCAGAAATTTCTTAAACAACGAGAAGTAGAATTTTTCACGACCCATAACGTAGAAAAAAAAATGCTCCATAGTTGAGAGATTTAACAGAACTTTGAAAACCAAAATGTGGAAATATTTTACAAAAAACGATACACTGACTTTCCCACTTCAAACTTTGGTGAAATCGTATAACAACACCCATCATCGCAGCATCGGTATGCCCCCTGTTGACGTGAGTTTGGAACATCAAGAAGAAGTGTGGCAAAAACTTTATGGGAACCACATAAAACACAAGTCTCCAAAGTTCAAAGTGGGTGACAGGGTGCGAATTAGTAAAGTCAAGAAAACTTTTGAAAAAGGTTACTTGCCCAATTGGACAGAAGAATTATTGACAGTGGCATCTGTCAAGAAAGGTCACTACCGTCACTTATGTTCTAAAAGACGATAGTGGGGAAGTATTGAAGGGGTCCTTCTACACAGAAGAGCTTCAGCGTGTCACACCAAAAAACATTTATAAAATTGAACATGTACTCAAAAAACGTGGTCGAGGAAAGAAGAGAGAACTGTTTATAAAATGGTTGGGGTATCCATCATCGTTCAACTCATGGATCAATCAAAGCCAGTTAGCCTATAAAAGGGTGTGAACGAACTCAATTTCCACTAAAATGGAAGAGGGAGGAACTCCGAAAGGATCGTGGCCTTTGTTTGGAAAGAAAGTCCCAAGGAGCGAGATTACTTACTTTTCCCAAATTATCATACTATACATAATCATCATCACTAGCATCGTTAACCTTACCCTCGACAATACGAACAGCAAGTTGTGGATGGCTCTTTTAAGTAGTAGTATAGGATATTTATTGCCCAATCCTACAATTAAGAAAACGCGATGTTTTATCTGACCCTACCAAGTAACAGTTCCATGGACGTGTTTCCAGAAAACACGCTGACAACGTACACCACCCAGTTATCACAACCAGTGAACCTCACGGGGGAATGGGAGGTGGGTTTGGCGGAGATCCAGTATCCAAACACTTGGTTTAACATTCGTGGCCAGGAAGTTTTTTTCACAGTGTACTGGACTTCGAAAAAACATTATCAGATCATTCTGAAAGAAGATCGATATTCGGAACCTTCCGATGTGATACGAGGCATCAATGGCGTTAAAGAATTGCTGCTACCGCGTCACGATAAGATAGAGTTTGAATTAGACGAGGTCACCGGTAAAGTTCGAATCAATGTACGAGAAGGGGTCGTACTCACACTGAGTCCCACTCTGCAAAACATATTGGGTTTTAACGAATGTGTGTTCAAGTCGGGAGCTTTTGAATCTTCTCGAGTCGCCGATGTCAACCAAGGATTCTATTCATTCTACGAATATTGTGACTTAGTTCGTGATCTGGTAGTGGGGGATACTAGGGTGCCGTTACTTCGCATCGTACCCTTGAGAGGAAAATATGGAAACATCATTTCCAAAACTTTTGAAAACGTGCACTATGTACCGGTTGAAAGGAAGAATTTCAGCACCGTGCAGGTGTATATAAGGGACGACACGGGAGCCACAGTGCCATTTGAACTTGGGAAAGTGACAGTGACACTACATTTCAGAAAGCGCCGATCTTTGAATTTTCTTTGAAAAAACAATGCCTTACTGTTGTAATGCTAAATTATACGAAGAGTATTACACGAAACAGGCTGGTAGCGGTCTGCCAGCTTTTTCGGGATCACAAATACAGATGGGTCATGAGGTGGGTAGTTTACTTGGAGGACTGAAGAATGCAGTCCTTCCCTTATTGAAAACGACAGCCAAAACCATGGGTAGACAGTTATTGAAAAAAGGAGCCGCTTTTGCTGGAGATGTCATCAAAGGAAAAAATCTGAAACAGGCAGCTATCGGGAGACTTAAACAAGCTGGAATCGATGTTCTGAACGAAGTGGTGGGTGGGTCGAATCCTCCCGGCCGCAGAGGTATAAAAAGGGCAGCACCACGCAAAACTGGCAGATCGATAAAAATAAGGCGAACTGTTAAGACAATTGACGCTCTGGGTGCATAATGTCTTTGATCAACGAAAAATCCTGTGAGTGTGTCAATAGCGAACTCGACTTATTTTTGATACCACCCACACAGACTAGTGTAGAGCATGGTCAATGGATAGAACATCGACCGTTGGCCAACGCAGGGAATAGTGGACCGATAGAATTTAACATTTCTGGATCTGGGGACGACTATCTGAACTTGGCTCAAACTTATCTGTACGTGAAAACATGTATCGTCGATTCCAGTGATGGACCTATCGCAAACGACGCAAAGTTGGGTCCCGTCAATCTCTGGCTGCATTCTCTTTTCAACCAGGTCGACATCATTCTAAACGAGAAACTGGTGTCATCGTCCAATACAACTTACCACTGCAGAGCATATTGGAGACTTTGTTAAGTTATGGCTCCGATGCCAAAAAGTCACAGCTGACTGGTGCTCTCTGGTACAAGGACACGGCGGGACACATGGATGATAGGACGGATGACAACAAGGGATTTGCCACAAGAAAAAAGTTTACGGCTAAAAGTAAAGTCGTGGATATGACTGGGAGGTTACATTTGGACATGTTCTTTCAAACACGTTATCTCCTAAATGGAGTTAACGTTCACATTAAAATGAATAGGTCAAAAGATGCATTTGCCTTAATGGCCGATGGGGAAACATTCAAAATCAAAATCCAAGACGTATCCCTGTTTGTGAGAAAGGAGAGACTCAACCCTTTTGTGAGAGTGGCTCATACTAAAGCATTGGAAAAGGCAACTGCGAAATATCCCATTGACAGAGTAGAAACCAATGTGTTCTCGGTGCCAAAGGGAAATCTGAGCGTCACACAAGAAAATTTATTTTTAGGCCAACTTCCTAAACGTATCGTCGTGGGTTGTGTGGATAACGATGCTTTCTATGGGAAGTTTTCAAAGAATCCCTTTAACTTTAAAAATTACAGCATCAATTACCTGGCATTGTATGTGGATGGACAACAGATTCCAGCAAAGCCCTTACAACCGCGATTCGATCAACAAGAATTGGCGAGGTGTTATGCTACCTTGTTTCAAGGAACTGGTCAAATGTACGAGAACGAAGGAAATCACATCGACAGAGAGGAGTACATAAAAGGGTACACGCTCTTCGTCTTCGACCTGACACCAGACCTGTCTCATGGTCAACATTTCAATTTGGTGAAACGGGGGAATTTAAGATTAGAAATTCATTTTGAAGAACCGCTGCCCACCACCATAAACGTACTGGTGTATGCCGAATTTCAGAACATTATAGAAGTAGATAAAAACAGGAGCGTCATCTTTGATTATTCGACATGAACACTTTGCAAATAGAGAATATTTTCCGCTCGGATCGCGTGTTAAGAAATATCACTTTGGGAGTCTTTGCAAGAAACCTCTTACCAAGAAGATTACCCAGGCACAGACCATTGGCTTTTGTGGCCAACACGCATCCAGACCACAGAGAAGGGGAACATTGGGTGGCCTTCTATTTCAGTCATCGGGACATAGAATATTTTGATTCGTATGGAATACCACCACAGCACAGATCATTTAAGAATTTTTTGAAAAAGCAAAGATGGAAGTACAATACAAAACGCATTCAAGGACCGTTACCCATGTGTGGACATTATTGTTTGTTCTATCTTTTACATCGCTCTCGTGGCATCCCAATGCATGCGATTGTAAACATGTTTTCTGCGGATTTATTGGACAATGACATTTTAGTTAGAGACTTTATTTCTGGTGACGTCATAGCCTAAACAGTATAAAAAGAGGACGAGTCGTGGCATCTCGGCATTATCGTTCCATCCATCGAAGAGTGAAGATGTCTTCGGAAATGACTGTGTTCAAATTCAATGATCAATTACAAATTTACCTGTTCAAGAACGATGTTGGAATGAAGTTTGTGTATAACGAATGGGAGCAATTGACTCAATCTGTTGAAACGGCGAAAAAAAAGAAATATGGAACAATCTAAATCTAAAAAAGAAAGACAATCAAAACAAATGATGTCATAGCAAAAAAGCTATAAATAAGGGGTGCAACCGAAGATCAGATGTTTACAATCCCGTGTTTGATTCAATCTATTCTAAACGACTGTCGTGGACAAAGAGTTTCTAGAAACATTTTTCCTAGAGGTTTCGAAGAAAGAATGAGCCTAACGGGGTTGGTATTCGCAGGAACTGGTCCTCGACTGATAATTGCTCAGAGAAACTCTGACATCCGTCGACCCAAACATATAAAATATGCTTTGGAGGCAAACAGACTAAAAACTTTTGAATCAATGTTACCAAGTGAATGTGCGAAAACCCCTAAAGAACTTGCAAGAGCAGGATTTTTCTACCTAGGAATTAAAGACAGAAGTGAATGTTTTCACTGTGGGGTCATTGTACGCTACTGGCAGGCAGAAGACAATGTCATACAACAACACAAAATGTATTCCCAAGAATGTTGTTACATTCACAACTTACCTGATACAATCGACGATGAAGAAATGAAAAACAAAGACGAGTTACAAGAGAAAGTTCAAACGGATTCACAGAAATGCTGTATGTGCTTAACAGCAGAAGCCAATGTCGCACCGCGACCATGCCATCATTTATGCCTGTGCAAGGAATGTTGTAAACAACTGAAAAGATGCCCAATATGTAGAAAGACTGTTTATGAATATTTGACAATATATGTTCCATGATGTTTAGTAATAAAAGAAATTTAAATTTATATTCAGTGTTGTTATTTGTTTTGGGAGGAAAGGAATATGTGTTTGTCGGGCTCATTTTGGGTAATTATGTAGAGCCATAAATACTCCTATTCAATCAAACACGACCTTTTAAAAAATCTATAGCACTACGTGCTACTCTAAACAAATCTATTTCAGTTAAAAGCAGGATTCTGCGGGGAATCCATATCAAATAAAGTCGTTTCCGGTGATTTACGCCCATTCTCGGGCTCATTTGGGTAATTATACAAGGAAGACTTCCAGAAAATACTCCCAGTCAATCGAACATACCTGTTACAGACCTCTTAGCCCTATAAGAAGCCTTTGGGTAATATAGCAACCACGTGTCACCATAGAAACAATGATGGCGGCCCCCTTCATACAAAATGGACGACGGAAACACGTATCACCCTAACAACACGAACTGCGCATGCGCACTCACATCACCCATCACCATGACAATGACGTCACAACATGGCCGCCCACATGGGTTACCATGACAACCACGTGATACCCATAATACATTGCGGTATGACGTCACTTCCTAGGTCCACCAGCCTAGGTCCATAAGATGGGGGTCGAAAACCCCCTCGCCTACTACTTGCAATCCTGCTCAATAATTGTCTATAGTTGGAAATTCGGAGGGCAAGTTATGAGTAGTTGGATATACCATTTATCTGGATGTTAGAGCTTCTTCGGTGATACTGATGTCTCCTTCACTTCCCAGAAATCAAACTCTATTTCAAATCTGCAAAAATTCCAACTGTTACTATTTACAACTATAGTGTACGCAAAATCGAACTTCATATGTATACATGATGGCAATCGGTATCAGATTTCTATAGTACGTTTACATATCGTAATAAAAAAAAAAATCCTCGAAATGCACTTCAAGAAAATCACATCATGATTGAGCTTGATCATTAGTTTAGCTCATATTCAATGCCCAGAATAATACCAAATAATAATAACCTGATAATTCTATCATATATGTGTTGGAATTTCAGTTATTAGAATCAATTTTATACCTCCTTTCATGGCTTTATTTTCAAAAGTTTTATCGGTAGTGAAGTTCCAACTAGGGGGAAATTCACTACCCTACCACCCCCACCTCCTCCCCCATTAGAACTGAAATGGTTAACCGGATAACCGTTTGAAACCGGTTATCAACCTTACTGATTAAAAAAAAAACGTTAACCGGTTATCCAAAATATCGATAGTGATCGTCACTCCACGGTTAAAACGTAGTAAATCTGTCGCTTCACCTTAGAGATAGAATACACCTCGAAGCAGCGCTGTATATATTGAGAAATAATCGACTTTGGCGCTCACGACTTCGTTAATGATCGGCAATTTCCGTGAGTTCTGAGTAACCGCAGAAACTATTCGTACTCGACAACGTTCGTTTCTATACACACTACGAGATAGTTTCTGAGAATACTACTTTCCAATTCCTATAGTTTTGATCCCAGATTCGGTGAAATAATGGCAACGGTTAACCGGACATTATCCGGTTATAGCTCTCGGTTAGTCGGTTGTGAAAATGAGCCAACCGTTTCAGCCCTAACCCTCCCCCCCCCATCTGCCCCCCCCCCCCCCCATCGGAAACCTCTTGCCACGTTCCTGACAAGCGAATCGCTGTCGTGAGCAGGAATATCCACCATCCACCAGTAGCAGGCAAAGAGTTAACCTGATGAATATAGGTTCCTGACAAATCATGTAGTCCGGGTATATAATCCACGAGATTCCTGTGTAACCCAGCTGGATTGAATGTATCCCGGCCGAAGAAGTGACGGTGGAATGGAGAATGTGTCAGTCTGATGTCTTCCACACTTTAGAAAGATAAAACGTATTCCTAGATTGACGCACACAAATTTTCTAAACTGCACTTATCTATAGCCGGACTGCGGCAGGCGTACCCCACCCTTCACCACACACACACACACACACACATACACACACACACACACACACAATCTTGTCTACCCTACATACCGAGGTACCCCATTGTTTGTCCTTTGTGTGGACTAACGGTTTCAACCTCGTTTTGCCGGTACAGTTCTGGGAAAACAACCGAGGTAAAGGGTTTCTTTTGTCTTTTGTACCTCGGTAAGACAAAACACTCAAACTCTTTTGTCTAATTACCTCGTCAAGTTGGTAAGACAAACCCACACCCACACACACACACACACACACACACACACACACACACACACACACACACACACACACACAAATATATAGACCCATAATCTGTGGGTAACGTACAGAAACGTATTAGAGATGTTAGTGAAAAACTTGGGCCCCTCAAAAATTGAAATTTTAACTTTCAAAGTCAAAATGTCAACTTCAAAGTCCAAATTTTGAAAAAAAAATAATACAATGTGTGTCTAAAGGTCGTATATAGGGGGTTAAATTATTTTTGTGACATCCCCATCAACTTATTATGTCAGTGTATGCAGTGAAGTTGACAGCTGATCTTTTCCTGCAGAAGGGCAACACCATAAATTTTCCGTCAAAGAGTTCAGCTTCAAAACAGGGGCATGTATTATCAGAGGATACACGCACCTTCGACCCCCCCCCCCCCCCGTTCTCACACCCACACAGACGCGGTTGATAAAAATAATTATAAAATGTGTGTCTACAGGTCGTAATTTACTTAAGTCAGCTCGGCACATTCATTGCCAGTAGACAAGTGTTTATTTAACCATTTACCAAACCAATCGCCCAAATCTGCCCACGTAATTAATAGATGGGAACGCGGTGGCTCAGTGGTATACTGTTGGACTTCTATGCTAGAGGTCCCGAGTTCGATCCCCGTCCGGGACGGCCCGTGTTGTGTCCTTGGACAAGGCACTTTCTCCCGGTTGCCTACACGGGGGAACGATGACGCCGCATACTAAGGCGTACAGCACGTCGATGGTGCACGTATTTTCAAACGCTGTAACCCTGCTTGAGAGGAGCTTGAAAAGAGTTAGAATGGTGTGGAGCTGACAGTTGCTCGTCGATCCTCGGTGGTTCTCAACGGGTACTCCGACATCCTCTACCCGTAAAACTGTCACGCCCACGACTAACCATTGTGCATAAATATGTGACCTTAAACACCAATAAATAAATAAATTAACAGATTTATCAAACGAAAAACTTTTTTTTTTCAACACGTTTCAACAAAACGATGTCATGCGACATCTCATTGGAACGAGCTCGTTGAGCTCGTTCCAATGAGGGGTCACATGATGTGGTTCTGTTCAGCGTTTATGAACATTTTGTAAAATAATAATTAAACTAATAAAGTTTGATGTGCGTTAATTAAAGGGTTAAGAAGAAAAAATCCCAATGAACCTAACACTTCCAACAAAATTTGAAGGCAGGGAGGGGTGGGGTGGGGGGAGGGGCTCCCACGACGCATGTATTTGTGCCCCTGGCTACAAAGCATAGGAGGGGCGAACAATATATCACTTTTTAATCCTCTACCTGACGTAACGAACATATCCTGCAAGCATTATTCACAAAAAAATTATCATTCAAATTTTAATACTTTTTTCAATTTTCAAATTTTAAATCCGTAACATCGAATTCGCTCCATTGAGAGGTCATAAGCTTTGTGTTTCTGAGAAAAAAAAAAGAAAATATTTAATTATTCAAAAAAATATTTCTGCAAGTGTCCTACTAGTTGTGTTAGATGAAGGTTAATTTATCAGGGCTGAAACACTCAGATTAGGAACTTATTATAGCTGAACAAAAGCGTAAGGGACTACACCTGGTAGGTTGCATTCAGTTTGACCAGTATTCTTTCCTGACGCAAACCTTGAAGCTTCCTGTCAACCATCTTCAACCATGTATAGCAGGCAGTTGGTTTGTTTACTGGGGTTAAGTACGCTTTCAGCAACCAGGGTATCATGGCGTCGGGAAGTGTTTGCGGGTAGAGGAAGCCAGAGTACCCACAGAGAACAGTGAGCCACGGGGAGCAACTGCCAGACTCCTCAATTTACCAACCTGACGCAAGTAGAGTTAGCCGCGATTAAAAGCTACCACACCATCGACGTACAGTACATTTTAGTTCCCAGTGTCAACATGTCAGCGTGGGAAATCGGGATTAAGTTTCTTGCTCAAAGACTCAAAGTAAGTGGCGTGGGTTAGGGTCGAACCGTTGACCTTTCGGTTTAAAGTCCAGTGCTCGAACCAACAAGCCACCGCGCTACATGGAGAACGTTGGTGCTATCTTTATGTTGCTTTGAGATTTTCTTATAAAACTACATGCAAAGCAGAAGAATGGATTCCTATTAACTGGTTGAGGGCTAGAATATTTTTGGTGATGGTTATTTTTTATACAAAATTTGTTTGTTACAAATTATTAGTCCCCCATGGTTTTACCGATTTAGGAGACAATTGGATTGCACTCCGTCTGTCTGTCTGTCTGTCTGTCTGTCTGTCTGTCTGTCTGTCTGTCTGTCTGTCTGTCTGTCCTCATTTATGTTACCACCTGTATCTCATAATTATATGCTTCAAAGCTGTACTTTCATTTTTATACCATTAGTGACACATAATAGGAGGATGATGCACGTCAGTCAAAAATTTTTGAAAAAAAAGTTAAGATGGCCGACTGGCGGCCATTTTTGTTGGAAAGTGCATGTATTTCGTTATATGCTCAGAACTTCTGAACGGCATTTCCGATTTCAATAATTTTTGGTATGGTATTAGCATAAGATAAATAACATATCATGCGGACTTTTTTATCGTGCATAAATTATGCAAATTAGCCTTACTTAACCTTTTTTTCGGGTGATATTTTTGTGCGTATTATGTTGTGTTCTGTTACCACCTGTATCTCAGGGATGCTTTGACGCTTTTGTTTAAACTTTTTCAGATTTGATGAGGCATTAGGAAACACTGATGCACGTCAATTTTTTTCCGAAAAAAGTTCAAGATGTCCGACTGGCGGCCATTTTTGTTGGAAATTGCGTGTAATTCGTTATACGCTCAGAACTTCTGAACGACATTTCCGATTTCAATAAATGTTGGTATGAAGGTCTAGCAGCGTAAGATACATAACATATCGTACGGTTTTTTTGGTACATAAATTATGCAAATTAGCCTTACTTAACCTTTTTTCTCGGGTAATATTGTTGTGCGTATGCGTATTATGTTGTGTACTGCTACCACCTGCATCTTAAAGATACTTTCATGCTTTTGTTTCAAATTTTCAGATATGAAGGGAAGGAACATAAGATAAATAACATATTACACAGGTCTTTTTTTCTTTGGCATAAATTATGCAAGTTAGCCTTACTTAACTTTTTACAGGTATTTGGATGTTTCCTGTACAACCACAGAAATATGGGTAAATGTTGGGAGTAGTCTGTTGAGTTGTTCCTTTGATATCCATATTTGTTTGGGTTTTATTGAGGAAATATCAATATATTTCACCGTAATCCACCTACCGTGGGGGACAATTGTCTGATCGCTGGCGATCGGCGTTGCACTTGTTTGCAATAAAACAAATTTATATAAACAAAATATTATATAGTGTTTCATTCTGAAGCATGAGCAAGGAAAGTGTTGGCTTTTATTCAGGTACCCTAATTTTTTCTGAAAGCCCCGATAGTGGCTTCCAGCACTCAACCAGGTAAAACGCAGTTTGTTTTTCAACCCGTTTTGTAACTATGGAAGGACAAGACACAAGAAATCCTACCGCAGCAGTTTTTCAGCTTAGGAACCATGGCTTTCCACGTGCTGCGCATCACAATGGTCTGTCAGAAATATTTTAGATTAGTGAAGCAAACAAAAAAGAGGTTTGTTTACGTTAAACTATGATTCACAGGAATTTCAGAGTTTGATTATAAACGATAACTTCACAAATTAATTATGCAATCGACAATTGGGTCATGTATCCGTGCGCGCAAACGAAGGCGCTTTGTCGTTGGTGTAATGGGGACTTCACTGTTTTTGTTCGTTTACCCCTTTACCTAACATGAAAAGCAGACGACACTTGTAGAAAAGAATTCTTGAATAACTATTATTTTCATTTTTTTTTCAAAAACATAGGTTATGACCCCCACATTGGAACGAGCTCGACGAGCTCGTTCCAATGAGGGGCCATAACCTATGTCATAGAGACAAAAAATGAAAAAAATAATGAAAATTAATTGGCGATTTTTGAGAATAGCGCTGGACGGTTTTGGCCGTTACGTTATGTAAAGGTTTAAATAATATAATTATCGATAAGAATGAAAAAAGTAATAAACAGAGTAATCGCTTGATTGGACTGGTTACGTGAAATAATTCATTCGAGGCGAGGGACTATATTGTAAAACACTCGTGCGTACTCGTATTTGTACAACGAACCTCACCTCTCATTGATTTATTTCACGCAACCAGTCCAGTCAAGCGATTACTCTCTACATCTACGCCAATACGCGTTGGACGTTTGATCGCGATGTCGCGAGTTTAAATCAAGCCAAAGCTGCTTGCTAAGAGCTATGTCTGAGCAATGCTCTCACCTCTAGTTGATGACAACAGAACAGTATTAGATGGTATGCTTGGGCGTCCATTAGGTTTATGATATACAAGCTTTCAGCGAATCATGGTTGGCAATTTTCGAATAGATTTACAGGAAAGTCAGTTCCCTTTAATTTCCTAAAACTGGCAGTAAATTTAACACTAAAGGCGTGGTAAAATTTCATATAGAAATTGAAATTTCGAAAAGTTAGCGAATTTATGTCATCGATGTGTGCATCAATTCACGTATTGCGTATATTTCATACCAAGTATACACAACATTCAGACCATATACACAAAAACACTATTTTTTGCAACTTGCCGAGTACCTGCTGGAAACGGCTGGAATGAACCAATTTATTCACAATTATCACACTCTCTGTATATATTTATATACAAGCAATTGATACAGTTGACATACATGCACCCCAAAACTTAGGCATTTAAAGTAATTTAAACGTATCAAAAAGCCTCAAAATGGGAGCTCGTCATCTGGCCGAACCTACCACCCAGGAAAACCAGAGATAAAAGCTTTGAAAGCCGAAAAAAACTCTGGAAACCTGCATTCGGAGTATGTAAGATTGATCTCAGAGCTCAGGATGCCGACTTCCATCCTAAATAAATGCATGATTCATTCAACTTCAATTTTTGAAAACGACTTCTGGCCGTTTCGTGAGATTCGGCAAGAATGACACTTCAACCCACACGTCGCTTCCGTGACGTCACAGTGCATCTCCAACCAATAATATTAATCGCTATACAGCACATGACCTAACATGGCCTTTAAGCGATTACCATATCTTTACCCTCGACGCATGGAAATTCCCGTGCCCTCAATACAGATTTTTCTCGCTATACTGCGAAACGCGAGAAAATTAATAAACGTCTGGCATTTTCCTGTGGAGTGGTAAACAAAATACAAAAGTTGTCTTTTCGAAATATTTTCCCCAATCCGTTTAAATGTTTGACTATTACTCTCTATCGAAGACCATTTAAAAATAAGAAAATGACATTTTCACGATCTTTTGAAGCTCTGAGATTTTTTATCTGTTCATCATATCAGTGGTGTGCGCATCATCACATATAAAATTCACCCTACTGTTTCCACCAATATAACAATCTAAAGGAGGTGAGATTTACTAATGTTTTTCACATACACGCGCCATTGGGCCAAAGAGGGACGTTAATATAAGTTACACAACTTGCTCGCCAATTACTGTAAAACTAATAAGCTTAGCACAACGCTTCACTAGTGATCAGTTGTCAAGTTGAAAAGCCTGGCAGTCTCAAACCACTGCTTGTTGGTTTATTTTCAAGGTTATTCGGCTTCTTCTACCCGTAATTTATTCATAATAAACAAATAAAATTATAAATAAATAACTAGATAGGAGAGATCTGCAATAGTTCAATCTCACCGCCTCTGGCGAGCAAAATATAAAACAAACTACAAGCTGGTTACGAGGATTCAAGCCCGAAGCCAGGATCTCACGATTTTGTGGCTCGTTGACCGCCGATATAAACTTGAAGCTTTACACAATATTCTTATTTAACTGGTATATTGCTAACTTTTTCTAGCTTCCCAAAATTTATTTATTGGGGTTTAACGACATTTCGACAGCCAGGGTCACCTCGTGTCGGACAGTTTTACGCAGGGTCGGCGGAAGCTCCATAAAAGTAGAGGGATACAAATGTTCAATGCTACCATGGTTCGATCCAGTGTGAGAAAGGTTACA
This sequence comes from Pictodentalium vernedei, assembly GCA_031216915.1. Taxonomy (NCBI): domain Eukaryota; kingdom Metazoa; phylum Mollusca; class Scaphopoda; order Dentaliida; family Dentaliidae; genus Pictodentalium; species Pictodentalium vernedei. The sequence goes on along the minus strand of CM062293.1, from coordinate 51,417,806 downwards.
ATCGTATATCGGTAAATGTACCACGACTCGCTATAGTCTCTCGTTTAGATGAATATGTCGCGGTGTGGTCACTGTCCTGTCCGTTTCTTCTACTTCAGTCATCTTCCAGCCCGAAGGCTGGCCTTCGGGTTGGAAGATGTTTGAAGTTGAGGAAACCGACCGCAGCGACTGAAAGTATGAATCTTTGGCGAAATATTGTTTGGATTTTCACATAATGTTAGCTTACAGGAACGCCTGTATATTGATACGCTTGCATGCGCCCATTTTAACTCATTGTGTAACTTCGAAACATATCTGCGCAAAAAAGGTGGAGGGGCACGCGCACCCTGTGCCTTCCTGGCTCCGCCGCCTCTGGTTTTACGGGTGGAGGAAGCCGGAGTACCTGGAGAGAACCACCGCGAAACGACGCTGAGAAACTGTCAGGCTCCCCAACATACTAACTCCACACAGGCAGGGTAAGCTTTGGTTGAAGCCAAGTGCGCCATAGGCGTGCAGTGCGCCTCAGTACACAACGCCACCGCGCCCCCAAGTGGGCAATGGGAGTGAAGTGTCTTGCCCAAGGACACAACGCGGCTGCCGCAGGTGAGATTGGAACTGAGGACCCCTCGGCTTGCAGCCTGCGCCTCTACATACTGAGCCGCCATACCTCCTCCCAAAATTTATTCACATGTGACTGCATTATCATTCACGGGAGAGTACCTTCAGTCACTCTCCCATAAAATGCAACAGCGAAAATCCACCAGATGAAAACTATTCACTTCAGAGATAATGTGAATTACATCCACAGAATATGAAAGGTTTAAGTTGTGGTACCTGTATTTAAGGATTGTGTCCAAATATGGGCTTCCTGTTCCTCTTGGGAACCCCGGGAAGTGAATCGATGCTTGTGTACTGTCGTAAACAACATCTGTTTTACTTACAAAATAGGCTCCTGTCACCTAGTGTGAAAGTCCTTCTAACATGGGTATAAACGACTGGCTGGACTTGAATTTGTATCCATGTTGCAACCACAGTTAGCAATTGAGCAGAAATATGTGACCTTAAGCACCAATAAATAAATAAATAAATAAATAAATAAATAAATAAATAAATAAATAAATAAATAAAAATAAATATATAGGATTTATTATACGCTAAACGATATATTATCGAAGAAATTAGAGAAAGATAGAAATCGTATCTCCCACTTTGAAGAAAAAGACATTTTCACTTTCACGGTATCACTCCAAATGACGGCTTTCAAAGCATCACTTCAATGTGAATACGAGTCAAATTGTCACTGGAAATGATCAATTTGTTCTAAAAAACGTATAATGAAAAGTAAATCTAGTGTTTTTGTGTGGATACCGAGTACTTCCAGCAGTAATTCAATACGTATTCACCTTGACTTGAATCATGAAACCCGCTAGTCAAAGGACGCACCGAACCAAAAACCTATGTTACGGAGTTTCAGGCCATGTTTGGGCTAGAAATCCGCCAGCTAAATCAGATTGTAAGACGCTATCTGTTCCGGGTATCGAGCAAATCACTTCCGCGTATCAATGATTCAATGCGCTGTTTACTTCCATGCATCATTTCAAGTTTGAAACGAGTGGAATTATCAGATTCTTATAAAAAGCGTATAATAAAAAGAAATTCTAATGTTTTTGAGTGGATACCGAAAATTATCTTACTCGGCAGTCGGCACATAGAACACATTGGAACTCGGGGAACGATATACCAACAAAAAACACTGACAGTGATGCTTAGTGTGATAACTCCACTCCCCGGGTGATTTAGTTACAATCCACTATCCATGTACTGTACAACAAGCACTGTCATACAAAAGATACATTGGATATTTAGTGGTATTTTTGTATAACTAAAGTTGGGACGCCAGAAGCTCGAGGGCAGAGGGGGCAGCTGCCCTCCCTGCCTTCGGACCATGGGACGAGAGGGGAAGGCAATTTCCTTCCCAGGCTCGTCACTCAATATTTTTCAATGATTTATTCCTCAAGTTTAACTAAATTTAGTACACTCCAAATCCGTTCTGGGACCTTTCAAAATTCAATGGGGGAGTTTGGGGAGTTTAGGAGGAAGTGCCCCCCCCCCCCCCCGTGGGAGGGGGCACATGCTCTCAAACTACCTCATCTCGGGCCTTGGGCCTTTGAGACGTGCATGCTTCGGCTTGTTTGCGGGGCTGATAGTGCGAGTAAATGCCATTTTCCCGGGGTCTGACCCTCCTGCTCTGAAGTACTTTCGGCGCCCCTGGTTTCGCGAAATGGTAAACATTTTTATTTCAGAGAAAATATTGGCATTTCAGCAAACAATAATTTTTCCGACAGACAACAAAAAATTCCTACAAACAAGGTCATTGGGATGGGGCGAACCGCTCGACGCATCCCCACTTGCCCAGGCTTGGGTTTGATTCTGCTTATTTGTTACAACAGCCCCAGTCCAGTTGGGTTAAAAATAACTAAGTAGCTCTTGTGACCAATTGCCTTTACAAATAGCGTCTGGTGATCACATTTGTTTCACAAAGATTTTAACCTCTCTGCTGGATAAGGTTAAAAAAACAATTGCGAGAACTCGTGAGAGGAAAAGTGAAGAAAATCCCGTGACAATGACCTCAAGATAACCACGTGGACAGAATATTGTTCGTGCAGTTCAAACGGAGAACGCTCAGCACGCTTTTGTTAAGACGCTTGTCGGAGTTGACCAATGACGAAGTTTCGCGGTATTTTCTTTGTGCATGGCCATTGGCAAACATCAGCAAAAGATGAGACGACCTTGATTGGATGCGGACAAATGATGTTTGTGGTAACCTGTAAGTACGCAGCATACTTATTATTCGGTTAAAGTTGCTTTACTTAAAACTAAACTATTTAAACTTTTTCTTCTTCTTGCCAAACAATTAGTTGATACTGCATATTTCTTCTTCCAAACCTTTTTGTCAGTTGTCTGGGGTAGCACAATGCACTAAAATTGCTTTCTCTTTGTTAGGCGAATCCAAAGGTTAACCCTTTACCCAACGTAACGGCCCAAACCGGCCAGCGCTATTCTCAAAAATTGCCAATTAATTTTCAAAATATTTTCATTTTTTGTCTCAAAAACATAGGTTATGACCCCCCGTTGGAACGAGCTCGTCGAGCTCGTTCCAACGAGGGGTCATAACCTATGTTTTTGAGACAAAAAATGAAAACAATTAGTTATTCAAGAATTTTTTTTGCAAGTGTCGTCTGCTTTTCATGTTAGGTAAAGGGTTAAGGTCTACAGGAACAGGCGAATTTTCCCAAATAGACAAAAACAAATGGTTCCAAAACACGATAATTAAACAAGTTTCATACAAGCAATAACTGGCAATGGCACTGTTTTGATCTAAAGAATATTTGGGATGCTGAAGTTTCAAACTAAAAAGTATTTTTTTTTTGTTGAAAATCAACTTTTAAATTGCAAATTGCACTAACAACAGAACTAAAAATTCGGTAAACGTGTAGAATGGGGGACTTTTCTTTTTTTTTTTTTAAATAACTCTTTTCTCGCTATTTTTTGTTTTCTTAAAGTAAACTATATTTTGAACAAAATGACAAACTCATACTTTTATCGTTCGTTTTTTTTTTCAAGAAATATCAACGATTTTATTGCGACAGCGGCGTCGAACTCACTGCAATCGCTCCGTTCCATTATCGCTATCATAGGGGGGTGTGTTTAGTAATTGAAATGTCGGCTGACAAACCCTGCCCCCCCCCCCCTCACTAAACTGACTCTAGATCAAATTTTAGGGTCAGTCTAGTGAGGGCTAGGGTTAGCTTACCGATGAGCTCACCCCGGTCCTAACTGAACTGGCCTTAAGGTCTATAGGAACCGGTGAATTTCCCCAAACGGTCAAAAACAAGAGTTCTGAAACAAGTAAATTAAGGTCTATAGGATCTGGCAAATTTTCCCAAATAGACAAAAACAAATGGTTCCAAAACACGATAATTAAACAAATTTCATACAGACAATCACAGGCAATGGTACTGTTTTAATCTAAAGAATATTTGGAGTGCTGAAGTTTCAAACTAAAAAGTGATTTTTTTGTTGAAAATCAACTTTTAAATTACAAATTGCACTAACAGAAATAAAAATTCACATTTGGAACACTTAAGGGCCTATATAAGTAATGAAATTTAGTTGTATTTTGAAAATTCCCACCTCTCATATTCCTTAAATTCAAATTAAATATACACAAATTATACATCAAAATGAAGGTTGGGATGTACAGAACACGAAACACATATGCAATCAACTCATAGAGTCGACTATAGGCATCACTGGTTCCTGGAAATCTGCTACCGTATTCGCACCAGAACTGATAATAAAATATTTCACGAAAACAACTCGTGGCCAAATGTGCTTCATATATCCAAGAACAAAGCCAGGCATTCAAAACACATTCGAATACAGCGACAGGGCTGCATTTGGGAAAAGGACAACACTTTCTGCATTTTTTATTGAAGGTGGTTTCCATGCTCGACAGACATGCGCAAATCACTCGTTACCACGAATTTCCATCAAAAAACAAAATCGTAATTCTAAGACATTTCAGCAGGTATCATGATACCTTGCATTGAATATGGCAACTGTGCAATCCCTATCTAATAACAGTATACTGTATGAAGGCGATCTTTTCCATTTCATTTTACACGGCGTTGTTTTTACATGCTTTTTCCGTTCGATGACGTCGACCGGAAATCGAAAGTATATTCATATGTAAACGAAAGCAAAGGCTTTGGAATTTACCCCCATGCAGCTCTGTTGTCGGGTTTTGAAGAATTTTGATCCCCTAGCTTTGTTCTTGGATATGTAAAGCACATTTGGCCACAAGTTTTCGTGAAATATTAACTTATCAGTTCTGGTGCGAATACGATAGCAGACTTGGTGCCTACAGTCGAATCTGAGTTGATTACACATGTTTCGTGTTCTATACTTCTCAATCTTCATTTTGATGTATATTTTGTGTATATTTAATTTGAATTGAAGGAATATCAGAGGTGTGAATTTTCAAAATAAACAAAATTCCATTACTTATATAGGCCCTTAAATTATCGAAACCAAAATTAATCTGAACCATGTATCTACAGCACTTTACCGTCAGTTGAACTTCTGAGGTGCTTTTTGAATTATTTAAAACACAATTTTTAATCTCCACTCTGAAAGATTTTAGTATCAATATTAAGGTGTGTAACCTTTAGAATGCATGCTTAGGATTCACTGGAGCTTTACACTTTTCATTAGTTCTGTTTATCTTCAGTTGAGCAATGATTGTCCATCTAGTGTTGGAGACAAAATAATTAGTGTATTTATCCTTGACCATTCAGCTGTATCATGTATTGCCATTTCATAAGAAGGTTCAACATTGTACAACTCTGTCAGTGTTAGATGTTTGGATTTAGCAATCAGTGTCAACAAACATTCATGCATATCTGTACCAAATACTAGCGACAACAACGGTTGGCCACTTCCGGTTACGATATCTGTCATAGTGCAAAACGTGTAAGTTTATGAGCAGTAAATAGACCAAAATTCAACAAAGTACGGAAAACCTAAACAAAAGTTTGAGGAATAACATGTATATAAACTCACAGAAAGTGCTTAATACAAATTTAAGTGACTATAAGTTGATATTCTGTCGCCGATAAATGAATATTTGTTTGTTGGAATCGCGTCATGGGGGCCACCATTTTGAGATAAACAAATGACCCCATCGATTCCCATTGTGATTACACAAACACTTAGACGATGAATACCTTGAAAACAAATAACTAACAATATATTTTAAACAGCATTGTTTATTTTTTATTGGGTCATATTTCAAGGTTTGTGATTTTCATATTTGTATTGATCAACGAAACATAGCCTATTTTCGTGCATGGAAAACGTCAACAAATATTCAATAACTCCCAATAACACACGAGCGATGCGATAGATAATTCCATTCCCTACATGGTGAATATATTTATTTCCATTTTGGTTTTCAATTTCATGGTGTTATGGCTCATCAAAAGCAACTACCCTGCCACAGTGGGATACATGGCGATTCGACCCCAGGTAGAATCTGCCCCAAAACGATGCTGCCCTGGAAGATTCGGCCCCACATTTCTAGCTGAAAGGTAGCAGTTTACCACAAGCCTACCAGAGTTAAAAATTTGCGCAACCTGGAGATAAGTCCTGCAAATTTAAGTGTGTAACCCATGTTCGTGTATTTAATCCACGGTCGGGGAGAGGTTCCGTATTGACCAAACACCCTCTGTCAGCATCAATTTCGGGGTTGATGCTGCCACAATGTACCGTCGGGTGGGGACGTAAAATGGCTGACCTCTGTGCAGGGAGAGACACACCCTGTGCATGCTAAAGATCTATCTGTGGTAGCCTAGAGGGGAGCTGAAGAGATTCATCCCACATTCTCCTGAATTCAGTGCATAATCATCAACCTGTTGAAGGCAGCAATTATATGAAGAAAGAAAGAAAGAATGATACTATTTTAGCATTATGTTAAGATGTACGCAGAGATGACGGAACGGCCCAATTGGTTGTTTGAGACATTCTGCTAGGATGAAATGTGCTTTACATGGGGATTCCTGGGTTGAGATGCCGAAGGCATCTCCTGAAGGCCTGAGGAGGGGTTGGGTACGGGAGGGGGTGTACCCTCCCGTAGATGGGGGTAGATGGGGGGGTCTGCACCCCCCCCCCCCGGAAAATATTTCATATTTCAGTGCTCTAGGAGCGATTTCCAAGCATTTTGTTAGCACCTGAGAGCATTTACAGGCACGCCGATCAGCCAAAATTCTCCCTCATTGTTCACGTCAACCATTTTTTTTTGGGGGGGGGGGGGGGGGCAACAAACTTTTGGGGGCTTGTCCCCAGTCCGCCCATAGCTACGCCCCAGGTAGAGGTTGTGACAAAAACTAATCATGCATGTTTGCAAGGGGATATCCAGACTGGTACAATATAAAATACTCAGGGGACATCGCTATATACACATACCAGCTGATGAAGGAATATCAGGCAGGTGATCTAAAGATACTTCTCTAATACAGGTAATATATATTGCAATATTAACTGTTACCACACTTGACACATCTCAAAGTATGAAATTTTGAGCAAAGAGTAACTGCATGACATCCATGTGTGGACTTAGTGATTTTGACAGACAAAAAAAGCTGCCGTCCCGACCCAAAAACATGGAATTTTTTTTTCTTTTTTCCAGTTCCCCCCAAAAATGTTGGTTGTAGTTTTAACAGTGCTAGAGCTTTCCTAAAATACGTACATTGGTTAGTTTTCTGGAAAAAATGCAAAAACTTGTGTTGTCGCTACATATACTTCAGCCAAGGTGTTATGTACATCTTGCATGTGCCATTTCTCAAGGTGTCACGTCCTGATGTCATTACTCGAAAACTATTTTGGAATGGACATTCATTTATTTATTGGTGCTTAAGGTCATATTTCTGCACAATGGCTAACCATGACCGCGACCGTGACACCTTAAGAGACAAATGGCACAAGCAAGATGTTCAAAACACTTTGGATGATGTATTTGGTACAAATATGCATGAATGTTTGTTGACATTGATTGCTAAATCCAAACATCTAACATTGACAGAGTTGTACAATGCTGAACCTTATGAAATGGCAATACATGATACAGTGGACTGGTCGAGGATAAATTCACTAATTTTGTCTGAATCATTGTTCAGTTGATGGTAAACAGAACTAATGAAAGGTGTGAAACTCCAGTGAATCCTTACCATGCATTCTTAAGGTTACACATCTTAATATTGATACTAAAAAAATCCTTCAGCATGGAGATTAAAAATGTGTTTCAAATAATTCAAAATGCACCTCAAAGTTCATTTGTCTGTGATGTGCTGTTGATACATGGTTCTGTATAATTTGTATACATTTAATTTACACCTTAAGGTGCTATATAAGGGAAATTTGTTAACGTTGAAATTCCCTCCCCTGATATTCGATAAATTCAAATTGAGATGCAAGATAAGTAAGATAGCTTTGTTTATTTTGAAATTCTCGCCTCCGGTATTTCTTCAATTCAAATTAAGGACTGCTACCCGAAATTGCAATCAAAAAGCACAGTGCCAAAACACAGAATTGAAATATTTCGGATTTCATATCTGTTGGATCACGGCTGTTTGATTAACACATCAATGATAAATGAAAACACCAAAAATGGATTTTGAAGTGAACAAATAATTTTCAGTTATCCAATTTAGAAAAATTCAGCTGCAGCTGAATACGTGGGTAATATCACTGAAATAGTTAAACCAAAATATTCCTTGAACATCCATATAGAGGCAATTACCAACCAAATCATTTTAAACAAAATCTAAATTTTAAAAATGAAGAGCAAAGTACGTTTTGTTTAACTGTGAACGCACCTAACCCCAATTGCCTACATGGAGGCACGATGAATGTGTACTAAGGCGTACTTGACGGCAAAGGTGCGTATGTCTTCAACCAATCTTACCCTGCCTGTGGCGCGGTGCAGTGTTCAGAGTTACGATGTTGGAGGGCTGATAATTTCCCATCGTTGCTCGGTGGTTCTCTATGGTTACTCCGCTTCCTCCACCCGTAAAACTGTCACCTAGATATGACCCTGGCTGTTAAAATGGCGTTAAACTCTGATAACTTCTCTGAACAAATGCCCAAAGAACCTCCTCCTAAATGCTAAAAATATGGTACGGTTGTAATTGAAATGCCAAGTTGATTGAGAATATTTTGTTTTAAATCGGACATGTTGGTAGAAGGGGAAGAGAGAACATTCAATATGAAATGAGAAAAACTTGTCACGAATGTAACTTTTAAGGGGCTATATAAGTAAAGGAAATTGTTTATTTTGAAATTCACACCACCGATATTCCTAAACTTCAGATTAAGGGCCTATATAAGTAATGAAATTTCGTTTATTTTGAAAATTCTCACCTCCGATATTCCTTCAATTCAAATTAAATATACACAAAATGTGCATCAAAATGAAGGGTGGGATGTATAGAACACGAAACACACGTGTAATCAACTCAGAGTCGACTGTAGGCACCACTGGTTCCTGGAAGTCTGCTGCCGTATATGCATCAGAACTGATAATTTAATAATATTTCACGAAAACAACTTGTGGCCAAATGTGCTTTACATATCAAAGAACAAAGCTAGAGGATCAAAATTCTTCAAAACACGGCGACAGAGCTGCATTGGGGAAAATTCCAACGCATTTGCTTTTGTTTACGTATGGGTATACTTTCGATTTCCGGCCGACGTCATCGGACAGAAAAAACATGTAAAAACAACGCCGTCTAAAATCAAATAATGAAAAAGATCGCCTTCATACAGTATACTGTTATTAGATAGAGACTGCACAGTTGCCGTATTCAATGCAAGATATCATGATACCTGTTGAAATTTCTTAGAATTACGATTTTGTTTTTTGATGGAAATTCGTGGTAACGAGTGATTTGCGCATGTCTGTCGAGCATGGAAACCATCTTCAATAAAAAATGCAGACAGTGTTGTCCTTTTCCAAAATGCAGACCTATCGCTATGTTCGAAAGTGTTTTGAATGCCTAGCTTTGTTCTTGGATATATGAAGCACATTTGGCCACAAGTTCTGATGAAATATTATTTTATTATCAGTTCTGGTGCGAATACGGTAGCAGACTTCCAGGAACCAGTGGTGCCTACAGTCGACTCTACGAGTTGATTACATATGTGTTTCGTGTTCTATACATCCCAACCTTCATTTTGATGTATAATTTGTGTATATTTAATCCGAATTTAAGGAATGAGAGGTGAGAATTTCAAAATAAACGAAATTCCATTACTTATATAGGCCCTTAAATATACACCAATTATACATCAAAATGAAGGTTGGGATGCACAGAACACGCAACACATATGTTATCAACTCATAGAGTCGACTGTAGGCACCACTGGTTCCTGGAAGTCTGCTATCACATTCGTACAAGAACTGATAAAATATTTCGCATGGACTCGCGGCCGAATGTGCTTCAGATATTCAATAATAAAGCTAGGCATTCAAAACACTTTCGAATTCAACGATAGGACTGGATTTGGGAAAAGGACAACACTGTCTGCATTTGTTATTAAAAACGTAATTCTCAGAAATTTCATCAGGTATACCTTGCACTGAATATGGCAATTGTGCAACATTTATATAATAGTATACTGTATTAAGGCGATCTTATTTGATTTTAGACGGTGTTGTATATAAATGCTGTTTCCGTCCGATGACGTAGACCGGGAATCGAAAGTAAATTCATAATGGAAACAAAAGCAAAGGTTTTGGAATTTACCCCCATGCAGCTCTGTCGCTGTGTTTTCAAGAGTTTTGATACCCTAGCTTTGTTCTTGGATATGTAAAGCATATTTGGCCACAAGTTCTCGTGATATATTAAATTATCAGTTCTGGTACGAATACGGTAGCAGACTTCCAGGAACCAGTGGTGCCTACGATCGACTCTGAGTTGATTGCACATGTGTTTCGAGTTCTATACATCTGCCTTCATTTTATATACAGTTTGTGTATATTTAATTTGAATTGAAGGAATATCAGAGGTGAGAATTTTCAAAATAAACAAATTACCATTACTTATATAGCCTCTTAAATTCATATTAAATATACCCAAAGTATACATCAAAATGAAGGTTGGGATGTATAGAACACGAAACAAATATGTAATTAACTCAGAGTCGACTGTAGGCACTACTGGTTCCTGGAAGTCTGCCACCGTATTCGTACCAGAAGTGATCGTACAATATTTCTTGAAAACTTGAGACCAAATTTGCTTCACCTATTCAAGAACAAAGGTTGGGCATCAGAATCCTTCAAAACACAGCGACAGAGTTGCATGGGAGTAAATACCAAAGGTGATGACTTTATTTACATATATTAGTACATTCGATTTGTCAACGTCATTGGACGGAAAAAGCATCGAAAAACAATAGTCTAAAATCATTGAGAAAGATCGCCTTAATAAACCATACTATTATTATACTGAGACTGTACGGTTGCCATATTCTATGCAACATATGACACCTGGTGAAATGTCTTAGAATTACGATTTTGCTCTTTGATGGAAATTCGTGGTATCAAGTTATTTGCGCATGTCTGTCGAACATGGAATCTATCTTCTATAAAAAATGCAGATAGCGTTGTCCTTTATCCAAATGCAGTTCTTTCGCTGTATCCCAAAGAGATTTTAATGCCTAACTTTGTTCTTGGGTATGCCAAGCACATTTAACCACTCATTCTCAGGAAACATTATTGTATTACCAGTTCTGGTATGAATACGGTCGACTTCCAAGAACCAGTGGTGCCTGCTGTCAACTCGATGAGTTGATTTCATATATGTTCCGTGTTCTATGCCTCCCAACCTTCATTTTAATGTATTTTGTGTAGATTGAATTTGAATTTAAGGAATATAAGACGTGGGAATTTCACAATAGTTTCATTACTTACTCAGCACCTTAAAATGAACTTCACTTGTTGGTTCTTAATCAGTTAACTTTTGAAAACAAAAGAATAACTAATTCTGCATGAGTGGTACCGAGTGTGAATTGGAAAAAAATATTCAACCTCTGATGGATAAGTAGATTGTCTAATGTTGGGAATGAAAACGTGACATCGCAGAGTATCCAGTGATAATCAGTTACACTGTAATCATGCATGTTGTTTGGCCACACTGACCAGTTACAATGGCTCTGTACATGTGTATTGGTCAAGTGTCTTGGGATTTTAAGATGCTGTATAAGTAATGAAATTTTGTTTATTTTGAAATTTCCACCTCTGACATTCCTTAAATTCAAATTAAATATACAAACTATGCACCAAACTGAAGCTTGGGAGGTATAGAACACTAAATATATATAATAAACTCATAGGGTTAACAGCAGACGCCACTGTTTCTGGAAGTCTGCTATCGTATTCGTACCTGAACTGAAAAGTAAATATTTCACGAGAACTTGTGGCCACATGTGCTTCACATATCCAAGAACAATGATAGGGCATCAGCATTCTTCATAACTTGATGGTAGAGCTGCATGGGGGTAAATTCCAAATCCAAAACTTTCGCTTTTGTTCACATTCAAATGTACATTCGATTTCCGGTGAACGTCATCGGACGGAAAAAGCATAGATATACAACGCCGTCTAAAATCAATTAATGAGCAAGATCGCCTTAAGACAGCATACTATTATATAGAGGCTGTACAGTTGCCGTATTCTATGCCAGGCATCATGACACATGTTGAAATTTCTTAGAATTACGATTGTTTTTCGATGGAAATTCGTGGTATTAAGTGATTTGCGCATGTCTGTCGAACATGGAATCCATCTAAAATAAAAAATGCAGACAGTGCTGTACTTTCCAAATGCAGTCCTATCGCTGCATTCGAAAGTGTTTTGAATGCCTAAATTTGTTCTTGGATATCTGTAGCACATTTGGCACAAATTCTGAGTATATATTTTTGCATTGTCGGTTCTGGTCCGAATACGCCACTTTGTCGCTGCGTTACACGGGGACTTATTTCCCCCATCTTTGTTCTTAAACATCTGTAGCACCTTTGGCCACGCGTTCTCGTGAAATATTTCAGTTCTTGTACGAACGCAGCCGTGGCCTATCAAGAACCATTGATGTCTGCTGTACACTCGTGATCTATACATCATTGCCTTCATTTTCATGCATAACTTGTGTACACTTTATATTTATGAATAATCAGTTTTGGAAATGTCAATCTAATCTATTTTTCCTTTTATACAGAGTTTAAACTCTATACGTGTTCTATACATCTCAACCTTCATTTTGATGTATAATTTGTGTATTTAAATTGAATGTAGGGAATATCAGAGACGGGAATATCAAAATAAGCAAAATGCAATTATATTGCACCTTAACCCTTTACCTAACGAATCGCCCGCATCCGCCCGTGTAATATCCAAATTGAGCAGTTGAAAGAATTAAATTTTTCAAAATATTTCAACAAAACCATAGGTGACTCCTCATTGGAACGAGCTCATTGAGCTCGGTCCAATGAGGGGGCACATATGGTTTTGTTGAAATTTTTTGAAACATTTTAAAAAATTGTATTTAAAATAATAAATTGATATCGTCTGCGTTGGGTAAAGGGTTAAGTTGCTATGTGAGTAATATAATTGTTTATTTTAGATTTCCACCTCGTATGTTCAATTAAAACTAAATATACACAAATTATACATCAAAATAAAGGTTGAAATGTATAAAACACGAAACACATATGTACTTAACTCATAGGGTTGAGTTTCCTGGAAGTCTGCTACCGTATTCATACCAGAACAGATAATTTAATATTTCACAAGAACGATTTGTGGCTAAATGTGCTTCACATATCCAAGAACAAAGCTAGGGGATCAAAATTCTAAACACAGCGACAGAGCTGCATGGGGTAAATTCCAAAAAAATAGCTTTTGTTGACATTCAAATTTACTAGAGATTTCCGGTCAACGTCATCGAACGGAAGAAGCATCGATATACAACGCCATCTAAAAACAAATATTGAGGAAGAACGCCTTAATGCAGCATACTTTTATAGACTGCACAGTTACCATATTCTATGCAAGGTATCATGGCAACTGTGGAAATTTAATAGAATTACGAGTTTGTTTTTCTATCGAAATTCGTGGTATAGTGATTTGCGCATGTCAGTCGAGCATTGGATATCTGAAGCACATTTGGTCACAAGTTCTCGTGAAATATTTCAGTTCTGGGATGAATACGTTAGCAGACTTCCAGGAACCAATTGTGCCTGTTAACTCATGGAGTTGATTAAATGTTTCGTGTTCTATGCATCTCAACTTTTTTTTTGATGTGCATTTTGTGTATATTTAATTTGAATTTATCCTTTTCAAAACGAATCGCCCGCATCCGCCCGCTTAATATGCAAATTGAGCAGTTGAAAAAAATAAAATTTTCAAAATATTTCTCAAAACCATATGTGGCCCCTCATTGGAACGAGCTCACTGAACTCGTTCCAATGATAGGTCGCATGATATGGTTTTGTTGAAATTTTTAGAACAATTTAAAAAAAGTATTTGGAATAATAAATTGATATCATTTGTGTTCGGTAAAGGGTTAAGTAATACCAGAGATGGGAATTTCAAAATAAACACTTATATAACTTACATAGCACCTTAAGGTGGAGGGCATTAACCATTTATGCCTGCTATTAACTATGAGCTGTGAAGGCAAATATTTGTCGTCTTAATTGACTATAATATTCATTTTGAGGTAAAATGTGCGAATATTTGAAATTGATGGAGTACCAGACTTTGAAAATTTCAAAGTAAAATAATTATGCTTACCTCAAGGTGCCATATATAAGGGAGATTTGATTACTTGGAAGCTCTCCCCTATGTTATTCTTTAAATTCAAATTTCATATACACAAATTGTACATCAATATGAAGGATGTGATGTACACAACACCACAATATATATGCAATCAACGCAAAGCAGGCATTTGTGGTCCGTTGAAGTGTCCAGAACTGATAATAAAACTTTAGAACCCGTTACTAAATATGATTCAGATGTCTTCTAAAACTCACTGGTTTGTTATCGTTAACTGTTCCGACACGAGGTGACACTGTCGAAAGTGTCGTTAAATAGAGTAATCGCCTGATTGGACTGGTCACATGAAATAATTCATGAGAGGTGAGGGACGTTGCACAAACACGAGTGCGCGAATGCGCACGAGTGTTTAACAATACGCTCCCTCGCCTCTAATGAATTCACGTAACCAGTCCAGTCAAGCGATTACTGTTTATTATTTTCATTATTAACGATAATTATATTATTTACCCCCCCCCCCCCTCTCCATCATTGGAACGATCTCGTCGAGCTCGTTCCAATGGGGGGTCATAACATATGTTTCTGAGACATAAAGGAAAATAAGTTATTAAAGAATTGTTTTGCAAGTGTCATATGTTTTTAATGTTAGGTAAAGGGTTAAACAACAAACAATGAAGTCCCCATTATACCCACGGCAAAGCGTCTTCGTTTGCGTGCACGGATACATAACCCGATTGTTGATTGTACAATTCGCTTGTGAAATTATCGTTTATAATAAAACCCGGAAATCCCAGTAAATCACTTTGGAAAGTAATAAATTCCAATAAATTAATATCGTTGTCTGGTTACATTTCGGTCAAGGTCCTCCGGGCCGAAACAAACATCTATGTACATGTACAATGCCGCCCAAAATCAAAAGTGCTCCTTCATAATGTAATATTTAATGGGGACTGCAGTTGAAACGTTACTAGCAGGTATCATGACATCTGTTTGAATTAATTTCCATTACTTAACTGCTTTTCGATGAATTTTCGTGGTATCGCCAGATATGCGCATGTCCATCTGCCATGGAACCCATCTTTAATAAAAATGCAAATAGTGTTGTCCCTTAACAAAATGCAGCACTGTCGCTACATCGTAGTGTTTCTAATGCCTAGCTTCGCGTTTGAATATCTGTAGCACATTTGGCCACCATCTCGATCGAAATATTTTTATAACCGGTTCGGGTAGGAATGCGGTAGCAGACTTCCAGGATACATTTCACCTGCTGTCAGTTCTCTTGAATGCATAGTTTTGTTACATCAAAACCGTCATTTTAAAGTATAATTTGTGTATGATTTGAATATATGGAATATCAGTGGTAGCAATTACAAAGAAACTTTTTCTTACATAGCGCCCCAAGGTCAAGATGAAGTATTCGTTTTCTGTGAAATGGCAAACCAAAAATTCCAAAACCAGTGAAGGACTGTCACCGCACATTTCAACCAAAAATCAGTTTCAAAACATGAAACCTACTCTTTTGCAAAGGCGTCAACATTCACACCCGACTTCCAAGTGTACAAAAATGTCTGAGTATATATTTTCAACATAGTGGCATTCCAAACAAAACACTGCAGATGACCTGATGAAAGCAGCTCTTTCGGACGCCATTTTGAGAATCTTGTCCTTTCCAAAGGCAAATGTAATAGCACTAACTAAATTAACCGGCTTACTCTCCTTAAATATGGTGGCACACTAATCTGAAAACCGACGGCGACATGATTTCGAATCCACTCTAAATAGGACGCCATTTTAAAAATGTCTTCAAACGTCGTTTGAATGAAATTGCGCTAATGCTCGAGTTGTCGAACTTTATTCATTCAAAATGGAGGAACTCGACTTGGAAAATACGCATTTTTTTCCGACGCCATTTTAGAAATGGCGTAGCCATTACATGCTCATGTTGTAGTCTCAACTGAGTTACCACACTTGATTTTTATTTTCAAAATGGTGGCATTGCCAACTAAAACAAATATTTTCGTTTCGGCAGAGCACATGAAATGGGACTCCATCTTTCACTAGCGGCCACAAACGGGTTCAATGGAGATCGGACGTCCGCGAGTTGTGTAACTTGATAGGTTTAAAATGGCAGAATTGCAAGCCGAAAACTGCGGTCGATATCGTGTGTGGGACTACATAGGACGCCCTTTTGAAAACGTCATTTCGCGAACACAATCGATAATCTCGCACTGGAGTCCACTTTAGCTGCGTCTCCATTCCGCAGGTGTCAACTTTTAAATTTGGATGTCATGCGTACAAATATATGGGAGTTCCTTTATATTATATTTAACATGGCGGCGGCATTCCAAGCAAAACACTGCAGATGCCGTGATGAAAGCAACTCTTTCGGACGCCATTTTGCGAAATTATTTTGACAAAATGCAAACTTGCAAGTGACTTTAGCCTTTAAATTTGGTGTTTACTCTATCGTTCAGTTTCGTACTGAATAAAAACATTTTCACCTTTGCCACCCATTTTTTATGTTCACATCCTTTATTTTGTTCAATCTAGTAAGGTAATATTCACACTTCCAAATTCATTTTATTTTCCACCAACTGCATAAATCGGTTAACTTTTTATTCATTAAATGTCCGGTGCAGACCGCTAAAGGCGCTTTTTGATGGGAAAACTGTAGTGTAACCCTTTTCGAAACCAGCCATTACGTGCGGGTGTATTATCAATTGAGTTCCCGCTTGATGTGTTTTCAGTTAGCTGGCATTAAAACTTTTCGTCACTGGCAGTCCAGTTGAAATGCACTTCAAAAGTTCAATGGAAAGTCACTGTTCCCGCATTGGCATTACAGCCAGTTACATGGAGCAAAAACATGTAAGTGTTGGAGTATACTTTTTCATTATTTCGTGTTTAATATTGCCACCACGAGTAGCGTCAAACCTGGCAAAAAATATTGTTTTGGGTATTTATATAATCGTATCCACCAAACTCTTCATGAACTCTGGCCTTTTTTCTAAAATGTAAGGAAAGGTGATTCCTCTCCGAAAC
Organism: Pictodentalium vernedei; assembly: GCA_031216915.1. Taxonomy (NCBI): domain Eukaryota; kingdom Metazoa; phylum Mollusca; class Scaphopoda; order Dentaliida; family Dentaliidae; genus Pictodentalium; species Pictodentalium vernedei. The sequence continues at coordinate 51,400,396 of CM062293.1, read as the reverse complement.
GCCTTTATTTTCTATCCAATGTTTCTCGGGCTCACTCAATTTTAGTTATTTTACAAGGTCAAATACAACACGTTTCAGTTCGAAGCTGAAGTTTAGAAACCGAGTTAAAGACCTGCTTAATTAGTTTTGTTTAAGCTTGTCACGGAAAAGAAAATAGAAAAGGATAAAAATGCCAAATGAATTCCGATATAAAACCCTAAAATTGTCTTTTCTATATGACTCCAAACTGAAAAGATAGGAAATTCTCAGACTGAATTTGAAAACTTATAGAATTATGGTGGCCCACACCTGCCTTGCCAAAATTAACTTTCAAATATTAATTCTGTCGTGGAACACACACGGCACACTTTTAAGGACTTCGTTACGCTGAATCTAAAAAAGGAAAGCCCCATTGAAGGCGAAAATAATTGGATTGAAACCAGACCCACGCGATGAGAATAAAATTTTGTAGATATTTGCTGAAAATGCCATTAAATTTGTATCCAGCAAGAAAGTTGACTTCGAAACTGAAATTCGTGCAAATACGCTACAGTAAATACCCAATTATAATTACATTGTTAATGTAGTTATACGTTTTGGATCCAAATACGCAAATCCCATTGGTCAGCTGGATGAAAACGTCATGACCAAATGCAGTTCATTTTCCAATGAATACATTTGGTCGAAATTTGACCCGCATTTACGGTAGAGCGCAGTTGACAGAATATAATTCGGACGGTGTTTGGGCGGGTTTTTAACTTTCAGTGCCTCTCGCAGTGATCAACTCAGCTGCTGTTTCTTCGGTGACATTTCTCAACTGTGACATAAAGCCCGTTACTAAAATACTCGTTTCCATTTCTAAAGTTGTGAAAATTAAAAATCAGAGTTGTGCGCTTTGTCTTTTGTGTGAGGGTGGTTTTTCTCCTCGTTCGTTCATACATGTTTTATTTCGTCGTTCTGCTTTGTTTGGTAAAAAGTAGTTTAAACAGTTACGGACTGTAATTATAAGAATTGAATGCAATTTTTATAATCTTTATTGGAGTATGAACGTGTGGGAATGGGTACAAATTGTATGAATCCCGAAGGGATTCATACAATTTGTACCCATTCCCACACGTTCATACTCCAATAAAGATTATAAAAATTGCATTCAATTCTTAAATAAAAAAAAAACTTAAATCAACCAAAATTATAAATGAACTTCAGTAACGTACTCGTCCTTTTCTGAAGCTCTCGGTGTCGTCGCCTTGATCAGCAAATACATTTTCTATATATTTGCTGATGATGGCCACTAGGCCGAAAGCTTCATAAAAGGACTAGTATGTTATTGAAAATTGTTAGTCCCTTATCCTACCATGGGATGGACTTTGTTGTGCACTTTTACTGAAATGTATATAAAAAAAACACAAATATATTTTGAAATGGGTAAAGAAAAGACTACCGACATCGCTGTTTTACAAAAGATTCAGGACACCCTTAAAATTCCAAGACAGTTAACTAAAATGCACGTAGTCAGTAATACTTGTCGGTTTGGCCAAACAATACAAACGTGTATAATTGCAATAGAGGGGGAGCGCGATGGCTCTGTGGTTGACTTTTGGACTTCTATGCTATGCTAGAGGTACAGAGTTCGATGCCCATCCTGGGCGACTCGCGTTGTATCCTTAGGCAAGGCACTTTAACCCGGTTGCCTACATGGTGGCACGATGAAGCCGTATTATAAGACGTGCTGCATGTCGATGGTGCGCATGTATTTAACTGTTGTAACCCTGCTTGAGCGAAGCTTGAACAGAGTTAGAATGTTGTGGAGCTGACAGTTGGTCGTCAATACTCGGTGGTTCTCTCCGGGTACTCCGGCTTCCTCCACCCGTAAAACTGCCACGGTCACGATTAAACATTGTGCATAAGTATGACCCGAAACACAAATAAATAACCCTTTACCTAACACGAAAAGCAGACGACACTTGCAAATAAAATACTTGAATAACTAAATTTTTATTTTATTTTTTAAAGCAAAAACATAGTTTATGACCCCTCATAGGAACGGGCTAAACAAGCCCGTTCCAATGAGGAGTCATAAGCTATGTTTACGTTGGGTAAAGGGATAAAGTTGTACAAATTTACGGGTAGAGGAAGCCAGAATACAAATTTGGAAGCACTGCCGTTATACTCGGATGAACAAATAAACAAACTTAACACATTTAACTCCATATCAAATATGGAGATGGGTGGGAGTGATCCTTATCGGAATATGAGTAGTATATTAACAAAAGGAGGGGCGTCGGAAATTCATGTTTGGGGAGATGTGGGGTGGGTGTGGGGGAACTAAGACGTGCCAGACATACCTTGATTCGACCTGGAACACAGATTAAAATATCGCGACATCGACGCCGTAGCTGCGGCGGGTGGTGCAATCTCACAAAATTCTAAGTTCATCAAGGGCCATAACTCCAAGAAAAATATTTGGAACAACACATGCATTGAACAGTGGCTAGACATCAATAAGATACACTTACATGCCAAATATAAAGGCATTCCATCAAGTATTTCAAAAGTTGAGTTTTGAAACTCGTTGGTCAGACCGACAGACCGACACAGACCGACAGACAGACAGACCGACATTGCCACTTATTGAGCTGCTAGTCGCAGCTAAAAATGTTGAATACATATGTCTCCATAAGTGGGTCTGAAAGGTAAGTATGTTTTTGAGTGTTTGTGTGGGGTGGAGGGTGGAGGGGGCTAGAGGGCGGGTGATACCTCAATAAATATACTTTATTTTTGAAACAAATGGTGACCAAGTTACACTATGTGGTACCCCTATCTCTCAGTACGCATGTTTACGTTGGTCAAATTTATACCAGCGTTATAACCTCACAGGCCGGAGTGACAATTCAAAAAACGGCCAAATGCAACTGAATTAAATTGTCTACATTTATCGGAATCATCGAATCCACCGGTCCCAGTACGGAAAAAACACTTATAGGCCGATAGGCCCGTGCAAGGACGGAAAATGTACACCAAGGGAGATAGTCAAAGCTGGAATATCTGACGGGACAGGATGGATAGAATCGGACACGTCCCATTTTATATTATAAATATCGCACAAGACAACATGTAAATTGACCCATTTACTAGCATTTATTTGTCGTGTAATCATGGTGCGTGTACAGAAAAAAGTGGCATGGCATGTGCTCCCCAAACAAAGGGTGCAAAAGGTGACTGATTGGGGTGGGGAAGGCGTATTTTTAACCATATTTGTCCCGACGGTGATCAAGTCCTGACTGATAAAATATTCAAACTACATCAATGTATGTCTTCAGCGTAGAAATACCTTAATGACGTACTTTGGAATATCAGTCTGGATTATAATTGAAAGAAAATTCCCTCGTGGATAAATACACATAGTAGTCATTATACAGGCTTCTCAACTTTAATTAGTTAGCCCATGACTGGTACAAAAAACTGTTAATGGCGAGATCGAATCAATCACAGCCTTTATTTACAAGGGGCCGACTGAGTGTGTCGGGAGTCCAAGTAAAAAAAAGCTAGTCTATATGATTACTAGAAAACGAGAATCGTGTATCTGACAACCCACACGAAAATGTCCAACTGAAATGTGTTTGGGGTGGGGATGAGGTGAGATGTGGGAGTGTGAGTATCTCCAAACCCCTATTGTTATGCTCCACCTCCACCTTTTCCAGACTCCGCCGCCTCGGAACAAAAGTCAACAGACCTTAAACATAAAAAATAAAATAAATAAAACAATTCGCAAAATGTTCATTTGATTCTTGTCGTAGATTCTAGAAGTGGCTTTAAAAACTCAAAAGATTGCTCTGTCTTTGTCGCCTCATAATAAGGTAACAAAACTTTTCTTAGTAGTGGTATCTAGCGAAGTCATGGCTGCCTATATAGGCAGCCAGGACTTCACTAGACACCACTGCCATGATACTGTAATCCTGATCAGCCAGACCACCGAAAGCCATGTGTTCTGCATACACAGTAATGTTCCTGAGAATATTCAACCCAAATATCAAGACAGGGTGGAAGGTCCAAGTGAGGGAACTGATAACTACTCATCGGAGATCTCGGGCCTAGACGTTGGGACAAACCAGGGTAAAAAAAATCGTCAGAGAAAGTGTCATGGGGGATGGTAACCTTAATTGGCGAGAGGGAGTCAAATCAAAGAGGTCATTGGGTGGCCTGTGCCATAAAGAGAAGCCAGGTTTTGAAAAGTACCTTGATGGCACCTTTTTTGAGGGGGGGGGGCGGTGGGGGGGTCACTGTTCAAGCTGAGGTCGCGGTCACTGGAGCTGAGGGGGAAAAATTGGGAAAAACGGTGAAAAGGAGTGCCAGATGTGTAATTTGGCTTAGAGACCCCGGAACACATTCTTCTAGAATGCACAAAATACCAGTCTAAAAGAAGTTTCACTGGGAGTATAATGGGGAAGTGGGATGGGAGAACGAAGGACATGTGGTTACTGGGCGACTCGAATGGGAGGATTTATATGGTAATCGGAGAGGTTGGGGAGAATGGGGCAAGGGTTTTGATCAAGCTGTCGGTCTCCGAGTGTTGGGAGGAGAGGAGAAACGTGGGAATAGGGAGGCAGTTGGGAGTACAGGGGTAACTAAGGCCCTTTCAAACGAAAATCGCGACAAATCGGTGGCAGGCCAAAGGGTTATTACACTGAGTAACCCATTTCTTCTAGACGTAGAACTCGGTATTCACTAACGCTGCCGAAAAGAACTATTCGCCTATTTTATGAATATCTGTACGTTCAGGTATGCGCAGATCAAACCTACCATCTGATTAATTGCTGGAAAGGACTTGACAACAATTAGATAATAGTTCCAAGTGTCATAAATATGATTAAACTTCCTCGCGTACTGGTCTGTATAGGTGCCATCCAAATATGGCTATAGTGGGCATGGCAGTAAAATGGTGAATGGATCCTCGCATATATAACAGATAAAACTCATATTGCTGAATAAAAACCTTTTGTAGAAATAAAAAAACATTGTTCCTTCGAAAAGGCTGTTCAAACAGTTTGTAAATGAAACCGAAGGAAAAAAATAATTTCTTTCCTTTTTATTGCAGATTTTAATTTTAAGACTGAATAGCGGAGTTAACAAGACAATTTTGGATGGACATTGGAAGTTTTTTTTTTTGTTCCCCTTAAAGAGGATATGACGTATCGTAGATTGTTACATAATGATGTCTCAACTGAACGCGTCACACATTGATCAGAATCAAGCAATGATGCAGAGCTGCTACTTTAATAAGAATGAGGTAAGCTTTTATCCTAAACAAATCACCATTTTTTTCAATTGAACTTTTTTCGGACACTGCAGTGGCTTGAACATCATTTTCGCTTCCCCCACCCAAAACATTGGCCCAATGCAAGTTTCACACAACATACACACAACACACACAACACACACACAACACACACGCACAACATACACAACATACACACAAAATCGTAGCCAGGATAGGGGCTACATACACAACAAATCCCGTAGATTCACTTTTAGAGCACTGGATTTCGCAAATATCTGATGGTAGGTGTCCTAAGATCTCTGATCATTGCCTCTTCTCCCCCTTGCGTTCAGGGAGGTGGGAGGAGGCAATGACGGAAGGTCTTAGTGAGGACTAGGGGTACTGAAACCCCACACAACGGTCAAGAAAATACCGCCCCCTCCCCCTCCCCCCCCCACCCAACACCTGTCCAAAAACGAAACAAACTGGCTAGGCCTATTATAGAATCTTGGCTTAGCGCCTGGGACACTGTATGTCTCGCCAGGCTTGATTCTACAGGATCATGATATTAACTGCAATTCAATTTTCATGGACTAAAAGGTAGATTCTGTTTACCTGAGTATATTTCATTATATAGTCAAAGCATGTCCCCACAAGACATTTCGAAATAAACGAAGCCGGGGTTGGCTGTGGTTGCGGACGCTGAGCTGAGCAGAGCTATCTCGCATTTGCAGGGAAAAGTCAGACCGAAGTCAAATTGGAACTAACCGAAGTTTTCACCTAGACTCGGATTGCTAAGTTTCCGGATTTAAACCACTAATTGTTCCATTCCGTAATTCTGCTCCTCGCATGTTCAAGACCCAAAAGCAAATAAGCTTCTGAAGTACCTCTGCTGTTAGTATGTGTAATAGGCGAAAGGAATGACTTGTAGAATCGAATCCAACCGCTTTTCAAGTTGTCATATTGTGACTTATTTGAATCGAAGAACAAGAAATATTGTCATTCTCCATTCATGTATTATATTCAACGGCGACTCATCTGTTTGGATTATTCAATCAAAAAGCAGAATATTTCAGAACCTCAACAAAACTACTTTCGGAAGTGAAACCTTCAAACTATCCAAAATATCAAAGTTAGGAGGGGGGGGGTGCAAGAGTAATATGTAAGGGGCGGGGGGGGGGGGGGTAGAATGGTTCAGTGATCTGAACGTAGCCGCTACCCCCCCCCCCCCCAACGAAGCCGCAACGTTCATACCTCTGAACTAATATGGGGGTGGGGGGCTTACAGAATAGGATGCTCAGCATCACCAGAGCCTTTGTAATGGCGAGATGTGAGCGTGCACAAGAGGACGGAGTCCCTCGGGAAAATTTTGAAATTTGGGACAAAAAACGCAAATTTCCTCGACTCTGAACCCGTTTGTCTTCATAATTTATAAGTTGTGAAAGCCATCAATAATTGGGCCACATCACCTGGGCGGAGTGACGTGGCTGAAATTGGGGGGGGGGGGCATGTGCGTTCCCCCATGGCTGCATCACGGTAACCGAGGGCAAGGGGAGCAGAAGTATCAAGAAGGGAACTCGACTAGATTAGCTAAACTCAGAACATCTTGCCTAACCTGTCATAACAGTTCCTCAAATGTTGCAGAACTATCGCAATTTGTCAGAAATATTTCTCTTGTGTGAGACGCTCCAGCCCCGCTCCAGCCTGAGAAATGCCTCCCAGGTCATTCTCAAGTCAATAGCTATACTCCACTAGCCCACAGCAAGGGGCAGTTACTGAGGCCCACCAGACCCGCCACATTGCCTATAATGCTTCCAAGACCATAGTCCCCAGACCAACCGCCGCCTGTAGGCCACAAGACCCCCAACCTTGCAAAGTCTCACGGCCCATGTTTAGCCTTTGCTTCGCTGAACCATATCCATCCCAGAGCCTGCTAGTCCATGTTCAGCAAAAATCTTGAGCATAACTGCCTGCTGTATATTCCTATGGAGGGGCATGCCTTTAGACGTCAACCAGTTTATGGATGAAAAGTGTTCGAGGTGGTAGCATGATCTTCACCCTTGAACGGAAAGACGGTTAGAGGTATGTGGAATGCCACCACAAAGATTACTGACGCGCAACCGACATGTCCACGTCGATATTTTATTCCTCACAACGGTCTTGTCAAGGACATGAGGAACCCTTCCCAGCAATATTTTAGCTCATATATAATCTGAACCTGACCCTTCTCTGCTCTACGAATCTACCACTGCAGCATACGCAAGTGCACTCGCCCCTCCGCCTCAGTCCCCGCCAGGCCCACACCAGCCCCTTTAACACTGCACAGGTCATCGAGATACATTCTGAAGGAGCGCCACTCTTAAGCCGTAGCCTCTGCGAGCCTCCAAACCAGTGTTCAGTAACATCTCAAGCCGAAAGAGAGCACCCTATTTGGATAGGCCGTACCCTTTTAGTATACCTGTTGGGGCCCAGCGAATATCGAATGGAATCAAATACTGAACTGAATAGCGGGCGTAATTCGCGAACCAAATCTAACATCGTATCGAATATTTGAACACCTTTCTCGGCACAGGTACAAATTGTCAACATAAAGGCAATATGCCCGAGTGACGTAGAATTGCGTCATTCTCTCTGGCTTCCAGTCGTTCTATCCACTCCGCTGGAAGAAGCTTTGGTATTCCTGGACCTCAACACCTCTACCCTCATTTCTTTTACTGGGTGAGGAGTCTGTGTGAACACTCGTGTGTCCCTGATTCAAAAGACCATGATCTCTCTAGTCGTCTTTGCACTGCCACCGCCGCTGTTTCGGTATCTGGTCTGGTGAGTCGTGAGGTCGTTACGCCGGGGTGCTGTAGAATCTGGGTTATTTAACGACGCCAATACTCTGGCATAAGACGATATGAAGTGTCGCCCTGAGACATGAAGAATTTGCGCCCCTTAACTCGTCATTGACCTGACAGGACACTGCATTTTTTTTCAGGCGGCTCTGGTGTAATTTGGTCATGAGACTGAACACCGAAGTGCAATGGCGCTTCCGGTTTTACGTACGAAAGGACGCCTGCAAGTTTATGGAACATTGTCGTATTGACCTATATGCTGTTTGTTGCACCTAAACCGCTTCTAATTCGTCGAAACGCTGCAGTGCACTGAGGAGGTTGATATGGGCCTTGGTTGGCATATTGGGGATGGCTTCCGTCGCATTTAACTCGTGGCCCAGGTGAACATTTCCGGTGCTCAGTCATTTTGCTCTGTAGGTGACAGAAGCGCCGGAAGCAGGGTCGTGCCTTGCCTAGCACCTGGAACCTACGGTGCCAACAATGCGATTGACGTGATACAGTTCGGTGTTCCAGAGGCCGCCATGGCGGCTACACGGGCTTTTTTATGTCCTCCAGAAAGGGGGATGGCGTGGGCTTCCAGCTTCCAGCCGTTCCTTGCTCTGGCCATGGCTGCTGCGGCGTAATTGACACTAAAGATTCGTCTCCCAGGTCAGCCTAAGCTTGAATCAGGGTGTCGTGCTTTTCTTGCTTTCTGTAGGTCGGACCATCTTGGAGCACGAACTGGTCGTTGTGAACGATGAGCTCGATAGATCCATATGGATGTCCTTGTATTCGCCACTGTTGTTGACTCCTCACCAACAACGTCTGTAGAGGTGATCGCCCGCTCGAGGACATTTTAGAGTCCTGTCCCGTCCTCAACTGTGGCGCCATTTTCGTACCCCCCCCCCCCCCCCCCTCTTCCCACCTCGGCATTTTCTGGCGTCTCATCCGCCGGGGCGAGACCTTGCCCAATGAAGGCACCATCAGTGATCAACCACTCTAGTGGCCACGCAGTACAGATCGATCAGTGTGGTCAGGTTTACTAGATCAGTTATCTGATCGAGCATCGAAGACCATATAGCCTGCCCTAGCTTCGATTCCGTCAAAATTGTGGCATTTCCAACTAAAATATTTTCAGGCGGTGTGATCTTGGATGACGCCAAGATCACACACATCTTTTCTCTCAAACCTCCATGAGGAGAAAAACGCAATTGCGCTGTAACTTCACGCAGGCTTTGCCTCCAAAGTCACCTCAAAGCCCCACTTGGGGATGGTCTTGAGTGTCTAACTGTTGCCCATCTATTTCAGTCTAATTGTGATGGAACGACCGCGTTAGCTAAACTGTCATAACCAAACGCTTTTCCGATGTTCATATATTAAGGCAACACTGTAAACAAAATTGAACTGAGCAAAAAAGCGGACCAGGCCCAAGTCTGGAACATAGTATAAACTAGGGGTAAAAATATCGGACAGAGCCAAACATTTTCGAAAGATGGGCATGCTGATACTTCAGGAAAATGAAATTATCAATTTGTAACCAGAGAAAATCAAATTGAAACTCATCGGACGTTCAAAACATATGCCAATAGATATACAGAGATATCAGTAACCACAAATTAGACCCCTCAAATCTATTCATGAAAATCGTGTATAAATTTAAATGCCAAAAGGTGTGTCGGGGGGGGGGGGGGCAATTTTGAAACGGGCAAGTCCAAATTTTGGAAAGCAAGACCCCCTTGCATATCAGATAAATCGACCTTGGGCCAGCACAAGGTTTGAAATATGGAACATGGAGGGTGTTAAGCGAATAAAAAGACGAAAACGGAAAATTAGAATAAATCATACAAAACCAGAAACTGCGCTTCAGAGACAAACGGCGATGCTATTGCTTCACCAGTTAAACTCTTATAATGTTAAACTGCTATAACAGTTTGTCGTCATTGTAATTTAATGCGTTAATGTGCTGCCATGTCACCAAAACTTACCTAAACTGTTAGAAAAGGTTAACAATTTATGGAATATTAAATTTTAATGGCGCTAATACGCTGCCGTACATTTGCAAGTTTCTCTGAATTGTTGAGGCCTACCGTCTTGACAGAAATACATACGGTTCAAACGGATCTATAAAATTGCCAGTTGTGAGATTGTGAGATTTGAGGAAACTTCGTCTTAAGATATCTTTTTTCAGTTTATCACATCGGCGCCTAACTGATGTGGGTCAGTCTGGTAGAAATTCGTCCCGAGTTCCAATGTGTTCTATGTGCCAGTAGGCACATAGAACACACTGAAACTCATGGGACGGATTGGCGATACCAAGAGGCGTTGCGTGCTATTTTGGGCACGCGACGATGCTTAACCTCGCTAATTTGTCAGACTTTTTATTGCTTCGACCCACTACCAAAGATTCTACAAGCGCCACAGATCCTGCAACTGTTAAAAACAGATTTTGGACTAACTTGTCTACGTGGATACCTCTGCAAAGGGGGCGCGGTGGCTCAGTAGGTATAGGTGCAGGCCGCAAGCCGAGAGGTCCTCGGTTCGAATCCCACCTGCGGCAACCACGTGTCCTTGGGCAAGACACTTCACTCCCATTGCCCACGTGGGGGCACGGTGACGTTGAATACCAAGGCGTACTACACGTCGATGGTGCAGCTGTCTCCAATGCTAACCTTGCTTGTGTGGCGTTAGTATGTTGGGGAGCTGACAGTTGCTCGCCGTTGCTCGGTGATTCTCTCCGGGTACTCCGGCTTCCTCCACCCGTAAAACTTATGGTCATGATTAGCCGTTGGGCAGAAATGTGACCTTAAACACCAGTAAATAAATAAGTAAATACCTCATGCAAAAGTTAATCACAAGATTTGCGTCTTCTGTTTAGTATTCAAATGGGTACAATGAAAGGTAATTTTTCTGGAACAATGTGTATGTAGATATGAACGTAGTTTGCAAGCAATACTGGACACCAAAACATGACTCATCGTATTTCTTTTGCAGATTTTAAATGAGACCAAGACGGAGCATAAGATATTGAGAAACAAATGGACGTGTCGTTGATATCAAAGGAGGATTAATGTTATATACATGGCTTAATTCCCCAAAACCATCCCGAACCATTCAGGCTGACAGAACTACTGCGGCGATACAAAGGTAAAAGCACTCTGCATGGACTAACCATACGGAAATGCCACTTCAAACCTTAAATCCTGCTTCCCGAAGATTCCTTTTTCACAAAATCACTAGTCCTCGATCACTTCCGGATGACTACTCTCTCCAACAGCAAGACCTCTCCCTTCAAACTTCAAATTAGTCTCCATCTTCAGAATCACTAGTATCACTCATTATTCACTTACTCCAACATCAACTCTTTCTTCACTGCCGTAACCAGTCTCCTTTGCTTCAACTGGTAGAGTGCTGAATTATTTTTGGTCATCAAAATTTGTTTACATATCTTTGCCTTGTTACAATTTGTGGGAGGGTGCCGATAGGCACTCTCCCATCAATTGTAACAAGGCAAATCCTAATAGACTAAATAATCTCTCCAAAGGTGATATGAACAACATCCACAAAATATGAAGCCTTTAGGTTGTGGTGCCGACACTTGAGTAAAGCCCAAATATGGGTTTCCAGGACTCTATCAGTTAAGCAGCGGTGGCTGGTGACTGCACGGAAGAGGTACTTGAAGCCAGTCAGGCCCGTAACTACTAAAAAATGTTGGAAGGCAGGGGGGTGGGGGGTCGGGTTGTTGTATCATGCCCTACTGTCAGCTCATGTTGCCTACATATATATCATGATACCAGGTGCCCTGTAGGGCAGGGCACTCCACACAGGAAGATAAATGAATATATTCTAAATAGATTTGTTGCATTTACAAGGACACTCTGGCGTCCCTTTGCCCATATATGGGCAGCAGGGCACATGGGCTGAGATGGAAGTTATTAAAGACCATGATATATCAGGTACCCAGCGTGCCCTAGCTGTTCAGCTCTATTCTGTAAGGCAGAGCAACATTTTGGCAAATAATTCATTGGCAGGGCCGTAAATGCGTGGGCCGCGAACCGTGGTAACTTTCGGCCTGCCCTACTCTCTGCCCTGCGAACAGAAAATCGGAATATATATATATATTTTTTAGGGGGGGGAGGCGTGTAACATTTCCCCACCCGCAGGATGTACACCCCTGAAGCTAGGAGGTAGTGTCTTTGTCATGTCACGTGGTGAAGTTCCTCCATTACCCGAGTAGCTTGCCTACTGAGGGTTTACGATTTCAACACTTCAGAAGTCCTGTCTGCGGATAGAACATACTAAAAACCTAATCAGATTAGGATTTCTTCTGTATCGGTGTGTCGACGTAGTATTAATGCAGATTTTTTTCAAGCACCTAGAATTCCCTAAAATTTCTAGAAATGCTTTCAAGGGATAGGATAGTCCTTTAATACTGCAACCTTCGTTGCAAAATGTTCAGATTAGTTCTAAAAAAGTTGAAAATCTGTTTCTCAGGCCCTCCCGCATGATCATTTTGCCTGCCGCATGCTATTTATCAACCTACCTCAATTGTTTACTGCAGGCTTGCAATACAGTGGATGAACCTAACTCGGATAAAATACTCTCTATTTTAATCTTTCCCAAGAGATTTGGGAAAGAAAAGTGTAAAAACACCACGAAAAAATCAGCCAAAACTGGGTCGAGCGCCATCGGCGCACACCCAGTATGGGACGCTCTTCCATAGTACAAATTCACGACTACCATAAAACAGTGCGCAGTGCGTCAATTCGTCATTCTTTTGATTATCCGCACACGTGGTGGATGTGTGCCATCTTGCTTCATAAGTGATATTTTAACTAGTCTATAATGGTTTTCCTGTGACTGGAATTATGGATCTGAAGATCGTATAATAACAGGACTGTGTTTTATATATTTATATGTTCAACCACATTCTCATTGTATATTATTTACTATTCCGTTTTCGCGAATGTTTTGTTTTCGACATCACGCGATTCGACAATGAATTTGTCGGTTGATGATTTTAATTGTTATTGGAGTTAGGTGTCAATCGGGGACTGTCTGGACAGGATTTCTTAACTCGGTTGAGGGCTGAATTTGTTTTTCCGGTCCCTGTCGACCGTCTGGGTTCTGTCGTGTACCCACCGTTTTTTTTTTCTGCCACCTTCTCTCGTAGTTGAGGGTGTTCTTTGTTTCTGTTGAGTTCACCTTTTACTTCTACTGCTCTCACCTGTTATTTCTAGTTCTGTTCCTTTAGGTTAATTCCTTTTGCCCACGCCTTGGTGCGTTCTCGTGGCCGTTTCTTCCGCACCCACGAGTGGTGTGGAACGCTGGTGTCTGGTGTGAGTTTACCCCTCCGTGGGGGATGTGCAGCTCCTGCGGGGTGGGGGGGGGCGCACTGTCATTTTGGGGCCCCCCCGACTCGACTACGTCTGGTGAGTTTTACCCCCTCCGTTGGGGGTGTGCATCTCCTCCCTCTCCCGCGGGGGTGGGGAACGCTGTCGTTTCGGGGTCGCCCGACTCTACCACTCTACCACGTCTGGTGAGAATTGCTCCCCCTCCGTGTGGGAATGTGCAGCTCCTCCCGCACCGGCGGGGGTGGGGAACGCTGTCGTTTCGTGGCTTCCCGACTCGCCATGTCTGGTGAGTTATTCCCCTTCCGTGGGCAATGTGCAGTTTTTTACCGTGGTGGATACTGCGGGAGCTGTTGGATTTCTGGTGAAAGGGTGCCTGGTTCCGGGACTATGCGCCCTCTCCAGTCGACATCTGAGGCTGTCACTAGGGTTGTGACTCCTCCTTTGGAGGCCGAGCTAGGTGGCTCTCTCCGCTTTTCCGCCAGTTCCAACAGCTCCCATCGTATCTGCTGCTACTGCTGTTCCGTCTACAACGTCATTGCTCACCGTTTTTAGCCGGCCTCGGCTTATCCCTGCAAGGGTCTGCAGGGATGGCTGTAGTGTGGTTGTGGGGTATCGGCCTCCAACTCGGCGAAGTCGGAAGTGGCTGCCGGCTGAACCCCCTACTGAGTCCTCCCAGCCGTTGAGCACAGTAGTTTTATACCTGCAGTGGTCTGCTGCGGTGTCTAGGAGTGTAGACGTGGGGGTATCGGCCTCGGCCTTCCCCGACTTAAACTCGGCGAAGTTGGATGTGGCTGCCGGCCGGACCCTCTACTGTGGTCTCTGCGCCGTCGAGCACCACAGTTGTGTTATAGAATTCGGATGTTCTTAGTGGGGACACTATGAACTCCGTGGCGTTTCCGTCCACTCATTCTGGCCACACAACCAGTTTTGGGGGACCAAGTCTTCTGTGCAGCCTGGACCTTCTGCCACGCAGAGGTCCGCGGTGACTCTCATGAGTTCCCGCAATGTTGATCCTCGGGGTGTGTCGTACCCCCTTACACGTCTGCCTTCAGACGTTTCGGCTGCCACCCGTCGTCCCGCGCCGGGTCTTTTGGAGGACCGTGACCCTTCGCTGGTTAAGAGGGTCAGAGGTGAAGCCACTTTGCCGGTTCGTTCCCCTGTCGAACCGGCCAGTACGGGCAGTGAGCTTAGGGAGGCCCTCTCCTTACTCACTCAGGTTCTGTCAAAGAGCCTTCTCGTTGCTTCCAGCGAGGCAGCGAGTGGTTTCCAGGCGCCCCCTATGGCGCCGCCTCCCGAGATTGGAAACGGGCCGCTTTCTGATCCCCCTGGTGTTCCGACACCATGGGAGGCGTCGGCTGGTTTGCCCACGAAGGGCTATGTGTCTTCCGACTCGAGGGAAGGGTCAGACATGCTTAAAGTCGGGAGCCAGCAGTCTTCGGACTTGGGGGCAGCTTTTGATTGTTTGGGTTCCTTCCGGATCTCGAACCATCAAACCAGCCGACCGTGTCAGCCAGGCCGCGATCATCGGCGCGCCAACAGCCTAAGGAGCAACCTGCTTCTGGGCGTCTTCGACCGTGCCAGTCGGTACAGTTGGTTGAAGAATTTTCAGCCTTGGACTCTAAGCTGAGTTCCAAGGCTACGAAGGCTCCTTTCTTCACCAGGGTTGACACCTTTTTGCCTCTGGCGCGTTATCGTTACTACGATTCCGCCAGTCTGCCAGACTTTGACGGTTTTGGATCAGGACTCAAATTCCCTCGGGCTTTCCAAGCCCAAGTCTGCCGTCATTCCGATGACGACTCTGGAGTCCACGTTGAGAGAGATGCTTGGTATGCTTTCTCTCTCAGATCACGTCGTCTCAGAGCTTTAGCTGCTTATCTGCCTCCAGATAACAATAAGTTTGACGAGGTACAGGCTCCTTTGTGTGCTGTCCAAGGCGCTCGTGCATCTTACTCACACGCATGCCTGTAACACGGCTAATCTGGAATTAGTTCGAAGGGACTCTGTGCTGGACACAGGCCGATCCCTTCCTGCGGAGCAGCGCGCTACTCTTCGATCTGCTTCTTTGGCAGGTCCGCAACTTTTCCATGGTTCCGTGTCGACGGTGCGGGACGACGTCCTACGTCATTCCAAAGATCAGCTGCTGTTTCTTCAGCTTGATCAGCCTTCTAGGGGAGGCAGGGGCCGTTCCAAGCCTACAAGTACCGTTCTGCTTCCTCTGCGAAGCAAAAGGCTGATCCTTCTGCTACCGCTTCGACTTCTCACTCAAGGGGTAAGGGTAAGCGTTGGCAGACTAGAGGGAAGTATCAGTATTCTTCATTCAGTTGAGGAGGTTGTTACTCCTCTCGCGAGACTCGTCGTAGCTCGAAATGAAGTTCCTCACCTCGACTCGTCCCAGGTTGGAGGAAGGATAGCAGAGTTCGCAGACCGTTGGGCCACCATCACATCCGGTCTTGGATGTTAGATGTTGTTCGGTCCGGGCTGCGAATATCCTTCCGAAGGCACCCCACTCTGTCCAGGGTGCCTCATCCAAGCTCAGTTCCTTCAGACGTTTTACGTCGGGAACTTTTGTCCACGGAGATAGACAATCTCCTGACAAAGGGGGCGATCGAGGTCGTCAAGAACATTCAGTCAGTGGGGTTCTATTCCCGTCTGTTCTTGGTGTCGAAGAAGGACGGCCGACTCCGACCGGTTATCGATCTGAGTATCCTGAACCAGTCTATCATTGCTCCCTAATTCAGCATGGAGACTTTCAGGTCGGTCCGCCGTTCAATTCACCAGGGAGATTTAGCTTCCAGCTTCGACCTGCGAGACGCTCACTTTCACGTTCCGATTCATCGGGCGTCACGGAAGTATCTCAGGTTCGCTTTTCTGGGGCGAGTTTACCAGTTCAAGGCCATGCCTTTAGGCCTCAACCTGGCTCATTGGGCCTTCACCTTTATGTCGCATGTGATAGCTTTCCATCGCACACAGTACAGGGTGAATACTTGGCATATCTGGACGATATCCTCCAGAGGCATTCCAATGCTTCCTTACTGGAGTCTGATGTCGCCACTCTGTTGAGCTTGCTCACGTCGCTTGAATCCAGAGTCAACGAGAGGTCGGAACTGGTCCCTTCTCAGTCGTTTTGTCGTCTGGGGATGGCTTTCCGCACCCACTTCAATTTGGTGGCGGTTCCACGGGCCAAGGCTGTGATTCTCTCGGCTTTTACTCTGTCCCAGTCCACATCCGCGACGGCGCGGAGTATTCTCCGGCTGATCGGTCTCTGCGGTTCGGTGACGGATCCCATTCCTCTAGGTCGGCGGCGTGTCGGACGTCTCCAACACTTTCTGCTCAGTCGTTGGAGGCCGAATGTCGATTTTCTGGATCTGGTGCTTCAGTTACCAGATTCTCTTATCACCTTCTCCACTGGACGAATGTTCAGTGGATCACGCAGGGTGTCCTGTTGGACTTACCCACGTCCGATCGCGTTTTGACGGCAGATGTCAGATCTCGGATGGGGTGCGACGTTGGATCCTCTCGGTCTTTCCCTTCACGGGATGTGGTACCAGGATCGGGCATCTCTACACATCAACCAGCAGAGCTTACTGCTCTTGAGTTTCAGGCAGTGGATCCCTCACCTGTCGAATCGTCAGGTCCTTCTGTTGTTCGACAATTCGACAGTGGTTGCTTACATTCGGGACCAGGGCGGCACGCACTCTGTTCCAATGTACGTATTGGCTCGGGATCTTCTACTGCTCGCTCAGGATGTCAACGCCGGTGTGGTTATACGTTACCTTTCCGGTCGCCTGAACATCCTAGCTGACTGTCCCGACGGCGCTGGTTCTTTTCCACAGAGTGGATGCTCCACATGGTGGGTTCCTTCGATCTCTTTGCGGCTCGTTGAAATCATCAAGTGGACACTTTCATGTCCCCGTGTCCAGATGCTCTGGCTTTCGCCGTGGACGCCCTGGCCCTCCTTTGGGACGGTCTTGTCGGCTACGCCTTCCTGCCCAGATATGAACCTGAGGTCGTCGAATCCTTTCGATCACACCCGTCGCCTCGGTGGGTGTGGATCAATCTGCTCCCATCTGTGAGCGGCGGTTCCGGCATGTCTCCGTCTACATCGCGACTTTCTTTGCCAAAGTCGCCCGAGGAGGTTTCAAGTTGACCCGATTCCATTGTGCCTTCGCACATGTCTTTTATCGGGTCCCGTCTCCTCCGTAGTGGTTTTTCGAGACACGCAGTGGAGTTGCTCTTCAAGGAGGCACTCACTCCACTGGTTTAGCCTCTGTGGCTAGGTGGAAGGTTCTTCTGTCGATGGTGTGCGATCACTGTTGCTTCTGTCACTCCTTCGATCACACCGCTTGCGGAGTTCCTGGTTTGTTTGTTTCTGGGGGTCTCCAGCAATGGGTACAAGCTTCGGAGACCATTTTTCATGTGGTACCGCATTGTTTTGACACTCATCCTTGCCTCTCTAAGCTTGCTCAGCTATTTTCCTTGAAAAGGCCTAGGACTTTGCAGTTTACTCCAAGATGGTCGCTTTCTTGGGCGCTGCTCTGCTTGGGGTGAGGGCGTTCGCGCCTTTATCCTGGATGAATATGCGTTTTCTCACATGCCAGATCTCTCCTGCATCCATTTCTCAATGGATTTGTCTTGCTATTCGTGCAGCTTCCGCTCGTCTAACTACTGTGGATTGTATTACCAATTGTTTTTTCCTGCCACGAGGTGCGTGCATTGTCATCCTCTTTTAATAACTGTCATGTTGTCGGATGACTGATGTTATACTGGCAGCCTACTGGAGAAATGCTACATTCTCCTTTTATCTGCGACAGTTGCAGGAGCCGATAGAGGCCCTTGGTCCCTGGGGCCCTCTTTCTTCGGCTCAGGCTGTTGTCTATCCCAGCCTTTCAGCTTTTTCAGGGTCACTTCCAGCTCTGTGCTGTTACTGCCCTTTCTGTCTGTGCGTCGCACTTCACCATACGCCTCATCTTTCATTGTATTTTCTAATGTTTGTGATGCTATGGTTTGATAGGCCTTGGGATCTCTTGGCTGCAAGCCGAGAGGTCCTCGGTTCGAATCCCACCTGCGGCAACCGCGTTGTGTCCTTGGGCAAGACACTTCACCCCGATTGCCTACATGGGGGCACGGTGACGCTGTGTACTGAGGCGTACTGCACGTCGATGGTGCGCATGTCTTCAACCAATCTAACCCTGTCTGTGCTGCGGTGCAGAGTTCAGAGTTACGGTGTTGGAGAGCTGACAGCTGCTCGTCGTTGCTCGGTGGTTCTCTCCGGGTACTCCGGCTTCCTCCACCCGTAAAACTGTCACGGTCACGATTAGCCATTGTGCATAAGTATGTGACCTTAAACACCAATAAATAAATAAATAAAAAAATAAATAAATAAATAGGGATATCTTCCTCTGTCCACGGTTCTTGTGCTACTGAGTTATGTGTGGGTTGGTTATGTGATTCCCTCCATCCTTTTGTCTATTCAGCCTGTAGTAAACAATTGAGGTAGGTTGATAAGAAATATAAATTTTATAGTAAATTTCCTTATACCTACCGCAATTGTTTACATGGAGGCCCTCCCGTCTTATTCGGGTAAGAATATTTCCTCCCCGCTGATCACATAATTCCTGTGTTGTCGGAATCAAAAGAATGACGATTTGACGTACTGCGCACTGTTTTACGGTAGTCGTGGATTTGTACTAGGGAAGAGCGTCCCATACTGGATGTGAGCCGATGGCGCTCGGCCCAGTTTTGGCTTATTTTTTCGTGGTGTTTTTACACCACTTTTCTTTTTCTTTATCTGAGTTAGGTTCTTCCACTGTAGTGCAAGCCTGTAGTAAACAATTGCGGTAGGTATAATAAGAAAGGAAATTTACTATAAAATTTATATTTTTATAAGGAATACAAAGTTGAAAAAAAAAAAAAATTATATTTTGATATTTTACACAAGTTTATAAAATTGATACATTGGTCCATATATTGCAACAAGGCTGTGCAGTGCTTTAGCATTGGGAAGCCTTCATGCACTCATGCTAATCTGTAGATTGAGGCGTAAAATATAAAACGGACCAAGAATATGAACATTCGATGGCAAAGAAATAATTACAAAACAAAAATAAAATAACAAAAACAAAAAAACGCCCGCCCACATGCAATTGAAAAAAAATAAAAAATACAAAAAAATCTGCCAGAGAAACGGATCTAGTTTGTGAGGCCTTAATTTCAATATTCAGTTCACCTCCCAGCGAGGTGGCGCGGTGGCTCAATAGGTAGAGGTACAGACTGCAAGCCGAGAGGTCCTCGGTTCGAATCCCACCCGCGGCAACCGCGTTGTCATTGGGCAAGACATTTCACCCCCATTGCCTATCTGGGCGTACGGTGACGTCGTTGACTAAGGCGTACTGCACGTCGATGGTGAACTTGTCTTCAACCAATGCTAACCCTGCTGGTGCGGAGTTAGTATGTTGGGAAGCTGATAGTTGCTCGCCGTTGCTCGGTGGTTCTCTCCGGGTCCTCCGGCTTCCTCCACCCGTAAAACTGTCATGGTCATGATTAGCCACAGTGTAGAAATATATGACCGTAATCCCCATTAAATAAATAAATTAAATACCTCCCAGCGAGACGAATATTGCGGGAATGGGGGTCTTCTGGGCCTAATAAATACCTAAAAATCAATTTGAAATCCTGCGTAATATTTAGGATATGATTATGATGGGACTGAAATTGGCAAAATTGAGTACACGTTCCCCCAGCTTCTCAATGTACATAAGGCAATGTGCGACTTGCGGAATGATCTTGTATTTGCCTCGAATTATCCGCAAAAATCCTCCAGTGTTAAAAGCCAGGTCGGGAAATAAGCGGCTAACATCATACCCCGTTAACATGTTACGTTATATAACAATTAAATGTGGAACTAACCTATAGGAAAAAGATGTTATGCTCTTTCACCCAACGTTAATAAGTCAAGCTGTCTGCGTCTTAATAGAATTTTCACAATCAAATAGCGGGAACTAATGTGCGACCTCGCTATGGCGAGATCAATCGTTAGTTATTGCTAGTTATTTTGGCAGAAATTGTTACGTTAATAGCATGCCACTAAAACCTGTAACGAACGGAGGTTTTTCCTCTTTAAAGTTGAGACTTCCAGCTATTTTCTTCGTACATCATTTACCCTCTTTCCAGCATTCGAAAACAATTTTCGTGAATGTCCTTGAGCGTATTGATTTTAAGACTCCTTCCAATAAATTTAACGACGGTGTTCATTCCGATATTTTGAATACATCGTGTCCGAGAACTTAAACATTTACAGTTTAATGCATGGAATATTTTTTAAATGGCACCGGAATTGATTGCTCTGCACATATTATCTATATGCCGCCATCAACTGTCCTTTGAGTTCAGTAAGGGACCATCTGCAATGCTTCAGCATTGCAGATGGCGGCTTGTTTTCTCAGGGTCTGACTTTTCACTGAACGGAATAATTGCAGTTTGATTTATCTAGAACTGCAAATCTCACATTGACTGCCGAATCAAACAAAGATACAGTTTTCATTGCCAAAATGCCACCTATTTTGAATAAAACGTGTTAAAAAGATTCGTTTTATAAGCACCTTTAAATTTGCCTATCAATTTTCATTTTCAAAATGACAATCGGATCAAACTAAAGTTTTCATTACGAAGAGAACGGTGCCCTGATCGGACTCAATAATGGATCGGACATGGCAAAAGATTTCCATGGTTTTGTCTTATTGGACTTGAATTTTCGATTTGCTTCAGTGTGGTTTTCCAGGCAGTAAAATGAAATTTGGTACTCTTGGCCTCGCTTCGGTTCAATTGAATTGACCGCTTCGATTTCATAAGAATTTTAATAAAAATATTAATATACCTGGCTCATCATAGTTTTTTGTTTTTATATTTAGAAGTACAATTAGTGATGTACCAACTCGTTAGACTGAAAGAGCAGCCATTGAACAAAATCGGACTCGGAAGATGCAAACATCTCGGAAGTCGTTTGAACGTTATTTGAAGAATATCAAATAAGAGATCGATTTTTGGCAGACCGAAGGTTATTGGATTCACACCACGAAGTGAGTAGCAAATAGCCGGCGGCGCTGTGTACTAAGGCGTACTGAACGTCGATGATCCACTTTCAATCAATGTTAACCCTGAGCGAGCGGAGTTCAAACGTTGAAGCGTTTGACATTACTCGCCGCTGCTAAGTGATTCTCTCCAGGTATTCCGGCTTTCTCCACCCGTGAAACTGTCCAACACGAGGTAGCAGTAGACATAGGCGTCAAATTTTTCGATTCGTCTTCATTTATTTTGGCATTTTGCATTGTGGGTGGTTGTACTGCCTTCTGTAATTCACTGCAACATTGAATAGGTTGAGGCAAACAAGATGCATCATCCATTGAAACATAAATTTGAACGGATGATGAATTCATAGAATACTTATATTCAGATATTTTTATACTATAACCCAATGGCCCCGACTTAGCTGGTGGTAACTCAGTTATTAAGGGCCAAACAAATTTTGAACCCCCCCCCCCCCCAATCCCCAAAATTTGATTGCAAAACCGAAAATTAAGTCCTATCTGGGCCTCCATACTTTTACTCTGCGCGCATGCGCAGTCACCGGGAAGTGAACATAATTAGCGCCAGCATTTTCTTTGGCCCTAAAGTCAACAAGGAAATGACATATGTGCTTTAAAATCTCCTTTTTGAGGATGCCAGACTCAAATCAATGCAAGAATTGGTGTATCCAATGCTGTTATTGGATGATGGAAGTGTTCAACGGTGTTTTTTGACGTTCAGGGCTGTAACTTTAATTATAAAATTATTTCATATTTCCCAATTTCGGGACATACACCTGACGTCATTATTTTTGTTAATGATTATTCCGTTATGTTTGTGTGTTATGTAGTCCTTCCATGAACTCTGTTAAACTCTTAAGCTTTTTGGTTAATTTTTATTTTATTGTTCATTAAATTTCTTGGGAGTTGAACGTTTATTACAGAATATTATTCTGTTTTTTCCACCTGGTTACCCTACGTCCTCACCCTAAGGGTGTTAGGTCGTTTGGTCCTGCATCTTCTATCCTATGTATCGTTTCTTCTTATGAAGATCTAGTTTTGCATCTGGTAGCATTGAAGTGCTTTCTGACTTTGGGCCTTTTTGTGTGCCTGATGTTCTGTTTTCATTGACGTTGCTAACACTGACAACGTACTCATATTTTGGTAGTTTTTAGCTCACCAACTTCAGTTGTGTGAGCTTATGACATGGCTCGATCGGTCGGCGTCAGCGCACGTGTCCAACAAAGTTAAAGTTTCTGTTTAGGTCACTTACTCGCCCAATTTCCATATCATGGCCTTTACAATGCTGCAATATAATGATTATTATTCTACCATGATTTAACCCCTCATACTCTGCATTTTAAACATTTATCTTCACATTTTTAGTTGCGTTTAGTTTTCTGTTCAACTCAGAATTCCATGTTCAACTTGGTGTTTAGGTAATTTGCTGTGTTCCGTCTCTTCCTACGGCACTTAGTTTCCTCATACATGTTGCTCATTATCGTTGTTCCATAATTTAACCCTCTTCAGTGAATATCTTCAAATTTTTCATCAAGTTTTGAACGTTGTTTTCTGTTCAACTCACTTACATATTTTCAGTGTGTCTTTTTTAGTTCAGCTATCGACACCCTTTTCATCCCATGGCCATTATATTGCTTCTATATGGTGCTTATTATCATTCGACCATTATTTCACCCTCACCAGTGTGTTTTAAACCTTTTTCTTAACATTTTCTAGATTACTTTTCTGTTTAGATCAGAATTTCAATTTCATGTTTAACTTAGTGTTTAGCTCACCTGCTGTGTTTCTTCTCTTCCCATGGTGCTTATATTCATAAATCTTCTTCATTATCATTCTACTATGGTTTAAAACTTGTCCAGTGAATTTCTTTAAATTTTTCCAATTTTGAACGTTTAGTTTTCTGTTCAGCAGCCAACACTTCGGGTTAATTTGTTTACATCGACTGCTGACACCCTTTTCATCCCATGGCCTTTACAATGTTTCCATATGGTTCATAACATTCTACCATTATTTAACCATCGTCCAGTGTGTTTTAAACCTTTTTCGTACATTTTCAGTTACGTTTACTTTTCTGTTTGGGGCGCGGTGGCGTCGGGGTAACCGGTTCTCGTCAGATCACCGAAGTTAAGCAATGTCGAGACCGGTTAATCCTCGGATGGGTGACCGTCTGCGCGATCGATTCGGACTCCCGCTTTGTGTCGTTGGGCAAGGCACTTCACCGATTGTCCACATGGGGGCATGATGGTGCCGTATATTAAGGCTTACTGCACGTAGATGGTGCGCATGTCTTCAGTCAATCAAACCCTGCCTGTGCTACAGTGTGGAGTTACGATGTCGGGGAACTGGCAACTGCTCGTCTTTGCTCGGTGGTTCTCTCCGGGTACTCGGGCTTCCTCCACCCGTAAAACTGCCACGGTCATGATTAGCCATTGTGCGTGCGTATATGACCTTAAACACCAATAAATACTTTTTTGTTTACCTCAAAATTTCATGTTTAAGTTTGTTTAGGTCAGCTGCTGTTTTCCTTTTCCCATGGTGCTTTTGTTTCATCATACATGTTCGTCAGTATCATTGTACCATGGTTTCACCCTTGTCCACTGAATTGCAATTCAAATTTCTCTTCAACGTTTGAACGTTGTGTTTTCTGTTTAGCTCACACCTAGACGTGTTCAGTGTGCTAAACTTTCTGTTAAGGTCTCCCAACAGCATTTGTAAAACAATATTTCCGAGGTTCCTCATATGAAAAACAATCTAGCTGTGCCATGTTGATTTTCTTCAACAGTAATTACAAAAGATAGTGCACGGAAAAGGCAGTGTCCATCAACACATATTTTCTTTTTAAACAGCGTTCTTCCATTTCTCTATGTAGTGTACTAACAGGTATCGGATAAGTCAGCTTTTTGAAAGTTTAAATCAAACATAGTACACTGAAACATCTGCCAATGAAGACTGGTTGGTTCAAAGTAATACTTCTCACTTAATGATGTAGCCATTAACCCGTCTGCTGTTAAAATTATTTTTTTTCAGTTACTTTTAAGAGGTTGTGTTTAGAGGTCAGCTTTGTCGGATGTTATGAGCCTGTTTGATACAGTTCTTGTGTTTGCCAAAGTTACTATCAAATAGGAAAGTTGGTGAGCTTTTGGGCGTTGGCGTCCTTGTTTAGTGTGGAGCCTGAAGCTCTACCAAAACGATCACACCAATAAAACAAACGTTTGATGGGAGTGATCAGAAGTTAAAACACATACTGTCGGCATAAAGTGAATTTTTGACTTCATCTAAAGTGCCAGGAATAGGTAACCCGGACACATGTGGATTCTTTCGTACTTGAATGGCTCCAGGCATAGAATATATAATAGGGGAGACAGGCTACAGCATTGATGGACAGACCTAGTGACTGGAAATGGTTCAGAAGGAGAACCATTCACGAGAACACTAGAAGAAATTTCGCTATACACTAAGCGAATCCACTTAATAAAAGAATCGCCAAACCCAAATGCTTTTAGAGAATCGCAAAATTTAGTATTCGAAAAAGGTCAGAAAAGGCACAAAGGCCTATGAAAGTCCAGAGGAAGAATTTATAGTGGTTCAGTCCACAAGAAGTTGAGAAATCACTTTAGATTTGCTCCTACTGACCTATAATTGCGAAAACAATTTCGACGGTGTTTCTTGATTCGAACGATTATCAGCACGAGATCGGATAAGATCCCCGAGCCTTACGGTCATGCAATTCACGAATAAGCTGTCTTGCTGTCACTATTTCATCAGAATAAGAACCGGGATCAGAATGTTCAACCCAAAGTAAATAATAAAGGGTTTCAAGTTTGTCGGGGCGCGTGCGATCCCCCTTAGCTTTCTTTTTGGAGTAATTTTTAACATATTTTTTTTATTTCATCTTTCGAATCCTCCCACCAATCCGAGACATCAGTGACGTGAGCAGAAGTTAAGGTGCCTCAGAAATCAAAGATATCGCTAAATTTAGTATCGGAGAAATGGATCAATTTCATTTCCAGTAACCTGACCCTAATTTCGTAACTCGGTCTACGTCATTAACATTAAAATAAACAGCATCATGGTCCAATAAACAAGCTACGGATTGCCCCGAAGAGCGACAATACGGCATAAAACGATCTAAGCGTTCAGCGATTTGCTTGAGTCCGGTGACCGAAAGGGTTTTGGGAAAGAATTATATTCATAATATCAAAAAATAGCCGGCGGTGAGATTCGGAATTGGGGCCATAAATATTAATCAATAGGCAGTATAGAGCAACAGAATATCTAAAACTATATCTGTTATGGGTGTCAAATTGAAATTGACGAACCGTAAAAGGCAGAGGTGGAGACCAGTATCCCCACTCCAGCCCGAGCACTAGTACCGAAGGCCCCAAAAGCCTTATATTTGGCAAGACTCGACTGACTTGCCAAATGAAAGAAACGAAATGTGAGTTTCTCGAAGAAATATTACATCAGGAGATTTATCAAGTACCTCACGAAGAGATAGCTGCTAGTGAAACAATTGCAAGCCTGCAACATTAAGGGTAAGATACCTCATAATTGGGGTTAAAAGGCAACACGAAACCATGAAATGAAACAAAAGGGCAGCCCAGTGTCCCTATAAGGGTTACAAGGCCATCAAAATGAATCATTAATAGGAAGTGATAATAAAATGACCGGATACATATAAAGACGAAAGAAAAGCCTTGACACATAAAAGCCCAAATGTAAAGGCAAGCCACAGCTCAAGCGTCTCGGGAAGAGTTGAAAGGGAGGAGGAATGTCAAAACAAAAGCCGATTACTGACAGGGCGAAACAAATATTATTCAGTAATACAAACCAGGGGCGAGGAAAAAGGTACCCAAAAATACCGCACAGGGAGGCTATGGCAAACAACAGACTAAATGTAAGGTCACTCCACAACTCCAGCGTCCCAGGACGAGTTGCTAGAGCGGAAGCGTAACAGATGCAGCTATTACAATTCCGACAGACGAAATAACGCATTAATAAGAAAAAAAAGGCTTACAAAATTCAAAAGTCCAGGTGTAAAGGCTCTCCATAACTGCAGAAGTTTAATCTATACGGAGAGTGGAGTGAGTAGAATCTCTGTTCACGAGGTTAGAGGTTTATCATCCTCCAGAGCATATGCTAAATCTATTGCTCTACCAGATACCAAAGACACTAAAAATGTTGCTTATTTGATGCAACCTACCTTCACTCACTCCTTCAACCTGAGGAATCTAGAATCTGCCGGGGGATCTAAGATGTCTTGGTTCCCTGCCTGCATCCCAGAATGTTATATAATTTAAATTTAAAGCTTTTGCATTCCGACGATGGACACTTGTGGTCCACCTCTTTGTTCTGCAAAGTGTCTCTTATAGAATAAGGGTGCAGGGGTCTTGGGCTTTATAGTGAAAGTCCTGTGAGCCTCTCTTGGCGATGGTGGACCACAATTAATGCCAATGTTTGGTGTATTGCATATCTGCATATATACTGACAGAAAAAAAGAAACGCAAGTTCAGTTTTGGTAGTATAATTTTTTATCCGTAGACCAAATGTAAAATTTGACATATGGCTAACAGTGTACTGTCGAGTTTGTTTTGTTTTTTTGTTGAAATTCAGTCAACCATGACCACATCCGACACCGCCTGCCTTCAAGATTTTTCGACAAGTCGTGCATCCGGAGCACTTCCACGAGCTATGAGCTTGAAAACCAAATCGAAGTTTTGAACGGTGCACAATGATTGCACATTTCATTTAAATTTAGTTGAGAATCAAATTGCCGTGAATGTCCGAAGTTGATAGGGGTTGAGCTATTGCTCTAATTATGCAGTAGAAGTCGCAACGTCTCATCGCCCAGCAAATTGGTGCCAATCGGTCAACAATAGCTCATTTAGTTGGACGTCTTAGTGCTACAGGAAGATTAGCGAACAGTCTCGAGCATTTCGTCTCCACGTCAAGATACGTTGAGTTTCCATGTCAAGATAGAATCAAACGTCTCTAACATCCGCAATCGATTTCAGACGGCAACGTAGATGGTGGCCCCGCCTGTAGGCATTTATTGTCGGAGTGTATCCAAGAACCGTTAGGATTCTGTTGCGGGAATACAATTTTTAAGGCCACGGCATCCCTACGCTGGTGAGTGATATTTTGACATGTGCGTTAAGGAAAGGGGTTAGAGCTGGTTAGATAGTAGGTTAGGGTTGGTTAGTTAGGGTTAGTTAGAGGGGGTAGTTAGGGTTAGTGGGGGATAGTTTGGGTTAGAGGGAGGATGCTATGCTAGGGTTAGAGGAAGCTAGGGTTAGAGGTAGCTAGGGTTAGAGGTAGCTAGGGTTAGAGGTAGCTAGGGTTAGAGGTAGCTAGGGTTAGAGGTAGCTAGGGTTAGAGGGAGCTAGGGTAAGAGGGAGCTAGGGTAAGAGGGAGCTAGGGTAAGAGGGAGCTAGGGTAAGAGGGAGCTAGGGTTAGTGATAGTTAGGGTTAGTGATAGTTAGGGTTAGTGATAGTTAGGGTTAGTGATAGTTAGGGTTAGTGATAGTTAGGGTTAGTGATAGTTAGGGTTAGTGATAGTTAGGGTTAGTGATAGTTAGGGTTAGGGTTAGTGGTAGTTAGGGTTAGTGGTAGTTAGGGTTAGAGGGGGTTAGGGTTAGGGTTAGAGGTAGTTAGGGTAATTAACCCAAATCCTAGCTGTTCCTTTTGGTTCTCTTTTTCACTGTTGATTGTGGGTAATGTTCCAGCAAAGTCAAATCTCTTCTAGAACTCCACTGTGAGATATTATTATATGCTTTCATTTTCTTTAGCACTTTTATCTCTAAACCTTTGCAGTTGTCTTCGTGGGTGCTTATATACATGGCTTTTGTCCAAGCATTTTAAGCCTTCGTTTTGGAAGATTAGATTCGGTTCTGCCTTAAAATAGTAGAGCCCTGTGAACGTTGATTCAGTCTGAACTATGTTTAGTGAGACGACGCTAATGAAATACCAAGCTATATTGTAGATAGTCCAATATTACCCATAAGGTCTCAACAGATTTTTTTTTGAAAACGTCACTGAAGTGTAATGATCGCTATTTACAATTAAAATTGAAACTCCGTGGTCTAAAGCCAACCATTTATTGTTCCGAATGAGAAAGGCCAATGCTGACATTTTTTCGATCTTGTGTATGAATCATTCCGGGATAGCGGTTCTCTTTGAGGAAGTTCAAAACGATCCCGTTTAGCCTATGTTAACTCAATGGGCGTCCATCCATCTGATGAAATAAGTGATAGCTTTTCATAGGGCACATTCATCGGTAACATCAACTAATCTAGACGATATTCTCCATAGACATCCAAATTCTTCTATTCTGGAGAAAGACGTCAATCGATTGTTACATTATTTTGCTTCACTCGCTCGGTTTTCAACTAAATTGGGAGAACTCTCGACTAGCTCCATCGCAAACGTTTACTCATCTGAGGATAGAGTTTGCGACTTGAATCTTGTTCGAGTTCCGTTAGCAAGCCCCCACCCCACCCCCCCCCACCCCCACCACCACCCCACACACACACCTCACAATCCCGAAGGCTTAAGCCACGTACTTCTCATGAGCCACCAGAGTCTGATTGAGAATTCCTTCACCCAATCGGCCTTTGCATCTCCATGCCAAGATCTCATTCCGCTGAGCAAAAATCGTCTTCGTCCTCTACATTTCTATCTGCTTCAGCTTTTGAAACCAAACCTCGACTCCCAAGATAAAATGATTCTGAAGGAGTCGATTACACAACGTGCCTCAATATACACAGATGTCAATAATTATTGGCTGACAAAAGGACAATTCGAATCTCCATTCAGTGAGGCACCAGCGATTCCATATGGGGAGCGACTCTCAATTCCATGAATCTTAAGACACAAGGTCCATGGACAGGAACAAGTAAATCTTCATATCATCCAGAATCTGATGCTGACGATCCGTCTGGCTATGATGCTTTGGTTATCGTATCTCATTTTGAACCATCAGATAGATTTCATCCAATTCGACAGTTGTTGCGTACATTCGGAATCAATGAGGTATTATTTTCCGATGTTCGAAATCACAAGAGATCTTGCCGTACTAACTCAACAGAACAATATTCAAATACTAGGAAGACACATACCGGGTCCCTCAATATACCCTACAGGGGTAAGCTCCTTCCATCTGATTGGACGCTGAACAATAAGCTATTCAAGTCGATCCGCAACAAATGGAATTTCCAACATCAACTTATTCGCAACGGGACTGAATCAACTAGACACGTTAATTTCTAATTGCTCGGATCCCCTTGCCAACTCTGTCGACACTGTCATTCAACTGAATGGGATAGACGGCTATGTCTTCCTACCGACGCCGATTGTTAAGTGCGTAATCGACGAAATTTAGACTTCGGATTGCAAAATCCTGAATCGGATCTCTCCTGGACGTACCGTCACATCTACCTTTACGAGACTATCGAAGAGGCACCCCAAGAAGTTCCAGTTCGGTTAGAGATCGCTGCACCTTCACGTCTGTTTTTTATTGGGCCTCTCTCAGACGCGGAGGGTTTTCTACAAGAGAATTGGAATGCATTTCTGCGCCCAGATACCGATCCACTGCATTAGCTTATAACGCTGAATGGTCTGTTTTCCGTGTTGGTGAAAAGATTATTGGATTTTGGTCATCAGTCTGTCAGGTTCGCAGATTGCTGCTTGTCTGGTCTTTAAGACACTAATGGCCTTAAGCCTATTACTATCAAAGGCTATAGTCCTGCTTCTAGAAAAATTAATGTTCGCGAGGCGATCTCGTATAGGCTCGGCTCTTTACTTTCAAACCTGGTGTGTGGTGGCGCTGTGGTAACCGGCCCTCGTCAGGTAACCAAGTTAAGCAACGTCGAGGACGGTTAGTCCTTGGATGGGTGATCGTCTGAGCGATCGATTGGGACTCCCGCATTGTGTCCTTGGGCAAGGCACTTAACCCTGATTGTCCACATGGGCGCACGCTGACGCAGTTTACTGAGGCGTACTGCACGTCGATGGCACTCATGTCTTCAACCAATCGAACCTGGCCTTGGCTGCAGTGCGGAGTTACGATGTTTTGGAGCCGGCTCCTTTCTGTGGTTCTCTACGGGTACTCCGCCTTCCTCCACCCGTAAAACTGTCACTGACACGACATTGCCTTGGCTGTTAAAGTGCCGTTAAACCCAAATAAAAAATAAAATCTGCCTGTTGAAGAATTTTACTCTAAAAGGACCAAAATTAATTTAGTCCCAAATTAGCCTAAATTGGACCTTTTCTTGGTCTTACCTCTAGTGGAGGCTCCTGTGGAGCAAATGGACGAATATGAACTAACACACTTACAAGACGCTCTCCTATCTTTCACCTCTGCTAAATGTGTCAGTGATTTGATTGATCGATTTCTATCGATCCTAAATTCTTCAGAAGCGTCGATAATTTTTACTTTCACAACTGAAAATTCCTTTCTTGCTAAGAATCAAGTACCTAATGAAGCTGCTCCTACCCGCACATAGGTTTTGCCTCCGAACGGAATAGACCTGTTTTGTGTCCAGTTCATGCGATACGTCTTGCTTGTCCAACCTGTTACATAAGGAAATGTAAGATATTCTTACCCTTACTTCTAGGAGCTGACTATCTCGCCACATTCCATATCTCGCCACACTCCATATCTCGCCACACTCCATATCTCGCCACACTCCATACCTCGCCACACTCCATACCTCGCCACACTCCATACCTCGCCACACTCCATACCTCGCCACACTCCATACCTCGCCGCACTCCATACCTCGCCGCACTCCATACCTCGCCGCACTCCATACCTCGCCGCACTCCATACCTCGCCGCACTCCATACCTCGCCGCACTCCATACCTCGCCGCACTCCATACCTCGCCGCACTCCATACCTCGCCGCACTCCATACCTCGCCGCACTCCATACCTCGCCGCACGCCATACCTCGCCGCACGCCATACCTCGCCGCACGCCATACCTCGCCGCACGCCATATCTCGCCGCACTCCTTATCTCGCCGCACTCCTTATCTCGCCGCACTACATATCTTGCCACACTTTACTTCTCGTTGGATTCAAGCCTGTATCCGCAATACTTATGACCGACTTAATTGTTGAGCGGTACCCAGTCTTACTCCAGTTATGAATTCTGGTGTACTGTAAGTATTGCTTCCAACAATGGTATTCATCTATCATTCTTGTGTGTTTCATGACACTGAAGTTGCAGTTACTGATTGTTTTAATGATTAATATATATCGCAGTAAATTTTTAGTGAAACATGTTTCTGGTTGATAGCGTACCCGAAACACATGCTCTCTTCCACGTGAAGGATGCTACCCACGAATGTCACAGAAACCACTATCGTCCACATGCAATATCTGGGTACAAAACAAGAAAAATTGTCATTAATAGACATAGCAAAGAGGAGACTGTCCGAGGCACTAAAATGGCAAATCTTTAGTATGCTTGCAACAGGCTTGTGATTCAAAGCTATTTGAAGGCAACTTGGCTGTAGTCATTCTGTCATCAGCAGATTTGTCCAAAAACAACAAACCAACGAGGTTAAAGACCGTCCAAGGTCTAGACAACCCCGAAAGACCTTTTCGAGGTAAGATCGGTCTGGCACGCCTCGTTTGACGTTTACCCTTTGCTCCAAGGGGGTTTTGAAACGCCTTTGACTACCCAAGAGGCGTCTGTGCAACAGAACTGTCCGAAAATCTCCAAGCACTGGGTATGCAGCTCCAGAAGGTTCAAGCGTCCAGCTGTCCGATCAGCATCAAAGACGATTGGAGTGGCGATTGGCACGACATTGGAATCTCAGGATGTGGAGGAGAGTCCATTGGTCAAACGAGAGTATTTACTTGCTTCACGTCACAGATAGTCGCATGTACCCCGAAACGTCAGACCTTCTGTTCCTTATGAGGTAGGATCAGTAACAATCTGAGGATGCCTCTCTTGTGATTTTAAACTTGACAAGGTGACGGTGCGTGGTAATCTCATTGGCTACCAGTACATCCAGGACATTCTGAATCCGCTTGCCGTACCTCATCTTGACAATCACCCGTTGGATACTAGGCCTGTATTCGTGGGCGACAACGCAAGGTCGCATCCTTCCCATGCTGTTTGAGCATTCTTCCGGAACAAAGATATTACAACACTACCATGGCCTGCATGAGCCCTGATTTGAACCCTAAGCATTGGAACACATCTGGGACTTTCTTGGACGTCGTATGCAAGCAAGGGATCCGCCTGTACATAATTTGGCAGATTTGGAAACTGCATTACATGAGTGGCAGCTGTTGCCTCTGGACTGTATCGGAAGACTCACTGATAGCATTAGGAGTTGGCTGTCATCGACACGTAATGGATATACTGTTCTGTCGTCAGACACTACTATTGTGTTCAGGAGGGAGCGCGGTGGCTCACTGGGTAAAGGTGCAGGCTGCAAGCCCAGAAGTTCTGTTCGAATCCCACCTGCGGCAACTGCGTTCTTGGGCAAGACACTTCACCCCCATTGCCCACGTGGAGGCACGGAAGCAAGAGAGGCCCCTCTCTCCTACATCTGGGGTCAGAGGTTGTTGGTAGGAACTTGCGTCAGTCGGGGCTTATGTCCATGCCTTCTGTCCGGGAAGCTCCGTCTAATAGGCTGCCGGGGTCGGCTAGTCTTATGGCTTCGTCTACGTCTGAAAAACACAAAAGACCGCACAAAAAGTGCGTTGTCGCATTTAGACAGGGCTAAAAAACATGGCGCATAGTTTTTATTCCCTGTCGCCAGCTAACTCGACCGGTGAAGCGGTTTCTGAGGCCTCTAAGGGCTGTGACGCCGGATGTGTCCGTTCTGGTCTAGGAGACGAAAAAGGAGGGTGGAGTGAGCACGATAATATACAATCATTCTCACCCTGCGACGACGGAAAGGAGGAAGCCGGCAAGTTCTGAGGTACGCTCGGCCAGGTCTGCCAGGCCCCTCTCCTACATCTGGGGCCAGATGTTGTTGGTAGGAACTTGCGTCAGTCGGAGCTTACGTCCATGCCTCCTGTCCGGGACATCCCGTCTAATAGGGAGCCGGGGTCTGCTAGTCTTACGGCTTCCTCTACCTAACGGCTAAAGTGCTCTCAATATTGCACGGGGCTATGAACCACGGCTCGTGGTTTCAGTTCACTGTCGCCGTTACTCTTGAATACGAGGACCGTGATATAGTAAAATCGGAGCTAGTGGCAAAAGTGCTCAATATCGGACAAGGAACTAGACATTAGCATTTGGGGTATACTTCCTTGTCGCCAGCTAGCTCGACCGGTGAGGCGATTACTCAGGTTTTGAATAACATGACGCCGGGTGTCCGTAGCTGTCGAGGTGAGAAAAAGGGTGTAGCAAACACTATAAAATCC
Organism: Pictodentalium vernedei; assembly: GCA_031216915.1. NCBI lineage: Eukaryota > Metazoa > Mollusca > Scaphopoda > Dentaliida > Dentaliidae > Pictodentalium > Pictodentalium vernedei. The sequence continues at coordinate 51,366,524 of CM062293.1, read as the reverse complement.
AAACATGCTCACCCTACGACGACGGAAAGGAGGAAGCCGGCAAGTTCTAAGGTACCCTCGAGAGAGCCCCCCCTCCAACATCTCGGGCCATATGTTGTTGGTAGGAACTTGCGTTAGTCGGAGCTTACGTACATGCCTATTGTCCGGGATGCTCCGTTTAATACTCAGCCGGGGTCGGCTACAATTCGGCTTCTTTGGCGTCTACTTGGCACACACGACCGCATCTTGACTTCGGATATCGAGGGCCAAACACAAATTTTAAACCCCCAATTCCCCAAATTTGCTTGCAAAACCGAAAATTAAGTCGAATCTGTTCCTCCATACATTTACTCTCCACGCATGTGCAGTCGCCAGGAAGTGACCGAAATTATCGCCAACATCATTCTTTGTTCGGCCCTTAAGTCATCAACAATGAAATGTCATTTGTGCTTTTAAATCTCCTCTTTTGAGGATGCCAGACACAAATTAATGCAAGTATTGGTGGATCCAAAGCTGTTACTGGATGATGAAAGTGTCCACTGGTGGTTTCTGACGTTCAGGGCTGTAACGTTTTAATATTTATAAAATGTTGTTTCCCTCTTTCGGGACATAACGCCTGACGTCATTATTTTTGTTAATGATTATTCCGCTGTGTGTTATGTCATCCTTCCCTATCCTTACATGAACCCTTTCCGTTAAACTCTTAAGCTTTTTGGCTAATTTTTATTGAAATTTTTATTACATTTCTTGGGAGTTTGACATTTATTACAGGATGTTATTCTGTTTTTTCCCCATGGCTACGTCCTCACTCTAGGGGTGTTAGATCGATGTCTTGCATCTTCTATCCTATGTATCGTTTCTTCGTATGAAGATCTAACTTTGCGTCTGGTAGCATTAAATTGTTTTCTGACTTTGGGCCTTTTTGTGTGCCTGATGTCTTGTTTACATTGACGTTGTTTACATTGACTCAGAATCCGAGCTGTCGGGCGATGCTGGGTCGGTCCAGTCGTCTGTTCGCGCAGATGCAATGGACCGAGATTCGCAACTGATTATCTAGGATGGTGAAAAGGGATAAGGAAGAGGATTACCCTTCCCTTTCGGAACGGCAACGTCTCAGCGGGAAGGAATTTGAGACGTTCGTACCCCTCTTTCTTTCCAGGGCAATTTGTATTTTGCGTATAACTCCTCCCTAATAGTGACTAATCTGGAGTTAATCAAACGTGATGCTCCCTTGCGTCGTCATCACTTATAGATGACTAGGTGAAAAACTCTTTTCAGGTCGTTCCTGCCTCCGGACATACTATTATTGACGACGAGCTTTCGTTAATCTCAGAACAGGCTACTAAGAAAGCGTCAAGTGTTCTGCTATTGAAGTCGGCGTCTGAACAACCCGCTTCAGCAGGTAAGGGTAAGGAGGACGTCAAAAGGGAACTCCTCATGTGGGTACTAGAAACCCTTTTACAATTACTCTGGAGGTCGTCAATATAGCGACTCGGGGAAAGGGGCGTAAGTCTGATCGGTCTGACGTTCCTAGGCCGACCGGTCGAGGTTTTTCGCAGAGTACGTTTCTCCTCCCGTAAGCCTCGCAGGTCATACAGGTGATCTTCAAGACCTATATTACTTGCCAATTAGCGGAAGGGGATCACATTCGCAAGAAACTGGACAGCAATCACGGAAGATCAGTGGGTGAGAAGTGTATCGGACGGCCTACGGCTATCATTCCGTGCGGAACCCCCACTAACAAGTTGTCCGCGTTCCACAAATCTTCCGTCGGATCCTTTCAAGAATCACCCCTAGCGGAGGTACGGGCTCTTACTAAAGGATGCAATAGAGGTAGTCGAGGTCGTCGAGAATCAAGGCTTTTAGTCACCTGTTCCTCATACCGAAGCCAGACCATTCGGTAGGTAAGAGAGCATTCGAGTGAACTATACGGCAAGCCGAGATCTAAAGGATGCTTACTTTCATGTCCTGGTACATCCGGCATTCAGAAAGTAAATGCGGTTCACCATACAAGGAAAGGTGTATCAGTTCAGAGCAATGTGCTTTGGACTGAACCTGACTTCCTGGGCATTTACTCGTATAATGAACTCGGTAATGTCATACTTCAGAGCTCATTCGTCTGTGGTAACGTCGGCTTACCTGGACGACATTCTGCATAATTATTCTTTAGATCGATGTTCAGAGTGTGCTTCTATTTTTCCGACATTTCGGTTTCACTGTAAACGGATCTAGCTCCGTTCAAGTTGTTCACTCACTTGGAGATGAGCTTTGAGACTAACAACAATCTGATTCGTTTGTCATTACCCAGAGCGAAGGTAGTCAGTTATGCTCGCTTTTGTCTACCCTCAGACGCATGAACAGCGAGGGAATTCATGCGACTGATGGGGTTGTGCGGTGCGGCTGCGGATCTTATTCCGATCGGACTAATACTTACGTGTCCCCTCCAGTTACGCTTTACTCAGAACTGGAGTGTGAAAACTCTTTCGCTCGACCTAGTAAAAGAAGGGTCCAGATTTGGGCAGATCTCCAGCGGCTTTACCACAGACTTGAAGTGTCGGGGTCTTTGGGACCCTCTGTTCCTAGAAAACACATTAACATCAAAGAGATGTCAATATGGCTACCTCTATAACATTGGAGTCACATTGTGGCGAACGTACATGTTAACATTTTGTCGGACAATTCCACAGTAGCAGCTTACATCGGGAAACAATACCATTATGCGAATTAACGGAGATGATTCTCCTACACGTCATGTATCATGTTCATCTTTCTGTTCGTCATATACCGGATCGTCTGAATGTACTAGCAGACTCGCTCTCTCGGAAAGGTCGCCTGTTGCCATCGGAGTGGACTCTCAACAAGCGAATATTCAGGCAGATTTGCAACCAGTGGGCTAGTCCCATGATGGATCTGTTTGCGACACAACGGAACAATCGGTTACCGACCTTCGCGTCGCAATGCCCAGATAATTGAGCGTATGCAGTAGACGCTCTGTCGATCTCATGGGAATGAATGATAGGATATACGTATCCTCCAACTCCGTTGATTCAGCAGATTTTAGTTCAAATAGTCTTGTTGCGACATCTTGCTTGTAGCACCTCTGTCATAGAAACCTTGGATCAATCTTCTCGGGTGTCTGTTATGGGTCGTTCCCCGGAAGCTTCCTCCACAAGAGGACCTTCTTTATCAGGGGAAGTATGTGTTCCTCTCGTCCTTCTCCACCCTTAGTGGCATTATGGAGTATGCTAGACGTGAGGGAGCCTTGCGGTTCCTATATTTGATGACTAACACAAGGATTAAAGTAATGCGGGTGAGGGGGGCGGGCGCGATATTACTTCGAATCCCCACCCCTACCCCACACACAGAGCCAATGTGTTAAGCGATTACCGGGCAAGACGTAGTTTTTTTCCGTTAATCTCGACTGATTTTACATTAACGGATTTCATGACTTCTCGATTGGCGGCTGGGTCGTGTTCTATGGCGACCTCATGGGCACATCCACTTTTTAGTTGGTTGGTTTCCTGTGGTGGTTCGTCTATATATCATTTTCGAGCACATAATTCATCAGAACATTGCTAGTCTTTGGGTACCTGGGAGGCTGTCTTGTCAGTTTACTGGTATTCAGATGATTGCATGCGCGATTTCAATGTTCACGCGCATAATAAATGAATTGTTAGGCAGACGCATTATTGTGGGTTGTGAACCTTAGAAGCGATGAATATTTTCGGGGGCAGTCCGTGTCGAGTCTGTTAATCATGGCTTCCATTTCTAGATCCAGGTTTGTATTAATGTCGGTGCCCAATCGAATACACCTTGTCTTTCACTCTCGTTCATTCGCACGTTTCTAGATTCATCGATATCGGACAGTACACGTCGGGAAGTGTTATTACTGGAAGTGTAGACCTGAATGGGGTCCCCTGTGGGTTACCTCGTAAGTGTGCTCACTCTTCAGAGATCGTTCATTGTGATTCTATTGGACATGTGTATGTTATATATTATATCGCCAGTTTTCGACCTACCTGCGTATGTAGACTCCTGTAAACATTACAATCGGGCGATATTAATTACCGGGATAGCAGCTTTTGCCTTATCTTCGGAAGTGGCGCAAAACACCGATTAATTAATACCTGGGTGCCTGTTCGATGAATATTTGGTACAGCTATTTCCGATTCCAGAGCACTCCCCTCTTTTTTGAAGATTCCTTCAAAGGTGTGTGTGTGGGGGGGGGGGGGGGGGGGTACTTCTACTCCGGCTTGATAAGTATGTAACTATGAGTGAAGTTGTTTTGTATGTAATTATATCCTGGATACACCTGGAGTTTTATTGTATATGGCGTATGTTTGAGGGGGATATCCTCTCATTCTCAAATACGCCATCCTAATTTTGGGGGCTTAGTCCGGACTAGCCTTAAAAATTGGGAACTCGTTACATCCAAATTAGCATAGTCTTCATGCTAAGAATATATAATTACTAAAATTGGGGCTCCTTTTTATGTCTTCTCTATTACTGTATAGAGAGACATACATGTAATTCATTTTAAATTTAATTTCCTTTAACCTTAGATCACAGGTTTGGAACTATGTTGGTCTACTAATTCTGAAGTCTTTGGCCTTCCGCCATTTTACGATTCAGCTAGTCTGGGCAATTGGTTTACGGTGTCCAAATATTATAAATTTAAAGAAATTTGAATATTTTTATACTTATCAATGGCTCAGACGCAGATGGCCTTCCCATCAGGGGGCATTCATACCTCCCCGCGGAATTGTGTGGTACTCTCTTCTGCAAAGCATGATGATGGCGCCAATTCCGGTCACTTCCTGACGGCTGCGCATGCACAGAGTAAATGTATGGAGGGCCAAATAGGACTTTTAATTTTCGGTTTGCAAACTAATTTGGAGGATTGAGGAGTTTAAAATTTGTTTGGCCCTTGATAACTTTGAGTTAGTTCCAGCTAGTCTGGGTTATTGGTAAGTATAAAAAAATATATAAATTACTTTAAATAATTTTTGGTGTACGGATGCATGTTTTCTTTTGCAGGCCAGACAACTTATGTCTTATCACATTGCAATTTATCTTTTCTCTTTCAAATCGTGGCCAAATCCAGCTTAACGCTTCTGTTCATTGCGCGAATCCCAATATGTTGAATACATCGGGGCCGAGAACTTACCACCTCACCGTTTAACGCGTCTAACATTTTTAAAATGGCACTGGAATCGATTGCTCTTCACACTTCATTATCTCTATGCTGCCATTTTGCATAAACTGTCCTTTGAGTTCAGAAAGGCGCCTTATTTACTCAGGGTCTGACTATTTACTAAATATTATTTGTGCAGTTTGATTTTTCTAGAACTGCAAATCTAACAATGACTGCCGAATCAAACTTCACTATCGCTTTCATTCATTCATATTCCGGTAGTGTAGCTTTAATTGTTGGAAGAGAAAAAAAAATGTCCACAGTTAGGCTCTTTTGGGATCCATTTGGGCTCATCGTCCCCTTTGGGAACTTGGGCTCATGTCAAATTTTTTTCGAAATTTTTATTAAATTATTTTTCGAATTGTTTTGATTAATATTATGTATCTTTTTCAGTCATTTATTGGGAGTTAGTGCGAATACTGACTTTTATTATTCAAAATGAAAGCTTTTTGCTCAGTTTGTAACTCGAGGAAGTCTTCCTCAGATTCACATGATTTCTGTATCAATTGTCGGTGTACTCTCGCTAATTCCTGTAACTTGTGTCAATTGGGATGACAAACGTTGGAGATGTGGGTCACGGTACGTTGTTAGCGGCGAGAGGACAATGCCGGTCCTCTCGCCTCAGTCACTCTAGTTTTTTCATTTTCTATTTCAGAGGAACAAGAACATGGTGATGTTTTCGTGACGCCATCAGAAAATGTGCACCCGTCGTCGCAATTAGGTAGTCAGAGCTAGTGGCAAAAATGCTCTTAAATATTAGAGCAATAAACCACGCGCCGGTGGTTAGATCCTTGTCGCCAGCTTGCTGAACCGGTGGAGCGGTGAGCAGCACGACACCGGGTGTGTCCGTTGCGGTCGAGAGGAGAGGAAAAAGGGTTAAGCGAGCACTATAATATATAAACAGGCTCACCCTGCGACGACGGAAAGGAAGAAGCCAGCAAGCCCGACAGTAAGCTCGGCGAGGTGCGACAGGACCGCGAGCGAGAAGGTCCCCTCTTTCGCAACATCTGGGGCCAGATGTTGTAGTTCGGAACTTGCGTCAGTCGGGCTCCACGCCTCCTGTCCTGGACGCTCCGTCAAATATACTCCCGGGGTCGGCTATAATTACGGCTTCTTCATCTAAGCACACACGACCTCACCTTGGCTTCGTGACTTGGGATATCCAGCCTGCATCGCCGAGAAAGGACCTCTCTTCATCTAGAGTCACATCATCCGGTAGCCAAGGAAACGAGGCCTCGTTCGTCGGGACGTCCGCAGAAAAGCGCCATCTCTGACAGTCCTAGGAGCAGCCGGCGGCCAAGCAACAAAAGACAGCTGCTCCTCAGGCCTCCGTAATGGACTTGCTGTCGCAGATTGCGCAGCTTATCGCAACATCCCAGCAGGTTCAGGAGCAATCTGAGGCAGCCTCGGAACACGATCTGTCCGATGACGCTGGGTCGGTCCAGTCATTTGCGCGCCGAGATGCGGATGACCATGAATCTAATGATTCCGTCTGATGGTGAAAGGGATATGGAGGAAAAGGACCCTTCTCTTTCGGAACAACATATGAGAATCAGACTTCTGCAACTGCTCATAAGAAGCTGCTAACGTCGTTAAACGCTGCCTATATCCAGTCAAAGGAGGATGTCCTTTCCATTCCGATGCAGTCTAAACAGGTCTAAACAGGTGTCAGATTTTTGCTCTTCATGACGACGCCATATTTACTGTTTCAAATGGAAAGAAAAAAAGGCAGCTTTTTATCTTCATCTTCCGTACGTATACAGTTTATTGGACCGCGTCCATTTAAAACGGTAGGGGGAGGTGTTCAGGGAGTTCTTCAGAGTTTACATGAGCAGGCTGATTACCTCGATATGACCTTACCTCCGGCATTCTGTTCGCTCGGATACAATTGAGACGGCAATTTCTTCTAACAAAGCGAATTTAGATGCTATGTCTTACGTGGATCACCTTACGAGAGCTATGGCGCAACGTCTCAATAGGAAGGAATTTGAGGACGTTCGTACCTCTTTACGAGTTCTTTCCAGGGCTATGTTTACCACGTATAACTCCGCCCTTACAGTGGCCAATTTGGAGTTAGACGTGATGAATCCCTTGCGTCGTCACCTTTGATAGATGACAGGGTGAAAAACTCTTAGAGTCTCTCCGGTATCAGGTCTCTGACAGCCTAAGGCTGTCGTTCCGAGCAAAACCGCCGCTAACACGAAGTCCGCATTGGACACAACTTCCGCTAAATCCTGCAAAAAGCCTCTCCTTTCGGAGGTAAAGTCTCTTAGAAAAGGATGCAATAGAGGTTGTAGAGAACCAAGAGTCACTAGGTTTCTACAGTCACCTGTTCCTCGTACAGAAGTCAGACGGCTCGTTCCGACCGGTAATAGACTTGAGATGGATAAACAAGCTTATCTATATGGAGACCATTCGGTCAGTAAGGGTGAGCATACAAGTGAACGACTATGCGGCAAGCATTGATCTAAAATATGCCTACTTTCATGTCATTCTTCATCCGGCCTTCAGAAAGTACCTACGGTTCGGCGTTCAAGTGACAGTATATCAGTTCCGATCAATGTGCTTCGGCCTGAATCTATCACCTTGGGCGTTCACTCGAATAATGAACTCGGTAATGTCTTATTTCCGAGCTCATTCGTCTGCGGTAACGTCGGCTTACTTGGACGACATTCTTCAGATGTACCGCAAAAAAATTACTCGCCAGAACGATGTTCAGAGTCTGCTGTTATTACTCCGACGTCTGTTTCACTGTTTCATCGTAAATGAGAAGTCGGATCTAGCTTAGTCCAAGTCGTTCATTCACTTGGGGATGAGCTTCGAGTCCAACAACAATCTGGTTCGTCCGCCGTTACCCAGAGCGAAATTAGTTATGCTTGCTTTTGTCTACACTCAGATGCTTTAACAGCGAGGGAATTTATGCGACTGACGAGGTTGTGCGGAACGGCCGCGGATCTCATTCCGATGGGTCGCTTACGCACACGTCCTCTCCAGATATTCTTTACTCACAACTGGCGTTTGAAGACGCATTCGCACGAGACCAATATTGTTTTAACGGACCAAGTAAAACAAAAAGTTCAGATTTGGGCAGATATTCGGAGTTCCACTGCAACTGCCGGATCCGGCTTTCTCGATTATGACGAATGCGAGTCAAACGGGTTTGAGCGCGACCCTGAACTCAAGACTCGAAGTGCCATGGTCTTTGGGACCCAGTGTTCCCTGAAAAGCACATAGTGGTCAAAGAAATGTCAATATGGCTAGCGCTACAACAATGGATTCAGATTATAGGGAACACTCATGTTCAAATATTGTCTGACAACTCGACAGTTGTAACGTATATAACTTATCGACGTATATATGGAACCAGGGAGGCACGCATTCGATTCCGTTATACGAACTAACGGAAATAATTCTATTTGTCTTGGAACATAAAGTTCATCTATCGATCCGTCATATACCGGGTCGTCTGAACGTACTAGCATACTCGCTCTCTCGGAAAGGTCGCCAGTTGCCTTCTTAATGGACTCTCAACAAGCGATTGTTCAGACAGATTTGCTGCCAGTGGGATCAACCTATGATAGATTTATTTGCGACATACCTCAACGATCAATTGCCTACTTACGTGCCGCCATGCGCAGTAGACGCTCTCATTTCCATGGGACGGAATGATAGGATACGCATATCCTGTACTCCGTTAATTCAACAGATCTTGCTAAAGATCAAACAATCCCATTGCAAGATTCTGTTAGTAGCATCTCTGTCGGCACAGAAACCTTGGATAAATCTTCCCAGGTGTCTGTTATGGGACGTTCCCCGGAAGCTTCCTCCGTGGGAGAACTTTTTTATCAGGGGAAGTCACGCATACTGCATCACAACCTGCAAGGTCTCAACCTTCACTTATTTCCGTTGTGCGGTCCTTCTTGCACGGCAAGCGTTTTACAGGACGAGCAGTGTACACAATTACTAACTGTTGGCGGACCTCCTCTTCGCTGAATTAAGCAGCACAGTGGAAGGTTTTCTGCAGTTGGTGTAAGGATCAGTCGATAGACGTCTACGATTCGTCCATACCGGATTTTACCAACTTTCTGGTCTATCTGTTTGACGTTCTAAAACTGCAGTCCGTCACTATTAAGGGCTGCAGGTCTATGCTATCGGGCACTTACGCACATCATGATAACTTGGATATTGGATCTAATGCTTCTTTATGCAAACCAGTTAGAAATTTGTCTAATAAATAGACCTAGAACTCTCTGATTAATTCCGAAGTGGAATTTAGCTTGGGTTCTGTTGAAGCTCAAAGAAGCTTCGTTTGAGCCATTAGACGTTCAAGAGTTCAAATTCTTGACCTATAAAACAGCATTTCTCTTTGCCTTTGCTCCCGCTTGAAGAGTTGGTGAACTCCGTGCGTTATCTGTTGACGAATCTCACTACCGTAGTGTTGGAAATACCATTACTCTAACTACACAAGTGGAATATTTTTATACTGTACCAATGACCCAGACTTAGCTGGTGCTAACTCCACAAAAACCAGGGCCAAACACAAATTTTGCCCCCCAATCCCCAAAATTTGCATCCAAAACAAAAAGAAATCATGTCCTAAAGGACCTCCATAGTACGACTCTACTGCGCATGCGCAGTGACGCAGTCGTCCCGAAATTGGCGCCAAATATCATTCTCTGTTTGGCCCTTCATCAGTCAACATCTCACTGATCTTTGTGCTTGTAAATCTCAGTTTAAAGGATGCCAGACACGTAATTCTTGGAGAAAATGTGATTCTAAGGAGGATAGAAGGAGGAGAGGAAAAAGAAGTGGCAAAAAAAATAATCAGGGCTGTACTTAAAATTTTTTGTTGAAATTATGTTAAGTTGCCTATTTTCGAGGCAAACGCCTCTTGTTGTCATTCTTGCTAATTGTTGCACTGCTTATTCAGTGTTTCCTCTCCCCTAACCTTCTAAAGTCCCCCCTTGCAATTCTCCCATGCTTTTGGCTTATTTTTGAGAAGTTTCATTTCTAAAAATTCCCTGGGAGAGTTGCTTGGTTACAGAATGTTTTCTGTTATTTTCCCCATAGTTACGTTTTCACCCATGGGTGTATAACGTTTGTGTTCTGCATCTTCCATCTGATGTTCTGCAGATTCTCCCCTGGGAGTCTCTGTTTTGCATCAGATAGAGTGTAATTGATGACTGATTCCGGGCCAGTTTTTTCAGTGCCTGGAGTCATGTTTTCTTCTGTGTTTACACTGTTTGTTTTCATTGGCAACAGCCTTTTTTGAGGGGGGCTGTTTGCCTTTGAGGTAGTTTATCTCATTATAAGATACATTTATATTATCCGAAAGTGTCTCATTAATTATTTTATATAATTTTAAAATTTTTGACCACACTTTGCCATCGGATCCATCGGGGCTCAACGTTACTTTTCAGCAACTTGGGCTTCTCTGAAAAAATATTTTTTCAAAATTATTTTGTTTTGCAATTGTTTTTTCATTTATTAATGGATCATGTTATGTATCTTTGTGTCAGGGGTTTTTGCGAGTAACTAGGACTTATTGTTGTTCTTTCACAATGAAGGGAACTTGTTCAAATTGTAATAGGAAGAAATCTTCCTCTGACTTTCATGATTATTGCATTAATTGTAGTCAGTGTTCTCGCATTAATCCCTGTCCTGTATGTGAACATTGGGATGAGAAACATTGGAAACGTGTGTCACGATATGTTGTTTCTGGAGAAAGAGCGATGCCGGCTCTTTCTCCACAAGGTCACTCTACTCTCTGTTTCTATTTCAGAGGAACCAGAACAGGGTGATGTTTCCATGTTATCTTCAAGTGTGCGTCCGTCGTCACAAATAAATACAGAGCTAGCGGCAAAAGTGCTCATGGAGATTAGACAAATGTCGTCCGCTAGCTCGCCCGGTGTAGCGTCCATTCACCGAATGGTTCGGCAGCCGGGTTCGTCCGATGCGGTCCAAGAGGAAATTTTGGGTGATGCGAGCACTATAAAAATAATAGATGCACACCCAGTGACGGCGGATAGTGAACGAGAATGGAGGAAGCCTTTTAGTCCGGTTCCTAGCTCGTCCAGGTCCAGCCGGGCCGCGAGCGAGAGAGGCCCCTCTCTCGTACAACAACATCTGGGACCAGATGTTGTGGTACAAAATGTGTCTTTAGCGGAGCATACGTCCGTCGCTCGGGACGCTCCGTTGTATAAGCAGTCCGCAGAGACTGTTAAGGCTTCCTCTTCTCGCCGGCGCACACGACCGCACCTTGGCTGCGTGACCTCCGATATTTTGCCAGCTTCGCCGATGAAGGATTTTTCGGCGACCAGGTCACACCATCCGGCAGCCAGGGATTCGAGACCGATGGACTCCGGACGTTCGCATAGGAAAAGTATGCGGGAGCCATCTGATGCGGAGCTGCCCTCGGCAAAGCAGCGAAAGACCGCTCCTCCGCAGGTCTCGACGTCGGACTTTCTAGTGCAGATAGCACAGCTTATCGCAGCATCCCAGCAGCCGACAGAGACGGTGTCGGATCGAGAATTATCAGACGGCGCTGGGTCGGTACGCTCCGCCGAAGCATCGGGGGCGGACGACCGGGAACATCGGGAGGTCCGACCGGATGGTGAAAGGGATACGGATGAATTGGAGCTATCCCTTTCGGAACAACAGAAAGCTGCCGTGGACTTCATCCGGCACTTTCTTCCTCAAGTTGTTCCGTCGGGCCAGACTGCTGCGCTTCCGGACAGGAGAATTATAGCGTCATTGGACTCTGAATTTTTTGAGCGGTTCAGGGACATCGCTCCCGAGTTTCCGTCGCAGTCCAATAATGTTGCAAGAACATTTGAATTATTGAACGACGCTATTTTTAAACTTACTTCCAGGACGGGGAAAGCAGGCTTCTTGTCCGCAAATACTCTCAACCTGCCTTTCATTAATGCAAGGAATAAATTCGACACGGCAGGTCAGGGTATACCGAGAGTTCCTCTGCGTATGGACGACGAGGCGGAAGACTTAGAGCTATCATTACCGTCGTCAGCTTCTATTCCAACCGCAGTGTTGGAAACAGCTATTGCGTCTAACAGAGCCAATTTAGATGCCTTATCTTACGCAGATCACCTTACGAAGGCGTTATCACTGCGTCTTCAAGGGGAAGAGTTTCAGGATATACAATCCTCCTTAAGACTTCTTTCAAGGGCAGTAGCTTATTCCACGTGTAACTCCGCCCTTTCAGTGGCAAATCTGGAGTTGGTTAGACGTGACGCAGCCCTGTCTACATCCACACTAGTGGATTCTAAGGTGAAGAACTCTCTTAGAGTCGCTTCGGTCTCGGGAGATCTTCTCTTTGACGGCAAGCTTTCCGCTATTTATGATAATATTAAAAAGAAAGCTAGTGATTCTCTGTTGTTTAGATCCGCTCCTAAAAGGTCGGATACAGCAGACACGAATAAGGCGGGCACTTCTGGGTCTTATGCGCCCAAGAGAGGTTCCTATAGAGGTTCCGGTGCGTCCTCTAGCTCTTATTCGAGAGACCGTCAGGATAGCGACTCTCGTTCGGGACGTCCTTCAGGCCGGGACAATCGGTCGGACGCCCCGAGGTCGACGAGGCGAGGTGCGGGTCGTGGAAGACGTGGTTTCTCCTACCGCAGGCCTCGCAGATCCAGGAGGTGATGGCTCAAACCTCTATCGCGTTCCGGTTGGCGGAAGGTTGTCGAGTTTTTCTCAAGAGTGGGCGTCGATTACGGACGACCCGTGGGTGAGAGGAGTGACTTCGGAAGGTCTAAAGATATCCTTCAAACGAAAGTCTCCATTAACTCGAAGTCCAAAGTGGACTCATCTTCCGGCAAACCCTCAGAAAAGAGACGCTCTGCTATCAGAGGTGCAGTCTCTTTTAATGAAGAACGCGGTAGAGGTCGTAGAAAACCAGGAATCGCTGGGATTCTACAGCCATCTGTTTCTGGTTCCGAAACCAGACGGCTCGTTCCGTCCAGTCATAGATTTGAGCTGGATAAACAAGCTGATCGTCGCTCCGAAGTTTTATATGGAGACGATTCGATCGGTCAGAGCGAGTATTCGGGTGAACGATTATGCAACGAGCATAGATCTCAAAGATGCGTACTTTCACGTCATGGTACATCCGACATTCCGAAAGTATCTACGCTTCGCAGTCCTAGGAGTGGTGTATCAATTCCGGGCGATGTGCTTCGGATTGAATCTAGCACCCTGGGCTTTCACTCGGGTAATGAACTCGGTAATGATCTACTTCCGAGCTCATTCGTCTGCGGTAACGTCGGCCTACCTGGACGACATTCTTCAGAGGTACGGCAACGAGTTAACGCTTCAGAACGATGTTCAGAATCTTCTTCTATTGCTCCGACGTCTCGGTTTCATAGTAAACGAGGAGAAGTCGGATCTGGTGCCGTCCAAGTCATTCACTCATCTGGGAATGAGCTTCGAGACGCACAACAATCTCGTTCGTCTGCCGTTAACCAGAGCGAAATTAGTCAGTTGTTACGCTCGCTATTGTCTGAATACAGACAGTCACGGCGAGAGAATTTGTGACTGATAGGTCTGTGCGGAGCCGCCGCGGATCTCATTCCGATGGGACGGCTACGCACACGGCCTCTTCAAATTTTCCTGACTCAGAATTGGAGTGTGAAAATTCATTCGCTCGATGTAGACGTTCTCTTGTCAGATCAAGTGAAACAAGAGATTCAGACTTGGGCAAACATTCAGTGGTTAACTCAAGGAGTTCCGCTGCAGTTGCCGGATCCGAGTTTTACCATTATGACGGATGCCAGTCAAACAGGTTGGGGTGCATCATTAATCCCAACGGATTCGAGATGCCAGGGTCTTTGGGATCCGCAATTCCTGTGCAAGCACATAAACATCAAGGAAATGATGTCAATTTGGCTTGCGTTACGTCACTGGATGGACATTATTCACGATGCTCATGTCCAAATCCTATCCGACAATACGACAGTAGTGGCGTATATACGGAATCAGGGAGGCACTCATTCAGTTCCGTTGTTCAATCTAACGGAAAGAATCCTTCTGTTTGCGTTGGAACATCACGTTCTTCTTTCGGTCCGTCACATACCGGGTCGTCTGAATGTGCTAGCAGACTCCCTATCACGAAAGGGTCGCTTGTTGCCGTCGGAGTGGACTCTCAACAAACAAGTATTCAATCAGATTTGCTACCAATGGGAACGGCCAATGATAGACTTATTTGCGACACATCTCAACAATCAGTTGCAGACGTATGTGTCCCCGTGTCCGGATCCAAGAGCATTTGCAGTAGACGCTCTATCGATCCCTTGGGACGGAATGATAGGATATGCGTATCCTCCAGCGCCGTTAATTCAACAAGTATTGCTAAAGATAAAACAATCTCAATGCAAGATTCTGTTGGTAGCATCTCTGTCGCCACAGAGACCGTGGATAAATCTACTCAGGTGTCTGTTGTGGGACCTACCGCGGAAGCTCCCTCCACGAGAGGATCTTCTTTGGCAGGGGAAATCGCGCCAACTACATCACAACCCGCAAGGTCTCAACCTTCACGTTTTTCCGTTGTGCGGTCCTTCTTGCATGGCAAGCACTTTACAGGACGAGCAGTGGACGCGATTTCTAACTGTAGGAGGACCTCCTCTTCGCTAAACTATGCGGCTAAGTGGAAGGTTTTCCGTCGTTGGTGTAGGGATCATTCTGTTGATATATTTGATCCCTCTATACCAGACATTGCTAACTTTCTAGTATACTTGTTTGACGAAATCAAACTGCAACCTGTTACTATAAAGGGTTATAGATCTATGTTATCTGATACCTATGCACATCATGATAGTTTATAAATTGGATCTAATGTCTCTTTATCGAAATTGGTTAGAAACTTTTCGATAAATAGACCCAGAACTCTTAGATTAATTCCTAAGTGGAATTTAGCTTGGGTTCTCCTTAAATTGAAGGAAAAGCCATTTGAACCTCTTGGGACAGTAGATTTCAAATTCTTATCTTATAAGACAGCTTTTCTCTTAGCTTTCTCTTCTGCCAGAAGAGTCAGTGAGCTTCATGCACTATCGGTGGATGATTCTCATTATCGTAGTGTTGAGAACACTATCACCTTCACTACTAATGTCGGTTTTTTAGCTAAGAATCAGGCTCCTAATAAATATCCGGAACCTATTGTTATTAAGGCTCTTCCGTCTTCAGACGGGCGTAGGCCTTTACTCTGTCCTGTTAGAGCACTACGTATCTATAAACAGAGATCTCAGTTCATCAGAAAGGGACGGAAACGTTTCTTTCTGTCTTTGATGCCTAATAGAAAGGACTTTTCAGTCCATTCTATTGCTAGATGGATTCAGTTAACTATCCGTACTGCGTATGAAGATTTATCTTCTTCTCAGCAGTCTGTGCTTAAAATTTCTGCTCATGAAGTAAGAGCTCTTTCTACTTCCTGGGCTTATGCTAATAGTGTTGCTATTACAGATTTAATGAAGGCTGCTTATTGGTCTCAGCCATCCACATTTACTAATTTTTATCTCAGAAATATTGAGTCCATTTCTGGAGACCTGCATTGTTTAGGTCCGTTATCTGTTGCTCAGAATGTCGTCCACTAAACAGTTGCAACTATAGTTATGCAGGCTTTCTGTTCCGGCAGTGACTCCGTCCGGCTGCCCTCTTCGCTCTGGGCTATTTGACCCAGGGCAAGGGGAAGGGGGGGGGGGGGGCGGGTGTTCCCTTAGGTCACCTGCTTTATAGTGAAAAGCAAGGGAATGCCTCCTCCAAGACAGTATTTCTGAGTCGCTTCCGGGATGGTTTTAAAGTGTAATATTAATGTTAATTTCATTCATGTCTTATTTTTAAAGTGTAGCTCGGTGTGAAGCATTTGTATATGTCAAGTGTCAAACGGGCTTTAATATACAATACTCGGACACTTTTAAATGATTATAAAGAGTCTCAATTCTCTGGACTACTTTATTTATTGGCTTGCTTTAAAAATAATTAGTATAAAGGTTATACTGGATGTTAATAGAGAACATGAATGTTATTGTGCTCAATTATTAAGGGTAGTGTATCTTTCTAATTTAAATATTAAATAAGAAAGATACATGTAAAGCCTAATACTCCTTTTCTCCTTAAGGGGTTACCTCTTTATTTTATAATTGAGCTTATTGGATTTTCCTCTATGTCCTAGGCCCTCCAGCCTGTTTACTATTCAGCTAAGTCTGGGTCATTGGTACAGTATAAAAATGTTAAAAAATTTATAGTAATTTATATATTTTTTATACTTACCAATGACCCAGACGGGGATGGCCCTCCCTGAGTTGGGAACTCTTGCCTCCCCGCTGAGTACATAGCGCTGACCAGGCACTGCCAGTAAGAATGATATTTGGCGCCAATTTCGGGACGACTGCGTCACTGCGCATGCGCAGTAGAGTCGTACTATGGAGGTCCTTTAGGACATGATTTCTTTTTGTTTTGGATGCAAATTTTGGGGATTGGGGGGCAAAATTTGTGTTTGGCCCTGGTTTTTGTGGAGTTAGCACCAGCTAAGTCTGGGTCATTGGTAAGTATAAAAAATATATAAATTACTATAAATTTTTTAACTTTTGGCTAAGAATCAAGTTCCTAATGTACGGCCTGAGCCTATTATCATAAAGGCTCTGCCGTCTTCGGACAACAGTAGAATTTGCTGTGTCCAGTCAGGGCTATGCGCATATATAAACGCCGATCAGAGTTTATTAGAAAAGGAAGGAAACGCTTCTTTTTATCATTAATTCCTAACAGAAAAGATATATCTGTTCAGTCTATTGCTAGATGGATTCAGATGGCAATACGTATTGCCTATGAAAATAATCTTCGAATCAGCATTCTGTAAATAAGATTTCAGCGCATGAAGTTAGAGCACTGTCCACTTCTTCGGCATATTCTAACAGTATAGCCATTACTAATCTCCTGAAAGCTGCGTACTGGACACAGCCTTCTACATCCACTAAGTTTTGCCTTAGAAATATAGAGTCCATCTCCGGTGACCTTAGGTGCTCAGGTCCTTTATCTGTTGCTCAGAATGTCCTCCACTAAAGGATTACTGCTAGTTATTTAGGCTTTCCGTTCCAGCAGTTACGCTGTTCCGCTGCCCTCTTCATTCTGCGGTTATGTGACCCGGAACAAAGTGAAGGGGCGGGGGGGTGGGGGTGGGGGTGGGGGGCTTTTTTCCCTTAATGTCATCTGGCTTTATAGTGAAAAGCAAGGGAAGATCTCCTCTGGTGTCAGTAGTTCCGAGTAGGTTCTGAGATGGTTTTAATGTGTAGCTCAGTGGAAGCAAGTATGTCTCATTTAAGTAATATTTTTAAAGTGTAGCTCAGTGTGAAGCATTTGTATATGTCACGTGTCAAACGAGCGTTAATATACAATGCTCGGACACATTTAAATGAGTACAAATAGTCTCATTCTCTGGACTATCTTTATATATTGGCTTCCCTTCACGGAATTAGCATAATGGGTTATGCTGGCATTAAAAATGGAGAACTATATCTTATGTAATGCCCAATTACATTGTGTTATTTGTCTTAATTCGAGTAAATATGAAAGAAATATGTAATTCCGCTCTCTCCTATTCTCCTGTGGATTTTCCTTTATGTCCTAGGCCCTCAAACCTATTTACTATTCGGCGAAGTCTGGGCCATTGGTTGTTCTCGGATACGCCATCCTAATTTTGGGGATTAGTCCGGACTAGCCATAAAAATTACAAACTTGTCACATCCTATGCAGCATTGTCTATATGCTTACAATACGGAATTACTTAAATTGGGTTCCTTATTTAGAATATGTCCCCTCTATTACTGTATAGAGAGACGTGCATGTAATTCCTAATTATTCTAAGTTCCTTTCATCATGGATTGCAGGAAGGGAATTATTTCGAAAATCCTAGGCCCTCCACCTTTTTGGTATTCAGCCATGTCTGGGCCATTGGTATACAGTGTAAAAATATTATAAATTTACAGTAAAGTATATATTTTTATTCTTACCAATAGCCCAGATGGGGATGACCGTCCCATGAATACCTCCCCGCTGAATTATTATGTAATAGTCTCTTTTACGAAGAATTATCTTGGCGCCAATCCTGGTCACTTCCTGGCGCCTGCGCATGCGCAGTGAGTAAATGTATGGAGGACCAGATATGACTTCTAATTTTCGATTTTACATGCAAATTTTGGGGATGGGCGGGGGGGGGGGGGGAAACTTTGTGTTTGGCTCTCGATATTTTTGAGTTAGCACCAGCTATGTCTGGGCCATTGGTAAGTATAAAAATATACAAATAACTATAAATTCATAATTTTTAGTCCACAAATGAAATATTTTTTTTCTTTTTCGAGCAAAACTCATTTGTATAGACCTTGAATTTGCGCGTTTCTGATATGAAAATGGCAACTTAATCGAACAGCATCGCCGCTACAGTTTGCTAATCCTGCAAAGTTACATCTATAATTTATTGAAATGGCATTGGAGGCGCGGTGGCTCAGTTGGTAGAGGTGCAGGCTGCAAGCCGAGAGGTCCTCGGTTCGAATCCCACCTGCGGCAACCGCGTTGTGTCCTTGGGCAAGAAACTTCACTCCCATTGCCCACGTGAGGGCACGGTGACGTTGTGTACTAAGGCGTACTGCACGTCGATGGTGCACCTGTCTTCAACCAATGCTAGCCCTGCTTGTGTGGAGTTGGTATGTTGGAGCTGACAGTTACTCGCCGTTGCTTGGTGGTTCTCTCCGGGTACTCCGGCTTCCTCCACCCGTAAAACTGTCACGGTCATGGTTAGCCATTATGCAGAAATATGCGACCTTAAACATCAATAAATAAATAATATATTGAAATGGCAACATAATAAACTGCTCTGCAGTTTTTATTACAAAATGCTGCGATTTTGAGGAAATCGGGTCCGCAATTCGTTCATTGGTTGCTTACAATTTGATCTGCCAAAAATTGTCCAACTGACTCCCGAATCCAGGTACACTCCCATTTTATTCTCCCAAGTGGTCCCACTCTGAATACAACGGGACCAACACCTCGTTTATATGTACTTTCAAATGTGTCGCCCCCAATTTAATATTCAAAACATTGACCGATTCAAACTGCATTCTTTTTTTTCATTTTGTGATAAAAACTCTGCCTAGTGCGGATTAAACAAGGAATCTGATAGAAATTTTAGTCCATTGTTTTGTCCAAATTAAATTTGAATTCTCGCTTTACTTAACCGTAAGTTTACATGAAGTGTAATAACGTTTTGCATTTAACTGGTAGAGTGCTGGAAGCCCATATTTGGGCTTTACTCTAAAGTGTCGGCACCACAACATAAAGGCTTCATATTTTGTGGATGTTGTCCATATCACCTTTGAAGTGAAATTATTTAGTCTATTAGGATTTGCCTTGTTACAGTTTATGGGAGAGTGCCTATTGGCACTCTCCCATAAATTGTAACAAGGCAAAGACATGTGAACAAATTTTGATGCCCCAAAATAATTCAGCACTCTACCAGTTAAAGCACGACTGTACTTAATCTCAAATACCCAAGTTGGAGCATGGTGCCGTAGTGTGCTCAGGTGTAATGTTGGTGGATAGTCACATAAATTTAAGCAATGTTACCTCTGCTTCTGTAAGGTTAATGCGATGGAGAGACTCATAGGCAATACGTATTGTCATCTGAATGCATCTATTGCGAGATGGATTCAGATGGAAATACGTATTGCCTTTGAAAATCAATCTTCGAATCATGCCATTCTGTAAATAAGATTTCAGCGCTTGAAGTTAGAGCGTTGTCCACTTCTTGGGCCTATTCTAACAGTATAGTAAAACTATCCATCACTACATTACACTGGCTATTCAAAGTATCGTTAAATAAAGGAACATCGTTCAGTTGAACGGAATATATAGATTTCAATGACAGAATTATAATCAAAATGTTAATATACCTGACTCATCTTATCCTATTTTTGTTTTGTTTAGAAATCCAGTTAATGAAGAACAGAATGCACCAACTTGCCACCCAAACTGGCATTACCGATGGCACATTGGACAATATCCGATACAGAAAACTCAAATATCTCTCTGGGCTTTTGAACGTTATTTGAGGATTGTCTGACAGAGGAGATGCGTCGTATTTGGTTGATCGAAGCATAGGATTAACACTTCAAAGTGAGTTTTAAAGTACATATAACGGTTAACCCTTTGAACCCGAACGGCCTCTTTTTCAGGAACATACTATGCCATAACATCATTATATAGGATAGCTGTGTAGACCATGTGGGGTAGAACATTCAATATTTTCAACGTGCAGCCACGAGGCTGCACGTTGAAAATATTGATCGGTCTACCCCAAGTAATGAATATGGACTCCAACAGGTGCCATTGAACTGGCATGGTGGATACCACTAGAGTTCAAGGGGTTAAAGGTTCTTGAATGGTAGTGCAAATAGTATCACATCACTTTCCCAGAACGGAAAAAATAAGTGACCTCTACTACCAGACAATTGAATTCGTTCACCTGTATTCACTAGAATTGCATTATCTTGTGACCGTCACTGGTTTGAAATTAGGTTCCCGTTCTAGTTTTTCACTATTCCACAGGAGTAAAATTCTAAACATAGGGCGTATGTTGAAACCCTATGAACTGGAGATATTTTTAGTATCAGATATGATTACATTAGACTATTTGTTGGAAAAGAGAATTTGAAGTGTTGATCAGATTTGGAGTCTGATGCAGAAGGGTAAATTACCTGGAGAAGTGAGAAACAATGCCTTTGAAAAATTGACTACTTTTTAAAATTTCATGTTTACACGGAGTTGTCACCAGGCATGTAACAAAAAGAGACTATAACATTTTTTCCACATTTTAGACACGAAGTTATATGCTCCAGGGTTAGGTAACCGGGGGTAGTGAACAATTGTGCTTTTGAGGCTGCTGGTTTGGCTGAAAATGGCTGTTATCGGCCTTTTTTCATGCCATTTTGCAGGTTGAAGACTAGCATTTCACAGTAAATTATTTAGCCCACATTTCAGATTGTTTTTTTTTTTTTACCTAGTCAGATAGTGTTATGTTTTTAGTGGATTCGGGTAATGTGATAACAAGGGGGCGCGGTGGCCCAGTTGGTAGAGGTGCAGACTGCAAGCCGAGAGGTCCTCGGTTCGAATCCCACCTGCGGCAACCGCGTTGTGTCCTTGGGCAAGACACTTCACCCCCATTGCCCACGTTGGGGCACGGTGACGCTGTGTACTAAGCGTACTGCACGTCAGTGGTGCACCTGTCTTCAACCAATGCTAACCCTGTTTGTGTGGAGTTGGTATGTTGGGGAGCTGACAGTTGCTCGCCGTTGCTCGGTGGTTCACTCCGGGTACTCCGGCTTCCTCCACCACGCTCATGGTTAGCCACTGTGCAGAAATGTGACCTTAAACACCAATAAATAAATAATAAATAATAAATGTGATAACAGTATGGGTTGGACAACCCAGTTAAAAAATATTCGCATCTAAAGAGTGCACAGCATGTCATTTTTGGAAAACCTGGAAAACTGGAGCGGAACCGTAGCATTTTAAAAGACGGGTAAATGACAACGGTCTTGGACCCTTCAAAGACGGGTGCGCTGTATTACATCGTCTCTTACAACACTGTTTGACGAAATGAGCAAATCTATACGGTATCAAAGGTCAGACTCTGTAATAATTTAACCCTTTGAACCCTGGCGGTACCTTCCATGTAACTTCAGTGGAAGCAATTGGAAGAGTCCACATTATTTGGGGATAGACCAATTAATATTTTTATACTGTACCAATGACCCAGACATAGCTGGTGCTAACTCTTAAAATATAGGGCCAAACACAAATTTTGCCCCCCAATCCCCAAAATTTGCATCCAAAACCAAAAGAAATCATGTCCTATAGGACCTCCATACTGCGCCCCCACTGCGCATGCGCAGTGTCAAGGACGTCCCGAAATTTGCGCCAATTATCATTCTCTGTTTGGCCCTTCATCAGTCAACATCTCACTGATCTTTGTGCTTGTAAATCTCAGTTTAAAGGATGCCAGACACGTAATTTTTGGAGAAATGGTGATTCTAAGGAGGATATAGGAGGAGAGGAAAAAGAAGTGACAAAAAATAATCAGGGCTGTACTTAAAATTTTTTTATGAAATTATGTTAAGTTGCCTATTTTCGAGGCATGGACCTCTTGTTGTCATTCTTGCTAAATGTTGCACTGCTTATTCAGTGTTTCCTCTCCCCTAGCCTTCTAAAGTCCCCCTTTGCAATTCTCCCATGCTTTTGGCATATTTTCGAGAAAGTTCATTTCTAAAATTTTCTTGGGAGAGTTGCTTGGATACAGAATGTTTTCTGTTATTTTCCCCATAGTTACGTTTTCACCCATGGGTGTATAAACGTTGTGTTCTGCATCTTCCATCTGATGTTCTGCAGATTCTCCCCTGGGAGTTTCTGTCTTGCATCAGATAGAGTGTAATTTTGATGACTGATTTCGGGCCAGTTTTTTCAGTGCCTGGAGTCATGTTTTCTGGTGTTTTACACTGTTTACATTGGCAACAGCCTTTTTTGAGGGGGGCTGTTTGCCTTTGGTGTAGTTTATCTCACTATAAGATGCATTTATATTATCCGTAAGTGTCTCATTAATTAATATAAATTTAAAATTTTTGACCACACTTTGCCATCGGATCCATCGGGGCTCAACTTTACTTTTCAGAAATTTGGGCTTCGCTGGAAAAATATTTTTTCAAAATTATTTTGATTTGCAATTGTTTTTTCATTTATTAATGGATCATGTTATTATGTATCTTTATGTCAGGGGTTTGTGCGAGTAACTAGGACTTGTTGTTGACTTTCCACAATGAAAGGATATTGTTCAAATTGTAATGGGAAGAAATCTTCCTCTGACTTTCATGATCATTGTATTAATTGTAGTCAGTGTTCTCGCACTAATCCCTGTTCTTTATGTCAATATTGGGATGACAAACATTGGAAACGTGTGTCACGGTATGTTGTTACTGGAGAAAGGGCTATGCCGGCTCTTTCTCCGCAAGGTCACTCTACTCTCTGTTTCTATTTCAGAGGAACAAGAACAGGGTGATGTTTCCATGTTATCTTCTGCAAGTGCGCTTCCGTCGTCACAAATGAATTCAGAGCTAGCGGCAAAAGTGCTCATGGAGATTAGACAAATGTCGTCCGCTAGCTCGCCCGGTGTAGCGTCCATTCACCGAATGGTTCGGCAGCCGGGTTCGTCCGATGCGGTCCAGGAGGAAATGTTGGGTGATGCGAGCACTATAAACATTCAATGTGCACACACAGTGACGGCGGATAGTAAGCGAGATCGGAGGAAGCCTTTGAGTCCGGTTCCTAGCTCGTCCAGGTCCAGCCGGGCCGCGAGCGAGAGAGGCCCCTCTCTCGTACAACAACATCTGTGACCAGATGTTGTGGTACAAAATGTGTCGCAAGCGGAGCATACGTCCGTCGCTCGGGACGCTCCGTTGTATAGGCAGTCCGCGGAGACTGCTAAGGCTTCTTCTCGTCAGCGCACACGACCGTACCTTGGCTGCGTGACCGCCGATATCTTACCAGCTTCGCCGATCAAGGATTCTTCGGCGACCAGGTAACACCATCCGGCAGCCAGGGACTCGAGGCCGATGGACTCCGGACGTTCGCATAGAAAAAGTATGCGGGAGCCATCTGATGCGGAGCTGCCCTCGGCGAAGCAGCGAAAGACTGCGCCTCCGCAGGTCTCGGCGCCGGACATTCTTGTGCAGATAGCACAGCTTATCGCAGCATCCCAGCAGCCGACAGAAACGGTGTCTGATCGAGAATTATCCGACGGCGCTGGGTCGGTACGCTCCGCCGAAGCATCGGGGGCGGACGACCGGCAGCATCATGAGGTCCGACCGGATGGTGAAAGGGATACGGATGATTTGGAGCTGCCACTTTCGGAACAACATAAAGCTGCCGTGGACTTCATCCGGCACTTTCTCCCTCAAGTTGTTCCGTCGGGCCAGTCTGCTGCGGTTCCGGACAAGAGGATTATAGCGTCATTGGAGTCTGAATTTTTTGAGCGGTTCAGGGACATCGCTCCCGAGTTTCCGTCGCAGTCCAATAATGTTGCAAGAACATTTGAATTATTGAACGACGCTATATTTAAACTTGCTTCCAAGACGGGGAAAGCAGGTTTCTTGTCCGCCAATACTCTCAACCTGCCTTTCATTAATGCAAGGAATAAATTCGACACGGCAGGACAGGGTATCCCGAGAGGAGTTCCTCTGCATATGGACGACGAGGCGGAAGACTTAGAGCTATCATTACCGTCGTCGGCTTCTATTCCAACCGCGGTGTTGGAAACAGCTATTTCGTCTAACAGAGCCAATTTAGATGCCTTATCTTACGCAGATCGCCTTACTAAGGCGTTATCACTTCGCCTTCAAGGGAAAGAATTTCAGGATATACAATCCTCTTTAAAACTTCTTTCAAGGGCAGTAGCTTATTCCACGTGTAACTCCGCCCTTTTTGTGGCAAACCTGGAGTTGGTTAGACGTGACGCAGCCCTAGCTACATCCACACTCGTGGATACTAAGGTGAAGAACTCTCTTAGAGTCGCTTCGGTCTCCGGAGAACTTCTCTTTGATGGCAAGCTTTCTGCTATTTATGATAAAATTACAAAGAAAGCTTCGGATTCTCTGTTCAAATATGCTTCTAAGAAGTCGGATACAGCAGACAAGAATAAGACAGGCACTTCTGGGTCTAATGCGCCCAAGAGAGGTTCCTATAGAGGTCCCGGTGCGTCCTCTTGGTCTTATTCGAGAGACCGTCAGGGTAGCGACTCTCGTTCGGGACGTCCTTCGGGCAGGGACAACCGGTCGGACGCCCCGAGGTCGACGGGACGAGGTGCGGGTCGTGGAGGACGTGGTTTCTCCTACCGCAGGCCTCGCAGGTCTAGGAGGTGATGGCTTAAACCTCTATCGCGTACCGGTTGGCGGAAGGTTGTCGAGCTTTTCACAAGAATGGGCGTCGATTACGGACGACCCTTGGGTGAGAGGAGTGACTTCGGAAGGTCTAAAGATATCTTTCAAACGAAAGCCTCCATTAACTCGAAGTCCAAAGTGGACTCAACTTCCGTCAGATCCGCAGAAAAGAGACGCTCTGTTATCAGAGGTGCAGTCTCTTTTAATGAAGAACGCGGCAGAGGTCGTAGAAACCCAGGAGACCCCGGGATTCTACAGCCATCTGTTTCTGGTTCCGAAACCAGACGGCTCGTTCCGTCCAGTCATAGATTTGAGCTGGATAAACAAGCTGATCGTCGCTCCGAAATTTTATATGGAGACGATTCGGTCGGTCAGAGCGAGTATTCGGGTGAACGATTATGCAACAAGCATAGATCTCAAAGATGCGTACTTTCACGTCATGGTACATCCGACATTCAGAAAGTATCTACGCTTCGCAGTCCTAGGAGTGGTGTATCAATTCCGGGCGATGTGCTTCGGACTGAATCTAGCACCCTGAGCTTTCACTCGGGTAATGAACTCGGTAATGATCTATTTCCGAGCTCATTCGTCTGCGGTAACGTCGGCCTACCTGGACGACATTCTTCAGAGGTACGGCAACGAGTCAACGCTTCAGAACGATGTTCAGAATCTACTTCTATTGCTCCGACGTATCGGTTTTATAGTAAACGAGGAGAAGTCGGATCTGGTGCCATCCAAGTCATTCACTCATCTGGGAATGAGCTTCGAGACGCACAACAATCTCGTTCGTCTGCCGTTAACCAGAGCTAAATTAGTCAGTTGTTACGCTCGCTATTGTCTGCAATCAGACAAAGTCACGGCGAGAGAATTTATGAGACTGATAAGTCTGTGCGGAGCCGCTGCGGATCTCATTCCGATGGGGCGGTTACGCACACGTCCTCTTCAAATTTTCTTGACTCAGAATTGGAGTGTGAAAATTCATTCGCTCGACGTAGACGTTCTCTTGTCAGATCAAGTGAAACAAGAGATTCAGACTTGGGCAAGCATTCAGTGGTTAACTCAGGGAGTTCCGCTGCAGTTGCCGGATCCGAGTTTTACCATTATGACGGATGCCAGTCAAACAGGTTGGGGTGCATCAATGATCCCAACGGATTCGAGATGCCAGGGTCTTTGGGATCCGCAATTCCTGTGCAAGCACATAAACATCAAGGAAATGATGTCAATTGGGCTTGCGTTACGTCATTGGATGGACATTATTCACAATGCTCATGTCCAAATCCTATCCGACAATACGACAGTAGTGGCGTATATACGGAATCAGGGAGGCACTCATTCAGTTCCGTTGTTCAATCTAACGGAAAGAATCCTGTTTGCGCTGGAACATCAGGTTCTTCTTTCGGTCCGTCACATACCGGGTCGTCTGAATGTGCTAGCAGACTCCCTTTCACGAAAGGGTCGCTTGTTGCCGTCGGAGTGGACTCTCAACAAACAAGTATTCAATCAGATTTGCTACCAATGGGAACGGCCAATGATAGACTTATTTGCGACACATCTCAACAATCAGTTGTAGACGTATGTGTCTCCGTGCCCGGATCCAAGAGCATTTGCAGTAGACGCTTTGTCGATCCCTTGGGACGGAATGATAGGATATGCGCATCCTCCAGCGCCGTTAATTCAGCAAGTATTGCAAAAGATAAAACATCTCAATGCAAGATTCTGTTGGTAGCATCTCTGTCGCCAGAGACCGTGGATAAATCTACTCAGGTGTCTGTTGTGGGACCTACCGCGAAAGCTTCCTCCACGGGAGGATCTTCTTTCGCAGGGGAAGTCGCGTCAACTCCATCACAACCCGCAAGGTCTCGACCTTCACGTTTTTCCGTTGTGCGGTCCTTCTTGCATGGCAAGCACTTTACAGGACGAGCAGTGGACGCGATTTCTAACTGTAGGAGGACCTCCTCTTCGCTAAACTATGCGGCTAAGTGGAAGGTTTTTCGCCGTTGGTGTAGGGATCATTCTGTAGATATTTTTGATCCCTCTATACCAGACATTGCAAACTTTCTAGTATACTTGTTTGACGAAATCAAACTGCAGCCTGTTACTATTAAGGGTTATAGGTCTGTTATCTGATACCTATGCACATCATGATAGTTTACAAATTGGATCAAATGTCTCTTTATCTAAGTTGGTTAGAAACTTCTCGATAAATAGACCCAGAACTCTTAGATTAATTCCTAAATGGAATTTAGCTTGGGTTCTTAAATTGAAGGAAAAGCCATTTGAACCTATTGGGACAGTAGATTTCAAATTCTTATCTTATAAGACAGCTTTTCTCTTAGCTTTCTCTTCTGCTAGAAGAGTCAGTGAGCTTCATGCACTGTCGGTGGATGATTCTCACTATCGTAGTGTCGGGAACACTATCACCTTCACTACTAATGTGGGTTTTTTAGCTAAGAATCAGGCTCCTAATAAATATCCGGAACCTATTGTTATTAAGGCTCTTCCGTCTTCAGACGGGCGTAGGCCTTTACTCTGTCCTGTTAGAGCACTACGTATCTATAAACAGAGATCTCAGTTTATCAGAAAGGAACGGAAACGTTTCTTTGTCTTTGATGCCTAATAGAAGGGACATTTCGGTCCATTCTATTGCTAGATGGATTCAATTAACTATCCGTACTGCTTATGAGAGTTTATCTTCTTCTCAGCAGTCTTTGCTTAAGATTTCCGCTCATGAAGTAAGAGCTCTTGCTACTTCTTGGGCTTATGCAAATAGTGTTGCTATTACAGATTTAATGAAGGCTGCTTATTGGTCTCAGCCATCCACATTCACGAATTTTTATCTCAGAAATATTGAGTCCATTTCTGGTGACCTGCATTGTTTAGGTCCGTTATCTGTTGCTCAGAATGTCGTCCACTAAACAGTTGCAACTATAGTTATGCAGGCTTTCTGTTCCGGCAGTGACTCCGTCCGGCTGCCCTCTTCGCTCTGGGCTATTTGACCCAGGGCAAGTGGAAGGGGGGGGGGGGGGGGTGTTCCCTTAGGTCACCTGCTTTATAGTGAAAAGCAAGGGAATGCCTCCACCGAAGTCAGTATTTCTGAGTCGCTTCCGGGATGGTTTTAAAGTGTAATATTAATGTTAAACTTCATTCATGTCTTATTTTTAAAGTGTAGCTCGGTGTGAAGCATTTGTATATGTCAAGTGTCAAACGGGCTTTAATATACAATACTCGGACACTTTTAAAAGATTATAAAGAGTCTCAATTCTCTGGACTACTTTATTTATTGGCTTACTTTAAAAATAATTAGTATAAGGGTTATACTGGATGTTAATAGAGAACATGAATATTATTGTGCTCAATTATTAAGGGTATTGTATCTTTCTAATTTAATATTAAATAAGAAAGATACATGTAAAGCCTAATACTCCTTTTCTCCTTAAGGGGTTACCTCTTTATTATATAGTTGAGCTTATTGGATTTTCCTCCATGTCCTAGGCCCTCCAGCCTGTTTACTATTCAGCTAAGTCTGGGTCATTGGTACAGTATAAAAATGTAAAAAAATTTATAGTAATTTATATATTTTTTATACTTACGAATGACCCAGACGGGGATGGCCCTCCCTGGAGTTGGGAACTCTTGCCTCCCCGCTGAGTACATAGCGCTGACCAGGCACTGCCAGTAAGAATAATTGGCGCCAATTTTGGGACGTCCTTGACACTGCGCATGCGCAGTGGGGCGTAGTATGGAGGTCCTATAGGACATGATTTCTTTTTGTTTTAGATGCAAATTTTGGGGATTGGGGGGCAAAATTTGTGTTTGGCCCTATATTTTAAGAGTTAGCACCAGCTAAGTCTGGGTCATTGGTAAGTATAAAAAATATATAAATTACTATAAATTTTTTAACTTTTCAGTGTTTTCCTCTCTCCCTTTCCTTTAAGTCCCCTCTTGCTATTCTCCCATGCTTTTGGCATAGTTTCTGTAATTATTATTACTAAAATTTCTTGGGAGTTTTAGCTGAATAACAGAATGAATTCTGTTCTTTTCCCCATGTTTACGTCTTCACCTTCGGGTGGTTAGGCGTTGTGTTCTGCATCTACCATCTGATGTTCTGCAGTTTCTTCCCTGGAAGTCTGTTTTGCATCAGATAGTGTATTTTTGGTAACTGATTTCGGGCCTGGGTGCCTGGAGTCTTATTTTAGTGTTTTTACACTCATTGTTTACATTTACAACAGCCCTCTGTGTGAGGGGGGGATTTCTTGAAAATAATATCTTGATGTTATTTTAATCATAACTAGATACATTATTTTATGTTCGTAAGTGTTGAATAAATTGTTTAAAATATTTTTAAAATTTTTGTCCACACTTAGGCTTGGGATCCATTGGGGCTCAACGTTACTTTTCAGAAACTTGGGCTGTTCTGAAAAAATATTTTTTCAAAATATTTTGATTTCAATTATTTTTTCTATATTAATGGATCATATTATTATTATGTATTTTGATTGTCAGGGGTCGGTGCGAGTACCAGGACTTTGTTTTCTTTTCACATTGAAAGGATTTTGATCAATTGTAATAAGAGGAAGTCTTTCTCTGACTTTTATAATCATTCTATATGTGGTCAGTGTACTCGCATTAACTCCTGTTCTGTATCGTATGATTTCGATGACAACATGGTAAGCGTATGTCACGGTATGTTAGTGGGGAATTGGACATTCCGGTCCTTTCCCCGCAGGGTCACTCTACTTTATCAATTTCTATTTCAGACGATCAAGATTAGGGTGATGTATCTGTGATGTCTTCCAACAGTGTGCCTCCGTCGTCACAATTAATGAAGGGCTAGCGGAAAAGTGCTCATGTAAATACGCCAATTGCCTAAGAGGACCCTAGTAGGTTCGACGGCCTTTGACGTCCGCTAGCTCGCCCGGTGTAGCGTCCATTCATCGAATGGTTCGGCAGCCGGGTTCGTCCGTTGCGGTCTAGGAGTTTTGGGGTGATGCGAGCACTATAAATCAACAAAATGCACACCCAGTGACGGCGGATTAGAGAGAGAACGGAGGAAGCCTTTTAGTCCGGTTCATAGCTCGTTCTGGTCCATCCGGACGGCGAGCGAGAGAGGCCCCTCTCTCGTACAACATCTGGCCCCAGATGTTGTGGTACAAAATGTTTCGCATTCGGAGCATACGTCCGTCGCTCGGGACGCTCCGACATATTGTCAGTCCGGAGAGACTGTCAATAAGGCTTCCTCATTCTCATGGTAGCGCACACGACCGCTCTTGGCTACGTGACCTCGGATATCCAGTCAGCTTCGCCAGTCAGAGAATCATCGGCGACCAGGTCACACCATCCGGTAGCCAGGGACACGAGGCCTGCAGACTCCGGACGTTCGCATAGGAAAGTGTGCGGGAGTCAACGTACACGGAGCTTCCGGCGGCAATGCATCGTAAGACCGCTACTGCACAGGCCTCGGGGACGGACGTGCTTTCCTAAATAGCACAGCTTATCGCAGCATCCCAGCAACAACTGAATCTGTCGCATATGTTTTATCCGACGATGCTGGGTCGGGACGCTCCGCGGAAGCGGGTACGGACGTCCGAAAATTTCATCCGGTCCGACGGGATACCAAAAGGGATTCGGAGGATTTCGAGCTTTCCCTTTCGGAACATATGCTGTTGTGTATGTCATCTGACTTGATCTTCTACAGGTTCTTTCGTCGGACCAGAATGCTGCGATGCCGGATAAGAAACTGATAGCGTCGGTGGACTTTTTGGTTTGGTTCAGGGACTTCGTCCCTCAGTTCCGACATAGTCCAATAATGTCACACAAACTTTCGAATTATTGAACGACGCTATATATTTATTATATGCTTGCTATTACCAAGCATTTCTGGTTTCTTGTTCGCAAAGTTACGGAGATGTCTTTCAAAAGTGTGCCTCTGTCGTCATAGTTAATGAAGAGCTAGCGGCAATATGTGCTCATGGAATATGTCTATCGCCTAAGACGTCCCTTGTAGGATCGACGGAGTGACATTCGCTAGCTCACCCGGTGTAGCGTACATTCATCGAATGGTTCGGCTGCCGGGTTCGTCCGTTGCGGTCTAGGAAGGAGATTTGGGTGATGCGAGCACTATAATTACTTTAGTACTCACCCAGTGACGGCGGATTGAGGACAGATCGGAGGAAGCCTGTTAGTCCGGTCCCTGGCTTGTCCAGGTCCGTCCGGGCTGTGAGCGAGATGTCCCTCTCTCGTCCAACAACATAGGGGACCGCATGTTGTGGTTCAGATATTTTACATTCGGAGCATATGTCCGTCGGTCGGGACGCTCCGTTATATTGACAGTCCGAGAGACTGTCGATAATGCTTCCTCATCCTCACAGCAGGGCACACGACCGCACATTGGCTACGTGACCTCGAGTATCCGATCAGTTTCGTCATTCAGTGATTCCACGGCGAACAGGTCACGCCATCCGGTAGCCAAGGGACACGAGGCCTATACACTCCGTTCGCTCGCATATTAGTAGTATGCACGGGGTAACGATCACGGAGCTTCCAGCGGCAATGCATTGTAGGACCGCTTCTCCACAGGCCTCAGTGACGGACGTGCTATCCGAGTTAGCAGTTTTTTTCGCAGCATCCCAGCAATCGACAGTTTCTTAGTCGAATCAGGAATTATCTGACGGCGCTGGGTCGGTGCGGTCCGCGGTTGCATCAGGTACGGACGACCGAACGCTTTATAGGGTCCGACAGGTTGGCGAAAGGGATTCGAAAGATTTCGAGTTTTCCCTTTCGTAGCATCGGAAGCTGCCATTCATATCTTCCGGCATTATCTTCCAGTGATTGTTATTTCGAACTACATTGCTGCGATGTTGGATAAGAGACTTATAGCGTCATTGGACACGGAATTTTGGATCGGTTCAGGGACATTGTCCCTGACTTACCGACACAGTCCAGTAATGTCATTAGAACATGTGTATTATTTATCGACGCTATATATACATATAAGCCTGCTACCAAGCATGATAGTTTAGTTTCTTGTCCGTAATGCTCATTTCTGCCTTTTTATTATTTATACGAATAATTTATTTTGGCAGAACAGGGCATACCGAGAGTTCATATGCGTCTAGACGGCGTGGTTAAAGACTGGAAATAATCTTTTTCGCCGTCTATGTCTTTTCCAACCACAATGTTGGAAACGACAATGATGTCTAATAGACTTAACTTAGACGCTTTATCATACGTAATCCACCTTACTGAGGCGTTATCATTACGTCTTCAAGAGAAAGAATTACGGGATATTATCCTCAATGTGATTTCTTTTGAGGGCAGTAGTTTGTTCACGTATAACTCTCCGCCCTTCAGTGGCTGATTGGAGTTGGTTATACGTGACGCAGCCCTAGCTACATCCACGCGCGTGGATAGTAAGGTGAAGAACTCTCTCAGAGTCGCTTCGTTCTCGGAGAAGCTTCTCTTCGACGGCAACTTTTCAGCAATCCATGAATTGCTCGATTTACACGTTCTCTTGTCTATCTAGTGTTGCAAGAGATTCAGACTGGGGCAAACATTCGGTGGTTGACTCAGAGAGTGCCACTGCAGTTGCCGGATCCGAGTTTTATAATTATGACGGTTACCAGTCAAACAGGTTGGGATATAATATTGATCCCAACGGATTCGAAGTGCCAGGGTCTTTGGGTTCCGCAGTCTCTAAGCAAGCACTTATCTTCCGCGGAATAATGTTTTTTTAGGCTTGCTTTGTCATTGGATGAACATTATTCAGAAACGCATGCCCAAATCCTGTCCGTTAATTCGACAGGAGTGGCGTATCTCCGGAACCAGGGGGGCACTCATTCGTTTCCGTTATTCAATTTAATGGAAAGAATCCTTCTGTTGGTTATAGTACACCAAGTTCTGTTTCGGTCCGTCATATTCCGGGTCGTCTGATTGTTTTACCGGACTCCCGTTCACTTATGGGTCGCCTGTTGCCGTCAGAATGGACTCTCAACAAACAAGTATTCAATCAGATTTGGTATCAATGGGAGCGCCCAATGATAATTTATTTACGACACAACTTGCTTGTCAATTGCAGACGTATGTGTTTGCTTGTCCGGATCTCTGAGCTGATGTTGTTAACGCTCTATTGATCTAATAGGACGGATTGATAGGATATGCGTATCCTCCTGCGCTGTTGTTTCAGCAAGTATTGTCAAGATAAACAACCACAATATATTTCTGTTGATAGCATCTCTGTCTTCAGAGACCGTGGGTTAATTTACTCTGATGTCTACTGTGGGACTTAACGCGAAATCTTCCTCAAAGAGAGGATCTTTTTTCGCTGGGTAAAATCGTGTCATCTTTATCACAACCCGCAAGGTCGCAACCTTCACGTATTCCGTTGTGTGGTCCTTATTGCATTGTAAGCATTGTACTGGACGAGCTTTGGACGCGATTTCTTACTATAGGAGAACCTCTTCTTCGCTATTCTATGCGGCTAAAGTGGAGGCTCTTCCATCGTTGTTGTAGGGATCACTATGTTGATATTGTTGATCCCTCCATACTAGTCATTGCAACTTTTTAGTATACTTGTTTGACAAGATCTACTGCAGCCTGTATTATTAAGGTTATAGGTTTATGTTACCTCATACCTATGCACTCTATGATAGTTTACAATTGAGTCTTATGTCTCTTTATCTAAGTCAGTTAGTAACTTTTTGATAAGTAGACTTAGAATCATTAGATTAAATTCCTATATGGAATTTAACTTCGGTTCTTATTTAGCTAAGTAATCATTTGAGCATCTGGAAACAGTAGTTTTCAAATTCTGACCTTTTAGACAGTAATTCTGTTGGCTTCTCTTTCTGAAGAGTCAGTGAGTTTCATGCACTATCGGTGGATGATTTTCACTTTCGTAGTTTCGGAATCGCTACTTCCTTTACTATTTAGATTGGATTTTTGCATAAGAGTTAGGCTCCTAATTAATATCCGGAACCTATTGTTATTAAGGTCCTTCCGTCTTCGTACGGGCATAGGCCTTTACTCTGTCCGGTTAGAGTTTATGTATATATAAACAGATATCTGTTTATTACTACGGGCGTAAGCTTCTTCTGTCTTTGATGCCTAATAGAAGGACGTTACGCTCCATTCTATTGCTAATGGATTCAATTAACTATCGATACTGCTTATGGTATATCTTTGACTCAGCAGTTGTTTGAGATTTCGGCTCATGAAGTAAGAGTTCTTCTACATCTTGAGCTTACATTAATAGTGTCGCTATTATAGATTTTTGAAGGCTGCTCATTGCGCTCAGCCATCCACATTCATGAATTTTTATCTCAGAAATATCGAGTCCATTTCTGGAGGCCTCTATTGTTAGGTCTATTATCTACTGCTCAGAATGTCATTCACTTAACAGTTGCTACTATAGCTAGGTAGGCTGTCTGTTTCGGCAGTGACTCCGTTCTGCTGCCCTCTTCGCTCTGGGCTATTTGACCCAGGGCAAGGAAAAGGGGGGGGGGGAGGGTGTTCCCATGGGTCACCTGTTTTACTATGAAAACAAGGTGATACCTCCTCCGGAGTTAGTAATTCTGAGCTGTTATTGGGATGGTTGTTTAGTGAGAAGTTTATGTTTTAAAAATTCATTCAAGTCTTAGTTTTTAAAGTATAGCTTTTGAATATAGCACGTGTCAACGGACATGATTATACAATCCTCAGACACTTTTAAGGAGTACAAAGAGTCTCTATTCTCTAGACTTACTTTATTTATTGGCTTACTTTAAAAATTATTAGTATAAGGATTATACTAGATATTAATAGAGTACATGGATGTATAATGCTCAATTTTGGAAAGTGTTGTATCTTTCTAATTTATCATAAATAAGAAAGATGCATGTAAGGCCTAATACTTCTTTTTCACTAGAGGGGATGACTCTATTTTATATAATTGAGCGTATTCCATCTTGCTCTATGTCCTTGGCCCTCCAGCCTTTTTACTATTCAGCTATGTCTGGGTCATTGGTACAGTATAAAAATGTTAAAAAATTTATAGTAATTTATGTATTTTTTATACTTACCAATGACCCAGACGGGGATGGCCCTCCCAGGAGTTGGGAACTCTTACCTCCCCGCTGAGTACATAGCGCTTACCAGGCACTGGTTATTAGAATGATTAATGGCGCCAATTTCGGAACGTCCTTGACACTGCGCATGCGCAGTAGAGGTGAAGTGTGGAGGGCCATACAGGACATGTTTAATTTGGTTTTAGATGCAAATTTTGGGGATTGGGGGGGCAACATTTGTGTTTGGCCCTATATTTTAAGAGTTAGCACCAGCTATGTCTGGGTCATTGGTAAGTATAAAAAATATATAAATTACTATAAATTTTTTAACATTTTCAACATGCAGCCTTGAGGGCTGCACAGTGAAAATATTGATTGGTCTACCCCACACTTTTAAGTCGGCGACCATCCCACTAAATGAAAGTATGACATCTGGTTTCTGGAACGGAAAAACGGCCGCTCGTGTAAAAAGGGTTAATACTACCGCTCTGCATAGCTCTAGGATTGAATTACTGCAGATCCTCACCACCGATATATTTCTCCTTGTCAACTCGTCCCCTGCCAATTCTTTTGAAAAGGTTAAAATGCTAATGATTCTCTTGTAATTCATATTCACGGGCAGCTAATACAATTCTTGAAAAAATAGCTGTACATGTTTTACAGTATCGATCACAAATTAAATTAACCCCCTTCCCTCTGATGTCCAAATACCAAAATTTCAGGAAACTGTTTTATCCCATAATGCATCTAGAAATTTATCCAATTCAATCTCGTTTGACAGAGCTCAATGAGCTTCGTCAAACGAGATTGAATTGGATAAATTTCTAGTTGCATCATGGGAATTTTTTTCTGCCTGGAATTTAGATATTTTGACATCAGTGTCCAGGGGGTTAAGGGTAGTAACCTACTTAATGTAGTTCAGAAGAGCATCAGTGGAGAATAGTTTATTGGGCACTCTCCAGTTTAATAGTTACTACCAACAGGAACTTAGAAATTATCTAAAAAAATTAACATTGTGGGTCGAGAGTTAAAAAATATTCCGACAGTGTTCCCGCGTCAATGAACATCGGTACGATTTGAAACCTAACTCATATTTTGTTTAGATAATAGCCCTCTGTTTATATTTAGAAACGACTACACCCGGTCTCCGGTCTTTAGGTACCCACTCAAGTTTAATTCCCCGTGGGAACCCCGGGAAGTAAGCAGCACTTGTTTACTGTGGTAAACCAGTTCCGCTTTACTAGTAAAATAGGACCCAGTCACCAATGCTTGGGGTGAAAGTCCTCTAAAATGGGCAACATGTAGATCAACGATTGACTAAACTTGACTTCATCTCCATGTTGTGTCACGATTAGCCATGGTGCATAAATATGTGACGTTAACCACCAACAAACAAACTCAAGTTTAATGCTCCAGTGTGGGGGCGCGGTGGCTCAGTTGGTAGAGGTGCAGGCTGCAAGCCGAGAGGTAC
This sequence comes from Pictodentalium vernedei, assembly GCA_031216915.1. Taxonomy (NCBI): domain Eukaryota; kingdom Metazoa; phylum Mollusca; class Scaphopoda; order Dentaliida; family Dentaliidae; genus Pictodentalium; species Pictodentalium vernedei. The sequence goes on along the minus strand of CM062293.1, from coordinate 51,329,858 downwards.
TCGGTTCGAATCCCACCTGGGGCAACCGCGTTGTGTCCTTGGGCAAGACACTTCACCCCCATTGCCCACTTGGGGGCACGGTGACGCTGTGTACTGAGGCGTACTGCACGTCGATGGTGCGCGTGTCTTCAACCAATCTAACCCTGCCTGTGCTGCGGTGCAGAGTTCAGAGTTACGATGTTGGAGAGCTGACAGCTGTTCGTCGTTGCTCGGTGGTTCTCTCTGGGTACTCCGGCTTCCTCCACCCGTAAAACTGTCACGGTCACGATTAGCCATTGTGCATAAGTATGTGACCTTAAACACCAATAAATATAAATATAATATATAAATATATATATATAATGCTCCCGTGTGTCGGCTTGTGCCTGATTGGTTATACTTACGGAATATTTCTGTTTCCAATTCACTATAGCGTTTTCACGAGGATGACGAGCAACTGTCAGCTCCACAATTCTGCTCCACTCAAGCAGGGTTACAACAGCTGAAGACATGTACGCATTAGTACACGGCGTCATCGTGCCCCCATGTAGGCAAGTGGGATAAAGTGCCTTGCCCAAGAACACAACGCAGGTCATCCCGGACTGGTATCGAACTCGGGACCTCCAGCAACCTCCAGCATAGATTCCGACAGTTTACCGCTGAGCCACCACACTTCCTACTCGGCTTCAGATCAACATAGACGTAAAACACTCACCGAGTTATGGCCAACTTCGCATGGGAATAGATTAATCACACATCGGCACGTATTCGTCACACCGGTCACGTAAACGTAGTCTTCTAGTCTGCACGTAGGTCAAGACATTACTAGCGTCCTCTACGACCGGATTCAGAGTCGGGACAAACTTTTGAAAAAAAAACTTGATTTGCTCCCGAGAGCCGTTGCTACGCTTAAGGCACTTACAGAGCAATATTAATCTTCAGAGACGGATTGTTATAATGGTTCTCGCTTTAAACGCTCGGGTGACCAATGTTCATCCCACTCTGTCCTAGTAGTTGGTGACGGTAGCTGATCATTCTATCAGTGCAAAACACGTGGAGGTGATGCATTGTATTCATCAGAAGATAACAATATGTATCGCTCACAAGAGCGTCACCCTTTCGGACCTGGTTCATTGTCGCAAAAAAGAGGATTATGTCCGACATATTCTCATCACATACTGGAAGCATTGAAGGTAATTAATGCTCTTCGGTTGCAGAAAGCCGACTCGGCTTCCATTACTTAAGAATTCAGTTCTACAGTTTATTAAAGCGAAGTTTTCCAAGACTGTCGTTCTGTCAATTCAACATACATCGCTACCGTTGATTGAAAAGTCTCCTGACTTCAACATATAGTTGCCGCCTCAGTGTACCATACATACGTCCCCATTGCATCCGACTATCAAATTATCTGGGACCTTATTTGCTGTTTTAACAGTCATTACTCGAGCTTTGGATAAACTGTTTGACAAAGATGAATTTGGAGACATCCCTTCTCCATTGAGTGTTACTCCGCCCTATGATGGCTTCCATCTACAATACAGCTTGGGACGCGGGTAACCTTGCGCTTGTCAGGCGGAACAATTGGTGTTATCGTCCTCGTCTAACTTAGAGCTCTAAAAGCCTATCTTAGATCGGCGCCTCAGGCGGACTTCTATCAATGACCATGTCACTTTTTTCCTGTGGGGGGCTTCTGGTAGTTAACCAGTGTTTGTTTACTGTGGAAAACAAGCACTTTGTTTCAACAGATAAGATAGGACGCCGTTACCATTTCCTCCTGTGGAAGTACTTTAAAATAATCAATATGGGTATAAATGATTGACTGGACTTGACTTTATCCCCTGTTGCGGGCACGATTAGCCATCGTGCAGAAATGTGACAAACGCAGATACATAAGTTTAGAGCCTCGTCCGTTAAGAAGTCTTACATGCACAAAGGACATGCTAATGAGCTAATTCGATTTAATTCCAGTAACTAGTACAATCAATAGCTCTGTGTAAATATCTCTGCGCAATTAGGGATTACGCGGCCCCTGGAATTCATCAGTCATGAATACGTTTTGTTGCAGAATAAGTTTAGGGAATCATACTGGCAAGACAGCTCGCCGTACAAGAACAGTACTGCTGGGCTGTGGATCCTTTCTGCCTAATTGGAACAATTTATGCAAACAGAATGAGAATCATACCTGATTGCAAATATGATTACGAGGTTGAACGAGACAAAATTGAGTACAAATTCCACGGCACTCGCATGTACATGTCACAATGTGTAACTCTGAGGGGGGTTCCATTGTTTTTTTTTCTCCAAAATCTCCTTAACCCTTGGAACACGAGGGCCCTTTTTCAGTCACGGCACATGATACCCCACAATTTCATTGAGGAGGATGGCTGCTTAGTGAATGTGTGGGGTAGACAAATCAATATATTGAACATGCAGCACCAAGGCTGCTCCGTTGAACATGTGGATTGGTCTACCTCCAAATAACGAATATGGATTCTTCTAACTCCTGCATTTGAACTGACATGGAAGATACCACCAGTGTTCAAAGGGTTAAAAATCCTTTAATTCCTCTTCTTCACACACGAAGGCAAAGACTCGGCTCGTTCATCCCGACATGAAATGCTTCGTGTGAAGCATATTTGACATGTTAGGAAATACAATGGGTGCTGTATCTAACAGGAGAAATATCGGTAATTTAACCCTACAGCCCAATACGCTTTAGGATTAAATTATTAGGTTAACTCCCCCAAAATAAACAGACTCGCCCATTCCACTGTTTTAAGACGTGCACAAGACAATACCATTCAGGGCGCCAGTGATGACCGGATCACCTCACTGAAGATTTAACAACTCTCATTCCAGATTAAGACTCCCATGAAGTGCCAAGTAATGTCGATTGTTCCCCATGGGAATTCTGGATAGTGAAGCAGTGTTTACTTTGAGTGGTTTACAGACTGTTTTGTTGGTAAAATAGGGGAGCGCGGTGGCTCAGTGGTCGACTGTTGGACTTTATGCTAGAGGTCCCGAGTTCGATCCCCGTCCAGGACGACCCAAGTTGTATCCTTGGACAAAGCACTTTATCCCGGGTGCCTACATGGGGGCACGATGACGCCGTGTACCAAGACGTACTGCACGTCAATAGCGCACATGTCTTCAACCGCTGCAACCCTGCTTGTGCAGAGCTTCAACAGCGTTAGAATGTTGAGGAGCTGACAGTTGTTCGTCGTTGCTCGGTGGTTCTCTCCGGGGACTCTGGCTTCCTCCACCCGTAAAACTGTCACGGTCACGATTATCCAATGTGCATAAGTATGTGACCTTAAACGTCAATAAATAAATACATTTGTAAAATAGGACCTGGTAACCAATGCCTGGGAAGTCCTACAAGATGAGTAACATTGGGTATAAACGATTGGTTGAACTTGACGTTATATCCGTTACGTCACGATTAGACATTGTGTAGAAATGTAACCTGTAACACCAATAAATAAGATTGTATATTCTAAATATTAGAATGTATTTTATTTCTCCATTTCAGCTGCAAGAATCTCAAAACATTTCGAAACGCCAAGCGTCCCAGAATCATAATTTAGTGTCGAACTTTGATGACTACAACGGTTTTCAACGAACCAACTGAACTTTGAAAATGACTTTGAACTCTACTGGAATTCTGATTTCCGGAACTGATTTGTTCTGCAACATTGTTTGTGATCAGCGAACTGAGTCAAAAGAAAAGCATGTGGTGTGACAATCTGAACACAATGGTTGTTGGTGGATAAGACAAGTCTTATTCATATGACTATTTAATGAGTAGTCGTTATATTTTTATACTAGAACCAATGGCCCATACTAGCTGGTGCAAACTCACTAACAAGGGCCAAACACCAATTGTGAACCCCCAATCCCCTAAATTTGCATACAGTACCGAAATTTAAAGGTCCTATTTCGCCCTCCATACTTTTAGCACTGCGCATGCGCAACACACACGTAGAGACCGGAATTTGGGCCAAGCATCATTCTTTTGTTTGGGCCAAGTCAGTAAACATTTGAACTGACATCTGTGCAATAAATTCTCATTTTTGAAGATGCCAGACAAACATCAATGAGGGTTTTCATGGAACCAACAGTGTAGCAGGATGCTGAAAGTGAATGACTGTGGTTTTGGATGTTCAGGGCTGTAACTATAATTTTTATATAAAATTATTCACGTTTCCTATATTTTTATACTGTACCAATGACCCAGACTTAGCTGGTGCTAACTCTAACAAAACCAGGGCCAAACACAAATTTTGCCCCCTAATCCCCAAAATTTGCATCCAAAACAAAAAGAAATCATGTCCTAAAGGACCTCCATACTACGCCTCTACTGCGCATGCGCAGTGACGCAGACGTCCCGAAATTGGCGCCAATTATCATTCTCTGTTTGGCCCTTCATCAGTCAACATCTCACTGATCTTTGTGCTTGTAAATCTCAGTTTAAAGGATGCCAGACACGTAATTTTTGGAGAAAATGTGATTCTAAGGAGGATAGAAGGAGGAGAGGAAAAAGAAGTGACAAAAAATAATCAGGGCTGTACTTAAAGGTTTTTGATGAAATTATGTTAAGTTGCCTATTTTCGAGGCATGGGCCTCTTGTTGTCATTCTTGCTAATTGTTGCACTGCTTATTCAGTGTTTCCTCTCCCCTAGCCTTCTAAAGTCCCCCCTTGCAATTCTCCCATGCTTTTGGCATATTTTTGAGAAATTTCATTTCTAAAATTTCCTGGGAGAGTTGCTTGGTTACAGAATGTTTTCTGTTATTTTCCCCATAGTTACGTTTTCACCCATGGGTGTATAACGTTTGTGTTCTGCATCTTCCATCTGATGTTCTACAGATTCTCCCCTGGGAGTCTCTGTTTTGCATCAGAGTGTAATTGATGACTGATTCCGGGCCAGTTTTTTCAGTGCCTGGAGTCATGTTTTCTGGTGTTTTTACACTGTTTGTTTTCATTGGCAACAGCCTTTTTTGAGGGGGGCTGTTTGCCTTTGCTGTAGTTTATCTCACTATAAGATACATTTATATTATCCGAAAGTGTCTCATTAATTATTTAATATAAATTTAAAATTTTTGACCACACTTTGCCATCGGATCCATCGGGGCTCAACGTTACTTTTCAGCAACTTGGGCTTCGCTGAAAAAATATTTTTTCAAAATTATTTTGTTTTGCAATTGTTTTTTCATTTATTAATGGATCATGTTATTATGTATCTTTGTGTCAGGGGTTTTTGCGAGTAACTAGGACTTATTGTTGTTCTTTCACAATGAAGGGACGTTGTTCAAATTGTAATAGGAAGAAATCTTCCTCTGACTTTCATGATCATTGTATTAATTGTAGTCAGTGTTCTCGCATTAATCCCTGTCCTATATGTGAACATTGGGATGAGAAACATTGGAAACGCGTGTCACGATATGTTGTTTCTGGAGAAAGAGCGATTCCGGCTCATTCTCCGCAAGGTCACTCTACTCTGTTTCTATTTCAGAGGAACCAGAACAGGGTGATGTTTCCATGTTATCTTCTACAAGTGTGCGTCCGTCGTCACAAATGAATTCAGAGCTAGCGGCAAAAGTGCTCATGGAGATTAGACAAATGTCGTCCGCTAGCTCGCCCGGTGTAGCGTCCATTCACCGAATGGTTCGGCAGCCGGGTTCGTCCGATGCGGTCCAGGAGGAAATTTTGGGTGATGCGAGCACTATAAACATAATAGATGCACACCCAGTGACGGCGGATAGTAAGCGAGAACGGGGGAAGCCTTTGAGTCCGGTTCCTAGCTCGTCCAGGTCCAGCCGGGCCGCGAGCGAGAGAGGCCCCTCTCTCGTACAACAACATCTGGGACCAGATGTTGTGGTACAAAATGTGTCGTTAGCGGAGCATACGTCCGTCGCTCGGGACGCTCCGTTGTATAGGCAGTCCGCGGAGACTGCTAAGGCTTCCTCTTCTCGTCAGCGCACACGACCGCACCTTGGCTGCGTGACCGCCGATATATTACCAGCTTCGCCGATCAAGGATTCTTCGGCGACCAGGTCACACCATCCGGCAGCCAGGGATTCGAGACCGATGGACTCCGGACGTTCGCATAGGAAAAGTATGCGGGAGCCATCTGATGCGGAGCTGCCCTCGGCGAAGCAGCGAAAGACTGCGCCTCCGCAGGTCTCGACGCCGGACATTCTTGTGCAGATAGCACCAGCAGCCGACAGAAACGGTGTCGGATCGAGAATTATCCGGCGGCGCTGGGTCGGTACGCTCCGCCGAAGCATCGGGGGCTGACGACCGGGAACATCATGAGGTCCGACCGGATGGTGAAAGGGATACGGATGATTTGGAGCTATCCCTTTCGGAACAACATAAAGCTGCCGTGGACTTCATCCGGCACTTTCTCCCTCAAGTTGTTCCGTCGGGCCAGACTGCTGCGGTTCCGGACAAGAGGATCATAGCGTCATTGGACTCTGAATTTTTTGAGCGGTTCAGGGACATCGCTCCCGAGTTTCCGTCGCAGTCCAATAATGTTGCAAGAACATTTGAATTATTGAACGACGCTATTTTCAAACTTGCTTCCAAGACGGGGAAAGCAGGTTTCTTGTCCGCTAATACTCTCAACCTGCCTTTCATTAATGCAAGGAATAAATTCGATACGGCAGGACAGGGTATACCGAGAGTTCCTCTGCGTATGGACGACGAGGCGGAAGACTTAGAGCTATCATTACCGTCGTCGGCTTCTATTCCAACAGCTATTTCGGCTAACAGAGCCAATTTAGATGCCTTATCTTACGCAGATCACCTTACTAAGGCGTTATCACTGCGCCTTCAAGGGAAAGAGTTTCAGGATATACAATCCTCTTTAAAACTTCTTTCAAGGGCAGTAGCTTATTCCACGTGTAACTCCGCCCTTTCAGTGGCAAATCTGGAGTTGGTTAGACGTGACGCAGCCCTAGCTACATCCACACTCGTGGATACTAAGGTGAAGAACTCTCTTAGAGTCGCTTCGGTCTCCGGAGAACTTATCTTTGATGGCAAGCTTTCTGCTATTTATGATAAAATTACAAAGAAATCTAAGGATTCTCTGTTGTTCAAATCTGCTTCTAAGAAGTCTGATACAGCAGACAAGAATAAGACAGGCACTTCTGGGTCTAATGCGCCCAAGAGAGGTTCCTATAGAGGTTCCGGTGCGTCCTCTTGGTCTTATTCGAGAGACCGTCAGGGTAGCGACTCTCGTTCGGGACGTCCTTCGGGCCGGGACAATCGGTCGGACGCCCCGAGGTCGACGGGGCGAGGTGCGGGTCGTGGAGGACGTGGTTTCTCCTACCGCAGGTCCAGGAGGTGATGGCTTAAACCTCTATCGCGTACCGGTTGGCGGAAGGTTGTCGAGCTTTTCACAAGAATGGGCGTCGATTACGGACGACCCTTGGGTGAGAGGAGTGACTTCGGAAGGTCTAAAGATATCCTTCAAACGAAAGCCTCCATTAACCCGAAGCCCAAAGTGGACTCATCTTCCGTCAAATCCGCAGAAAAGAGACGCTCTGTTATCAGAGGTGCAGTCTCTTTTAATGAAGAACGCGGTAGAGGTCGTAGAAAACCAGGAATCTCCGGGATTCTACAGCCATCTGTTTCTGGTTCCGAAACCAGACGGCTCGTTCCGTCCAGTCATAAATTTGAGCTGGATAAACAAGCTGATCGTCGCTCCGAAGTTTTATATGTAGACGATTCGGTCGGTCAGAGCGAGTATTCGGGTGAACGATTATGCATCAAGCATAGATCTCAAAGATGCGTACTTTCACGTCATGGTACATCCGACATTTCGAAAGTACCTACGCTTCGCAGTCCTAGGAGTGGTGTATCAATTCCGGGCGATGTGCTTCGGATTGAATCTAGCACCCTGGGCTTTCACTCGGGTAATGAACTCGGTAATGATCTATTTCCGAGCTCATTCGTCTGCGGTAACGTCGGCCTACCTGGGCGACATTCTTCAGAGGTACGGCAACGAGTTAACGCTTCAGAACGATGTTCAGAATCTTCTATTGCTCCGACGTCTCGGTTTTATAGTAAACGAGGAGAAGTCGGATCTGGTGCCGTCCAAGTCATTCTCTCATCTGGGAATGAGCTTCGAGACTCACAACAATCCCGTTCGTCTGCCGTCAACCAGAGCGAAATTAGTCAGTTGTTACGCTCGCTATTGTCTGCAATCAGACAAAGTCACGGCGAGAGAATTTATGAGACTGATAAGTCTGTGCGGAGCCGCTGCGGATCTCATTCCGATGGGGCGGTTACGCACACGTCCTCTTCAAATTTTCTTGACTCAGAATTGGAGTGTGAAAATTCATTCGCTCGACGTAGACGTTCTCTTGTCAGATCAAGTGAAACAAGAGATTCAGACTTGGGCAAACATTCAGTGGTTAACTCGGGGAGTTCCGCTGCAGTTGCCGGATCCGAGTTTTACCATTATGACGGATGCCAGTCAAACAGGTTGGGGTGCATCATTAATCCCAACGGATTCGAGATGCCAGGGTCTTTGGGATCCGCAATTCCTGTGCAAGCACATAAACATCAAAGAAATGATGTCAATTTGGCTTGCGTTACGTCACTGGATGGACATTATTCACGATGCTCATGTCCAAATCCTATCCGACAATACGACAGTGGCGTATATACGGAATCAGGGAGGCACTCATTCAGTTCCGTTGTTCAATCTAACGGAAATAATCCTGTTTGCGCTAGAACTTCACGTTCTTCTTTCGGTCCGTCACATACCGGGTCGTCTGAATGTGCTAGCAGACTCCCTTTCACGAAAGGGTCGCTTGTTGCCGTCGGAATGGACTCTCAACAAACAAGTATTCAATCAGATTTGCTACCAATGGGAACGGCCAATGATAGACTTATTTGCGACACATCTCAACAATCAGTTGCAGACGTATGTGTCTCCGTGTCCGGATCCAAGAGCATTTGCAGTAGACGCTCTGTCGATCCCTTGGGACGGATTGATAGGATATGCGTATCCTCCAGCGCCGTTAATTCAACAAGTATTGCTAAAGAGAAAACAATCGCAATGCAAGATTCTGTTGGTAGCATCTCTGTCGCCACAGAGACCGTGGATAAATCTACTCAGGTGTCTGTTGTGGGACCTACCGCGAAAACTTCCTCCACGGGAGGATCTTCTTTCGCAGGGGAAATCGCGCCAACTCCATCACAACCCGCAAGGTCTCAACCTTCACGTTTTTCCGTTGTGCGGTCCTTCTTGCATGGCAAACACTTTACAGGACGAGCAGCGGACGCGATTTCTAACTGTAGGAGGACCTCCTCTTCGCTAAACTATGCGGCTAAGTGGAAGGTTTTTCGTCGTTGGTGTAGGGATCATTCTGTAGATATATTCGATCCCTCTATACCAGACATTGCAAACTTTCTAGTATACTTGTTTGACGAAATCAAACTGCAGCCTGTTACTATAAAGGGTTATAGGTCTGTTATCTGATACCTATGCACATCATGATAGTTTACAAATTGGATCTAATGTCTCTTTATCTAAGTTGGTTAGAAACTTTTCGATAAATAGACCCAGAACTCTTAGATTAATTCCTAAGTGGAATTTAGCTTGGGTTCTTCTTAAATTGAAGGAAAAGCCATTTGAACCTCTTGGGACAGTAGATTTCGAATTCTTATCTTATAAGACAGCTTTTCTCTTAGCTTTCTCTTCTGCTAGAAGAGTCAGTGAGCTTCATGCACTGTCGGTGGATGATTCTCACTACCGTAGTGTCGGGAACACTATCACCTTCACTACTAATGTGGGTTTTTTAGCTAAGAATCAGGCTCCTAATAAATATCCGGAACCTATTGTTATTAAGGCTCTTCCGTCTTCAGACGGGCGTAGGCCTTTACTCTGTCCTGTTAGAGCGTTACGTATCTATAAACAGAGATCTCAGTTTATCAGAAAGGGACGGAAACGTTTCTTTCTGTCTTTGATGCCTAATAGAAGGGACATTTCGGTCCATTCTATTGCTAGATGGATTCAGTTAACTATCCGTACTGCTTATGAGAGTTTATCTTCTTCTCAGCAGTCTGTGCTTAAGATTTCCGCTCATGAAGTAAGAGCTCTTTCTACTTCCTGGGCTTATGCTAATAGTGTTGCTATTACAGATTTAATGAAGGCTGCTTATTGGTCTCAGCCATCCACATTTACGAATTGTTATCTCAGAAATATTGAGTCCATTTCTGGAGACCTGCATTGTTTAGGTCCGTTATCTGTTGCTCAGAATGTCGTCCACTAAACACTTGCAACTATAGTTATGCAGGCTTTCTGTTCCGGCAGTGACTCCGTCCGGCTGCCCTCTTCGCTCTGGGCTATTTGACCCAGGGGAAGGGGGGGGGGGGGGGGCGGGTGTTCCCTTAGGTCACCTGCTTTATAGTGAAAAGCAAGGGAACGCCTCCTCCAAGTCAGTATTTCTGAGTCGCTTCCGGGATGGTTTTAAAGTGTAATATTAATGTTAAAATTCAGTCATGTCTTATTTTTAAAGTGTAGCTCGGTGTGAAGCATTTGTATATGTCAAGTGTCAAACGGGCTTTAATATATAATACTCTGACACTTTTAAATGACTATAAAGAGTCTCAATTCTCTGGACAACTTTATTTATTGGCTTACTATAAAAATAATTAGTATAAGGGATATACTGGATATTAATAGAGAACATGAATGTTATTGTGCTCAATTATTAAGGGTAGTGTATCTTTCTAATTTAATATTAAATAAGAAAGATACATGTAAAGCCTAATACTCCTTTTCTCCTTAAGGGGTTACCTCTTTACTATATAGTTGAGCTTATTGGATTTTCCTCTATGTCCTAGGCCCTCCAGCCTGTTTACTATTCAGCTAAGTCTGGGTCATTGGTACAGTATAAAAATGTTAAAAAATTTATAGTAATTTATATATTTTTTATACTTACCAATGACCCAGACGGGGATGGCCCTCCCTGGAGTTGGGAACTCTTGCCTCCCCGCTGAGTACATAGCGCTGACCAGGCACTGCCAGTAAGAATGATAATTGGCGCCAATTTCGGGACGTCTGCGTCACTGCGCATGCGCAGTAGAGGCGTAGTATGGAGGTCCTTTAGGACATGATTTCTTTTTGTTTTGGATGCAAATTTTGGGATTGGGGGGCAAAATTTGTGTTTGGCCCTGGTTTTGTTAGAGTTAGCACCAGCTAAGTCTGGGTCATTGGTAAGTATAAAAAATATATAAATTACTATAATTTTTTTAACTTTCGGTTAGCCTTGGCATTTCTTAATGTTTGAGGACAAAAACTAGCGAGTTTTCTCAATAACCCAGGCTCTCTTACACAACATAACGCAAAGAAAATCGTAGGTCACCCATTCAGTTTGACATTCCCAGGTAACACGTGCTATTTTAAAATCCGTGGAAAAATTGTATACGGTTGGGTGGACATGTCATTGAACTCTTTGCACGACTTGTCCACAAACATGCAACATTAGAACCAATATATTTATGCTTTGTGCTATTTTTTCACATTTGTTTCTATTATGCTTTTATTTTTTGACTGAGTATATAATTCATACCACAAATAAGTCCTGGAAGTCTTTGATTTACTTGTCTGCCGGTAGTCGCTTCACTCCTTCAATACTTGTACTATGGGATGCGAACATTTTTAAAAAGGGTGTCGACATGTGTGGTGAGCGATGAAGTTCCGATGTCGAAGCTTTCACCACATACCAATACTATTCTTTAAGTCTCTTTTTCAGAGGAAAAAGAAAATGGTGCTGCTACTTTGATGCCTGGGCCTGTGCGTTACGTGCTGCCGTCGTCGCACTCGGATGAGCCGCGCTCTGATGAGTAAACAGCTAGCTGCCTAGGTGCTCACGATTGTTTGCAATGGATTGAAGTCTCTAGTTCTCTTAATCCTCTGCATGCAGCTAGCTCGACTGGATGTCCCTATATGGGAGCCGGGTAGGTCCGTTGCAGTCGAGAAGTTTAGATGTGTGAAGAGTACCTAAAAAGAAAAGCTCACCCAGCGACGATGGCAAAAGAAGCCTGAAAGTTTCTCTACGGGACGCTTGGCGAGATCTGGGGTCAGGTTGTGAGTTGAAGCCTTTCCGTCGCGTTAGCAGTCGAGGTTGGCTGCGGTTATGGCTTCTAATTCTTACATGGACGAGTACGCAAAAGAAGATTAGCCTACACGTTTGTCAACGAGAAACTCGAAGAGATCTGGGGTCAGGTCGCGAGGTGGAGAGCATAATCCCTTCAGCAGTAGGGATCGACTGTTTCTGTTGCGAGAAACTTCACTGAGTCGGAGTCCCCGCCTTAACTATGCGGTTCGGGACCCTCCTTTCTCTCTTCAGCCAGGGTCGTGTGTTACGGCTTCCTCTTGTAACATGGAAAATCACGCTAAGGGGTAGAAGCCTTTAAGCTTCTAAACGGAATGCTCGGCGAGATCTGGAGCTGATGGCGAGTTGGAGAACCCTCTCCTTTCCATCAGCAGTCAGGCGACTGTTTCCGTTTTGAGAACCTTTAGTGAATTGGGGGGGGGGGGGGGGGCGCGGTGGCTCAGTTGGTAGAGTTGCAGGTTGCAAGCCGAGAGGTCATCGGTTCGAATCTCATCTGCGGCAACCGCGTTGTGTCCTTGTGCAAGACACTTCACCCCGATTGCCTACATGGGGGCACGATGACGCTGTGTACTGAGGCGTACTGCACGTCGATGGTGCGCATGTCTTCAACCAATCTAACCCTGCCTGTGCTGCGGTGCAGAGTTCAGACTTCAGAGTTACGATGTTGGAGAGCTGACAGCTGCTCGTCGTTGCTCGGTGGTTCTCTCCGGGTACTCCGGCTTCCTCCACCCGTAAAACTGTCACGGTCACGATTAGCAATTGTGCATAAGTATGTGACCTTAAACACCAATAAATAAATAAATAAATAGTGAATTGGGGCTTTCATTCGCGCTTGCGGTCCGTGACGCACCTTCCACACTGCAGACTGAGCCGGTTGCAGCTATGGCTTTTTCCTCAGTTTCATCGACGAAGCATGTTAGACCGCAGACTAGCTGTCCGACTTCGGACGTTCAAGCTGTTCCACGAAGGCGTTCTCAATATTAACCACCGAAGTAGGATTAACCTGCAGCTATTTGTTCGAGGCATATTCATACGGGACACGCGTCGAAAGATCTGGGGTCAGATCTCCGTCCCGTGAGCAGCATATGGTGAAGAAGAGGATAACCACTGCTTCACAAGCCTCGCTCACGGACCTGCTGTCGCAGATTGCGCCGCTTATCGCAGCATCCCAGTAGTTGCAGGTTCAGCCATCAACAGTCTCCGGCAGTGAGAAAATTTAATTATATCTTGCGATTTAAGTACAGAAATTAAGATTTTATTTGTGTTTGACATTATTTTTTAGCTTTTAAATACGGTAACCATGGAAAATGGATATTGGTAAACGAGAATTTTTTCAATATGCCAAAAAGTTGACTGAGCGAACTGGTATGGCTTCAGTATCGAGTATGAGACACATTACTGATAATTACAGCTTGACAATGCCTTCTCATTCGGTCAGGTTCCTGGTGGACCTTTGTGGGATGTTGTTCCATTCTTGGACCAGCATGGCATCAAGCCCCCGGACACTTCTTGGCTGGACTGGACGGGTTGAAATTGCAAGCTGCAACTCATTCCAGACATGTTCGATTGGATTGAGGTCGGGATCTTGCTGGCCTGTCCATACGCTCAATCACCACCCTCTGTCAGTACTCCCCGACAGCATGGGCAGCATGAGGACGGGCATTATCGTTCATCAGAATGAATCTATCATCCACTGCACCTGCACACAATCTGACGTGGACATCCAGGATCTCATCAATATACCGTTGTGCAGTCAATGTACCACGTTCAAGGACACGGAGCTCAGTACGTCTATCCCAGCTGATGCCGCCCCAGACCACGATAGACCTTCCACCATAGCGGTCATGCTCAGCAATGTTGGCTGTATGGAATCGCCCTTCTGGTCTTCTCCATACCCTAGAAGACCTATCGGCGTGGTCAAGGTAGTACCTTGACTCGTCTGTAAAAAGGACAGATCGCCAATCTTCTCTAGTCCATCCAACGTGCTCCATGTGCCATTCATATCGTGCCAGGCGGTGGTCCTGGGACAGCAGAATGCGAATACATGGTCTTCTCGATCGGAGACCACCTTCGTGCAACCTTGCCCGGATAGTCTGCATCGAAACATTTACCCCGGATGCATTCTGAACGTCACTGCGAAGCTGGGTTGCTGTGGCAAAGTGGTTCCTATGGGCCTGAAGGATCAAAAACCGGTCTTCACCTGTCGATGTTGCCGTGTCTCTGCCACAACCATGCCGTCTTAGTGGTGTGCCATGTTGCTGAAATATTGCCCAGGCTCTGGTGATCAGCGTATGGTGCACACCAGGAGCTTCACCAACCTGACGATGGGTAGCCCCTTGCTCCACCATCCCTACAGCCAGTCACATTTCTGCTTCAGACAAATGTCTTAAATTTGCATTTGCCATATTCAAAAATTAAATCACAAGGGTTTGTGCTGAAATGAAGATTGAATACCCTACATATGTCATACACATGTAGACAGTACACGAAAACATCGTGAAAACCAAGGCGTACATGCTTTCCATGACTGTCACGAAAAGTCAGCCTGTCAAGAGAGCTAATTTAAACACTGGGGACCATCTCAATACATTCCTCAATCATATCCACCGAAAATATCGCAAATATGTCAAGCAAATTTCACAATGATGTGTCAAATATTTGGTGCTTAGCAAGCAAACTTTGAGCAGTATATTTCCATTCGGAGGATTTGGGATATTATGTCTGTATGGAGTATTGTTTAGGGCTACTGTGTTGATTTCAGGAGATCTGTCGACACTATATCGGCGAGTGTATTCCTTGCAGTAGTGCCTCATCACGCCCCATTCCGTCCTCAGTGACATTATGGACATGGTCAGACGTGACGGAGCCCTACGGTTTTATACTATTCTAGATTACTAAAACTAAAGCGTTACGAGTATCGCCAGTTTAAATTGGTCCTGCTTGTTTTGACTAACGATAATCGTCTATTCGCATTTATTACCCTTTATTGAGAATAGCAGCAGCACTATGGCTTGGGGAATGTATTGAGGTTTCGTTTTCCAATTGAGAAAAGAATTTGCCCCAGTTCCAAGCTTTAGTATTACTGCACCTATCTTACTTACCTAGTGTTTCAAGTAATACGTGTGAGGTTCGATATTGATATACTTCGAATCCCCCAACCCCCACCCCCGCCAATATACTAAGAGGCGATTACAGGACAGGACGTAGTTATCTCCCCGTAAGCCTCCTTTGGATTCATTTATATGCAAGTCTTTAATTGCTCTTTGGTTGGCGGGTGGGTTGTGGTCTAACGGCGACTTCAGGGGCGCATCCACTTTCTAGTTGGTTTGCTTCCTACGGTTGTTCGTTCATAGTTCGTATACGAGCATATGATTCCTGGACAGTAACTCTTTTTTAATTCCGAATTCTTTCATGAATATATTATGTTATTATTAGCCATCATGTACCTGTGTGACAGGCTTGACGGTTATGGCACTTAGTCCACTCTTTGGAAGTTTCGTTCAGAGTTGTCTGCTTTGGTTACGACGTACGGGTCTTCCTCATGTTATAGATCGCATTAACGTCGTTTTATTTCAGTTTTCTGGTTATATTTTGTATCGCTCGGTTACGCCGATGATGCAGGCTGTATTCAGGCGAGGGTACATATGGGATTCTGTTGGTTACGTGCATAATATGTATCAGGCAGACAAATTTCTTGAATAGGTTCGCTTAAATGCACACGTTCTCTATTTTTGTCTAAATTATTCTGTATATTCAGTCATAGTATAGCAGTCATTGGTTTTAACGGACCCAGGGAACAATGGTTTATTTGGGGACGGTCCTTGACAGGATTTTATTCATATCGCGTTCCAGGTTCTGAATCCAGTCTCCAACCGGAAGCGGTACACAAGGCGAATTCTCTCATTCTCGTAGATTGAACGGTTGCAGTTTGGAAGTTCATTATTGGAATATACTTGTACACCTGAACGTGGTCGCCTGTTGGTTGGCTGGCTCAGAAGTGTATAAGTTCTATCAGGTAACTTTCCATTGAGATTCAAGTGGACAAGTTTAAGGTTGTACATATAAATATCATCGGTTATCGACCTATCTACGTATTCCGGATGCGCCATACATTAGAAGCTTGCAATTTTAGTAACCGGGAGTCTTTTGGGCGACTATTTATTATTCAGTACCGCTTTATCACGGGCTTCAGGCCGCTTTCCTCTTTGTTTTGAAGGTTAATTTCTTCAAAAAGATGAAGTGTGGGGGTGATTTCTCTTTACCTTTTCTGGCCTTATAATAAGTGTGTAACTATGATTGAAGCTGGTATTGCCTATAGATTATACGGATCTTACGTACAGCTTGTTGCATTGTATACGGAGTGTCTGTGGGTGTTACTCTCCAACTCTGTCACACGTTTACTAATTTTAAGTGTCTTATTCCGGACTAGCCTTACAATTGGGGGTTTGTTAAGCAACATAGCGTAATCATACTAAGTAAAAATGAATCACTTGGATATTGCTCCTTCTTTTGGTGGTATATCCTCTATTGCTGTATAAAGGGGGGGGATATGTAATTCAAACTTTAATCTCCTATTCACCTTGGGGTCCAAATGCAGGCTAGAGCGCTGAATTTTAGTCTATTCCGTTAAGTCCTAGTCCCTCCTGCCTTTTTACAATTCAGCTAAGTCTGGCCATTGTTTCTTGTTTGAAAATGTGATTAATTTAAAGTACTTGTTGTACACGTACTCAACAATGGCCCAGACGTGGGTGGCCCTCCCATGAGTGGGCAATCATACCTCCCGCAGAGTTATAACGTTAGTAGGCACAACTAGGAAAATGACGCCTGGCGCCAATTTGTCCCTTCCTGGATGCTGCGCATGCACAGTGCTAAAAGTATGGAGGGCCAGATAGGACTTTTAAATTAAGTTTTTGTACGCAAATTGTGGTGATTGGGGGGGTTCAAAATTTGTTTGGCTCTTGATGTTGAGTTTGCACCAGCTATGTCTGGGTCATTGGTAAGTATAAAAAATATACAAATTACGTTACATTTATCTATGGCACTGTAGAACGACTCGCGGTTGAAACTGGGTTCAGTAAATTGAAACTAGCTAGAATATTTTTCACAACCCCGCAACACCACACTGGTCATCTCGTCAAAAGCAATTTTGGAGAAGGGAACGGGAATCTGATCAAATAAACACTAATTGAATTCCTAAATCGCTTGAAAAAATGTAGTATAAAATATTCAAAGGTTCCAAGAGAAATAACTACTCAAGAAAATTGGCCAACCACCTGGTGAATTATATTCCAACTTGAACCACAACCTTGACTCGAAAAAGGTTTCTCTGATGGTGTAAAGCGTTTTCGTTATTCTGTTTGGGCGTAAATAATATAGCATCCACCGGAAAGTGATTTGTCGTTCTGGGAATAACTACTATCGGCTGGTGTTTGCGGTATCGCAAACATCACAACTCGATTTAAGAGCACATGTTTACGAGGACATAAAACCTCGCACCCCTCCGTCAACCCATTCGAATCGGGGAAGGTTGGTGGATGGAGTCTCGCGTTGTTTCCCCCTAGTACAATGTACATTACAATCAATGTGACCGTTGTGTCCTTGGGCAAGACACTTCATCCCCATTGCCTGCGTGGGGGCACGATGACGCCGTGTACTAAGGCGTACTGCACGCCGATGGTACGCATGTCTTCAACCAATCTAACCCTGCCTGTGCTGCAGTGCGGAGTTACGATGTTGGGGAGCTGACAGCTGCTCGTCGTTGCTCGGTGGTTCTCTCCGGGTACTCCGCCTTCCTCCACCCGTAAAACTGTCACGGTCATGATTAGCCATTGTGCATAAATATATGACCTTAAACATCAATAAATAAATAAATATATCAATGTTACGAAGACAATTAACCGCTTTTCCAGTCCAGGAACATGTTACGACATAATTTCATTTAGTGGGATCGCTGCTAAGTGAATGTGTGGTTAGACGCATCAATATTTTTAACGTGCAGCACTAAGGCTGCATGTTGAAAATATTAATCGGTCTACCCTCAAAGTATTGAATATGGACTCTTCCAATTGCTTCCACTGAACTGACATGGAAGATACCACCAGGTTTCAAAGGATTTAACATCGGTTTGTACACTGTACATCATACAAAGGACCAACTTGACCGTTGACAAATTGGTCGATGTAATTGACACACAATTACACACGAAATTGTAGGTTTTTCTATTTGTGTGATCGCAGTTTTGCCGGTATTAAATAGCACCACAACGTAAACCAACGTACGCTCTGAAACAAAGAATTCCGCCTACACCCTGGCTGTATTATCATTCCGAAGTAGACACGCAACTTGAAATGCTTTAAATGCTTGATAAAACAATACACTGTATTCAGTTGACGTCCCTTAAATACCTCTGGTCACTGAGTATACCAGACTCCGTGCTTTTTGTTCATTGAAGTTAATTCATTAAGTTGTCAACCTCGCTGTCGGTATTTCATAAATTTGAGCAACCTCTAACATCAGCCGCTACGTGGCTCAATGGCACACAACGCTCGGTTGTTCCAATTCATGAAATAGTCCCAGCTCAATCGCTAACTATTACATAAAACCAGAAACAGTTCCTATTCGTCTCCAGTGAACGTAACGCCTCAGAGTAGCCATCCGAAGTGATTTTCAGGCCAAACCATAGCTAATGATTTTTTTCAATGTAGCAATCATGGAAAACATTCCAATGAAGAAGCAGTCATTGGCTATGATTTGAAAAAATAACTAATAGTATATTGTCCCAAATAGCATGTGCCTCTCTCCTTATCTGCCCGATTACCCGAAACAATGTGTTCGATATCCCGTGTTTCATTATTCCCAATTTCACTAATCGGAATACGAACTCTCAACTTAGTATCGACCCAAAACCCCCTTACCCTTTCTTCGGCCAAACCCACTTGACTCCCAATGAGATTTTCTGATATTTTTGATACTGCAAGCGAAAATGATCCAGGGTATCCATTACTTATGAGATGAACGTCTCTTACTAGACATTCGGGAATGTGACTATGGAAAACCATTTAACGAGCCCAGAAGGGACTCGTTAACAAAAGGGTCTCCATATTCAAATTCCCGAATGTGTATCTCAACGAGACGTTTATCTCCTAAATAATTTCTGTCATCGTTAGAAAGGAAACAAATCTCCAAACCCGTTTTATGTAAAGAAAAATAACCAAAAAAGTAATTTTCGATCTGTCTAGTTGCCATGATCGAATTTACAGACAAAAAGATCCGGGGTGCGTTCGATCTGTGAAAGGAGCAGTTTAGTGCCATTGCTAATGCGTAACGTGAATACAGACATGTTCTAATTGACACTCTTCCGGCGATTGGAGCGGGATGAGAGTGAATTTACTTCAGATTAGAACACGGAGCCGACCAGATCGCAGCAAATCAAATCACGGGTTTAGAAAGAACGGCATTTTCCTCAGTGCTGCAACGACCCCTACCTCAGTTTGAACATCGGTGAAATTCCTACAGGTGCCATCCAAATATTCCTTAAATATTGGCTTCTGGTTATAATGCAAGCCTTCCATAGACCTTTATCCTGACACCCTTCTCCCGAATTTCGGTTTACAAGATCACATGACATATTCATCCCTTATAGGTCCGAGATCTCGATTCAATAGTTCCCCATTAACTCAATCACTTTCCCAATCCGTCCGACCTGTCGGCATATTATAATTCACAATGTCTGGAAAATTAGTTTACACAATCAGCTGTCTGGGAGATTTACTTGATAAGATAAATTTCAAGTCGATCTTGTCCATGATCTGCATCCACCCAACCTTAGCTACGGCATTACTGCCTCTTATACTATAATAGAATGTGGAAACCAGAACTTCTCAACAGTGGGTATCCAAATCATAATCGATTGGCAGAATTTGACTTTCTTCCATTACAGTCGTGACCTAGCCGTAAATGCTCCAAATTATCTCCTTTCGCGCAGCCAGCGCTGTTTACAAAAATCGCTATTCAAAGTTTTCTTTTCTAGTTTTTCGGCATGAAAAATAGATAACCCCTCATTAGAACGAGCTCAACGGACTCGTTCCAAGAAGTGGTAATATGCTGTTTTATGCCAAACATAAATGTTTAGTTATTGGAGAAATTGCAAGTCCCGTTTCCCGTAAACCTCATAGAACAAACGTTAGACAACGTAGCCATCCGAATGGATGATTTATTCATTCCCAATCTTTAAATGATGAATTCCCATCGGAATGATCTTGGAGATTCCAATCCAATGAAAGCTCCTTGACAATGATTTGGAAGAAAAATAAAATACTTCGACAACTTGTAAGAAAAATATTGGTGGGCGAGGAATTGGGCTGCCCGCTGAGATTACCTTTTTCATCGGAAGTAGTTTAGCAGTGGTTTCGCGAAGAGAAGCTTCCTTTGCAGCCCCATTTGGATTGGACGTTTCATCTTCATAAACACGTCAACCACCATTCAGAAACTGGTTCAGGTTCTGTCGCCCCAAGCCAAATATAGAACCCCAGTTCCCTCATCCCTTCAAATCATATACTCAATGCTTCATTAACCTGGCCTAAAATTCAAACGAAAGCTCCAAATTACAATTGATTTGTCTCTTTAACAGTGTACGGCTCGGCTTGAACGCAATCGCGTCCAGGTTTACAAAAAATCATGAACGCCTTTTTGAAAGCTCTGTATAACTGGTGAAGTATGAGCCGGCATCAATGCCTGAGGAAGAAGTCCTCTAACATGGGCAACATTGGAATAAACGATTGGACTGAACCTTATATCCATGTTGCGGTTACGATTAGTTATTGAGGAAATGTGACTTAAAACACCTGTAAATAAGAAAGTTTACATCGATCACATCGCGTCAATTTTTTCCACGTTCCTTGTCTGACAATTGTTTTGCTTAATTTTCTACTTTCCGGATTAAGCAGTTCTCTGTACGTGTCTCAAAAATTGACCCTTCTACAGTGGCCACGGAATGAAAATGAAAGTGCAGTGTTCTGGGAGGGGGTACTATTTGGTTTGTTTTGCCTTAGAAACAATTGTTTTGACCTATCATTGTAAATAGCTTTATGAACCCATTCCAATCGGCGATCATATTCTGTTCGAGGCAAAAATGTAATTCTTGAGAAACTGGGAATTCTATTGCCTCGTCCTTTATGGTCTACAAAGTTTCAGTCGTTTCATGTCAAACATGCTGGTACCACACGGCATTCGTCGGACAACCATCTTCTCAATATTCATTTTTCAGACTTGCAGATGATAGGAGGGATCGAGGACCGTGAAGTTCTCTCTCCCCTCACAACAACACTTTTGGGGTCTTGGTCTTTCAAAATGGCCTTGTCCATGCTAATTGTTAACCTCTAGTACCAAAGTGTTAGTGTGGTTCACTGATCCTAACTGTTCAGTAAGCATGCATTTACTGTTTGCAGATCCAAGGAGCAGAATAATACCTGACCGCGAAAGACCATTCTTTTAAATGGTTTAACTGGACAGCCTACCAACGGCCAAGGAAAGTAAAAAAATGATCAGTGTTTGTAAACGACATTGAAATAGACGATGTGGTAACGATCAGTCACTGATGACCAGAACTGCCTCACAGATGCTAATGCAGGACTGTTTGTTCACTGTTAGCAATTTGCTTTCGCATTCGGGAAATAACTGACATCAGTCGTTAACGTCTTTTCCGGAATTGGTGTTGTATTATGCAAACTATATCTCCACCATGGGGTAATGGTATGGTATAACTTGCGAACAGTAAACATGGAAAGGTATCGCTTCAAATGATAACGCCCATCTGTGCGCTGAATCCTTTCGTATTCAGTCATCGACTAAAATACTAACAACTCATCACTTGAATGCTAGAATGTCCTATGTCCCATAGGGCGAACTGGAAAGTAATTTGTTTAACCCTTTACCTAACATGAAAAGCAGACGACACTTGAATAACTAAAATTTTTATACTGTACCAATGACCCAGACTTAGCTGGTGCTAACTCCACAAAAACCAGGGCCAAACACAAATTTTGCCCCCCAATCCCCAAAATTTGCATCCAAAACAAAAAGAAATCATGTCCTAAAGGACCTCCATAGTACGACTCTACTGCGCATGCGCAGTGACGCAGTCGTCCCGAAATTGGCGCCAAATATCATTCTCTGTTTGGCCCTTCATCAGTCAACATCTCACTGATCTTTGTGCTTGTAAATCTCAGTTTAAAGGATGCCAGACACGTAATTCTTGGAGAAAATGTGATTCTAAGGAGGATAGAAGGAGGAGAGGAAAAAGAAGTGGCAAAAAAAATAATCAGGGCTGTACTTAAAATTTTTTGTTGAAATTATGTTAAGTTGCCTATTTTCGAGGCAAACGCCTCTTGTTGTCATTCTTGCTAATTGTTGCACTGCTTATTCAGTGTTTCCTCTCCCCTAACCTTCTAAAGTCCCCCCTTGCAATTCTCCCATGCTTTTGGCTTATTTTTGAGAAGTTTCATTTCTAAAAATTCCCTGGGAGAGTTGCTTGGTTACAGAATGTTTTCTGTTATTTTCCCCATAGTTACGTTTTCACCCATGGGTGTATAACGTTTGTGTTCTGCATCTTCCATCTGATGTTCTGCAGATTCTCCCCTGGGAGTCTCTGTTTTGCATCAGATAGAGTGTAATTGATGACTGATTCCGGGCCAGTTTTTTCAGTGCCTGGAGTCATGTTTTCTTCTGTGTTTACACTGTTTGTTTTCATTGGCAACAGCCTTTTTTGAGGGGGGCTGTTTGCCTTTGAGGTAGTTTATCTCATTATAAGATACATTTATATTATCCGAAAGTGTCTCATTAATTATTTTATATAATTTTAAAATTTTTGACCACACTTTGCCATCGGATCCATCGGGGCTCAACGTTACTTTTCAGCAACTTGGGCTTCTCTGAAAAAATATTTTTTCAAAATTATTTTGTTTTGCAATTGTTTTTTCATTTATTAATGGATCATGTTATGTATCTTTGTGTCAGGGGTTTTTGCGAGTAACTAGGACTTATTGTTGTTCTTTCACAATGAAGGGAACTTGTTCAAATTGTAATAGGAAGAAATCTTCCTCTGACTTTCATGATTATTGCATTAATTGTAGTCAGTGTTCTCGCATTAATCCCTGTCCTGTATGTGAACATTGGGATGAGAAACATTGGAAACGTGTGTCACGATATGTTGTTTCTGGAGAAAGAGCGATGCCGGCTCTTTCTCCACAAGGTCACTCTACTCTCTGTTTCTATTTCAGAGGAACCAGAACAGGGTGATGTTTCCATGTTATCTTCAAGTGTGCGTCCGTCGTCACAAATAAATACAGAGCTAGCGGCAAAAGTGCTCATGGAGATTAGACAAATGTCGTCCGCTAGCTCGCCCGGTGTAGCGTCCATTCACCGAATGGTTCGGCAGCCGGGTTCGTCCGATGCGGTCCAAGAGGAAATTTTGGGTGATGCGAGCACTATAAAAATAATAGATGCACACCCAGTGACGGCGGATAGTGAACGAGAATGGAGGAAGCCTTTTAGTCCGGTTCCTAGCTCGTCCAGGTCCAGCCGGGCCGCGAGCGAGAGAGGCCCCTCTCTCGTACAACAACATCTGGGACCAGATGTTGTGGTACAAAATGTGTCTTTAGCGGAGCATACGTCCGTCGCTCGGGACGCTCCGTTGTATAAGCAGTCCGCAGAGACTGTTAAGGCTTCCTCTTCTCGCCGGCGCACACGACCGCACCTTGGCTGCGTGACCTCCGATATTTTGCCAGCTTCGCCGATGAAGGATTTTTCGGCGACCAGGTCACACCATCCGGCAGCCAGGGATTCGAGACCGATGGACTCCGGACGTTCGCATAGGAAAAGTATGCGGGAGCCATCTGATGCGGAGCTGCCCTCGGCAAAGCAGCGAAAGGCCGCTCCTCCGCAGGTCTCGACGTCGGACTTTCTAGTGCAGATAGCACAGCTTATCGCAGCATCCCAGCAGCCGACAGAGACGGTGTCGGATCGAGAATTATCAGACGGCGCTGGGTCGGTACGCTCCGCCGAAGCATCGGGGGCGGACGACCGGGAACATCGGGAGGTCCGACCGGATGGTGAAAGGGATACGGATGAATTGGAGCTATCCCTTTCGGAACAACAGAAAGCTGCCGTGGACTTCATCCGGCACTTTCTTCCTCAAGTTGTTCCGTCGGGCCAGACTGCTGCGCTTCCGGACAGGAGAATTATAGCGTCATTGGACTCTGAATTTTTTGAGCGGTTCAGGGACATCGCTCCCGAGTTTCCGTCGCAGTCCAATAATGTTGCAAGAACATTTGAATTATTGAACGACGCTATTTTTAAACTTACTTCCAGGACGGGGAAAGCAGGCTTCTTGTCCGCAAATACTCTCAACCTGCCTTTCATTAATGCAAGGAATAAATTCGACACGGCAGGTCAGGGTATACCGAGAGTTCCTCTGCGTATGGACGACGAGGCGGAAGACTTAGAGCTATCATTACCGTCGTCAGCTTCTATTCCAACCGCAGTGTTGGAAACAGCTATTGCGTCTAACAGAGCCAATTTAGATGCCTTATCTTACGCAGATCACCTTACGAAGGCGTTATCACTGCGTCTTCAAGGGGAAGAGTTTCAGGATATACAATCCTCCTTAAGACTTCTTTCAAGGGCAGTAGCTTATTCCACGTGTAACTCCGCCCTTTCAGTGGCAAATCTGGAGTTGGTTAGACGTGACGCAGCCCTGTCTACATCCACACTAGTGGATTCTAAGGTGAAGAACTCTCTTAGAGTCGCTTCGGTCTCGGGAGATCTTCTCTTTGACGGCAAGCTTTCCGCTATTTATGATAATATTAAAAAGAAAGCTAGTGATTCTCTGTTGTTTAGATCCGCTCCTAAAAGGTCGGATACAGCAGACACGAATAAGGCGGGCACTTCTGGGTCTTATGCGCCCAAGAGAGGTTCCTGTGCGTCCTCTAGCTCTTATTCGAGAGACCGTCAGGATAGCGACTCTCGTTCGGGACGTCCTTCAGGCCGGGACAATCGGTCGGACGCCCCGAGGTCGACGAGGCGAGGTGCGGGTCGTGGAAGACGTGGTTTCTCCTACCGCAGGCCTCGCAGATCCAGGAGGTGATGGCTCAAACCTCTATCGCGTTCCGGTTGGCGGAAGGTTGTCGAGTTTTTCTCAAGAGTGGGCGTCGATTACGGACGACCCGTGGGTGAGAGGAGTGACTTCGGAAGGTCTAAAGATATCCTTCAAACGAAAGTCTCCATTAACTCGAAGTCCAAAGTGGACTCATCTTCCGGCAAACCCTCAGAAAAGAGACGCTCTGCTATCAGAGGTGCAGTCTCTTTTAATGAAGAACGCGGTAGAGGTCGTAGAAAACCAGGAATCGCTGGGATTCTACAGCCATCTGTTTCTGGTTCCGAAACCAGACGGCTCGTTCCGTCCAGTCATAGATTTGAGCTGGATAAACAAGCTGATCGTCGCTCCGAAGTTTTATATGGAGACGATTCGATCGGTCAGAGCGAGTATTCGGGTGAACGATTATGCAACGAGCATAGATCTCAAAGATGCGTACTTTCACGTCATGGTACATCCGACATTCCGAAAGTATCTACGCTTCGCAGTCCTAGGAGTGGTGTATCAATTCCGGGCGATGTGCTTCGGATTGAATCTAGCACCCTGGGCTTTCACTCGGGTAATGAACTCGGTAATGATCTACTTCCGAGCTCATTCGTCTGCGGTAACGTCGGCCTACCTGGACGACATTCTTCAGAGGTACGGCAACGAGTTAACGCTTCAGAACGATGTTCAGAATCTTCTTCTATTGCTCCGACGTCTCGGTTTCATAGTAAACGAGGAGAAGTCGGATCTGGTGCCGTCCAAGTCATTCACTCATCTGGGAATGAGCTTCGAGACGCACAACAATCTCGTTCGTCTGCCGTTAACCAGAGCGAAATTAGTCAGTTGTTACGCTCGCTATTGTCTGAATACAGACAGTCACGGCGAGAGAATTTGTGACTGATAGGTCTGTGCGGAGCCGCCGCGGATCTCATTCCGATGGGACGGCTACGCACACGGCCTCTTCAAATTTTCCTGACTCAGAATTGGAGTGTGAAAATTCATTCGCTCGATGTAGACGTTCTCTTGTCAGATCAAGTGAAACAAGAGATTCAGACTTGGGCAAACATTCAGTGGTTAACTCAAGGAGTTCCGCTGCAGTTGCCGGATCCGAGTTTTACCATTATGACGGATGCCAGTCAAACAGGTTGGGGTGCATCATTAATCCCAACGGATTCGAGATGCCAGGGTCTTTGGGATCCGCAATTCCTGTGCAAGCACATAAACATCAAGGAAATGATGTCAATTTGGCTTGCGTTACGTCACTGGATGGACATTATTCACGATGCTCATGTCCAAATCCTATCCGACAATACGACAGTAGTGGCGTATATACGGAATCAGGGAGGCACTCATTCAGTTCCGTTGTTCAATCTAACGGAAAGAATCCTTCTGTTTGCGTTGGAACATCACGTTCTTCTTTCGGTCCGTCACATACCGGGTCGTCTGAATGTGCTAGCAGACTCCCTTTCACGAAAGGGTCGCTTGTTGCCGTCGGAGTGGACTCTCAACAAACAAGTATTCAATCAGATTTGCTACCAATGGGAACGGCCAATGATAGACTTATTTGCGACACATCTCAACAATCAGTTGCAGACGTATGTGTCCCCGTGTCCGGATCCAAGAGCATTTGCAGTAGACGCTCTATCGATCCCTTGGGACGGAATGATAGGATATGCGTATCCTCCAGCGCCGTTAATTCAACAAGTATTGCTAAAGATAAAACAATCTCAATGCAAGATTCTGTTGGTAGCATCTCTGTCGCCACAGAGACCGTGGATAAATCTACTCAGGTGTCTGTTGTGGGACCTACCGCGGAAGCTCCCTCCACGAGAGGATCTTCTTTGGCAGGGGAAATCGCGCCAACTACATCACAACCCGCAAGGTCTCAACCTTCACGTTTTTCCGTTGTGCGGTCCTTCTTGCATGGCAAGCACTTTACAGGACGAGCAGTGGACGCGATTTCTAACTGTAGGAGGACCTCCTCTTCGCTAAACTATGCGGCTAAGTGGAAGGTTTTCCGTCGTTGGTGTAGGGATCATTCTGTTGATATATTTGATCCCTCTATACCAGACATTGCTAACTTTCTAGTATACTTGTTTGACGAAATCAAACTGCAACCTGTTACTATAAAGGGTTATAGATCTATGTTATCTGATACCTATGCACATCATGATAGTTTATAAATTGGATCTAATGTCTCTTTATCGAAATTGGTTAGAAACTTTTCGATAAATAGACCCAGAACTCTTAGATTAATTCCTAAGTGGAATTTAGCTTGGGTTCTCCTTAAATTGAAGGAAAAGCCATTTGAACCTCTTGGGACAGTAGATTTCAAATTCTTATCTTATAAGACAGCTTTTCTCTTAGCTTTCTCTTCTGCCAGAAGAGTCAGTGAGCTTCATGCACTATCGGTGGATGATTCTCATTATCGTAGTGTTGGGAACACTATCACCTTCACTACTAATGTCGGTTTTTTAGCTAAGAATCAGGCTCCTAATAAATATCCGGAACCTATTGTTATTAAGGCTCTTCCGTCTTCAGACGGGCGTAGGCCTTTACTCTGTCCTGTTAGAGCACTACGTATCTATAAACAGAGATCTCAGTTCATCAGAAAGGGACGGAAACGTTTCTTTCTGTCTTTGATGCCTAATAGAAAGGACATTTCAGTCCATTCTATTGCTAGATGGATTCAGTTAACTATCCGTACTGCGTATGAAGATTTATCTTCTTCTCAGCAGTCTGTGCTTAAGATTTCTGCTCATGAAGTAAGAGCTCTTTCTACTTCCTGGGCTTATGCTAATAGTGTTGCTATTACAGATTTAATGAAGGCTGCTTATTGGTCTCAGCCATCCACATTTACTAATTTTTATCTCAGAAATATTGAGTCCATTTCTGGAGACCTGCATTGTTTAGGTCCGTTATCTGTTGCTCAGAATGTCGTCCACTAAACAGTTGCAACTATAGTTATGCAGGCTTTCTGTTCCGGCAGTGACTCCGTCCGGCTGCCCTCTTCGCTCTGGGCTATTTGACCCAGGGCAAGGGGAAGGGGGGGGGGGCGGGTGTTCCCTTAGGTCACCTGCTTTATAGTGAAAAGCAAGGGAATGCCTCCTCCAAGACAGTATTTCTGAGTCGCTTCCGGGATGGTTTTAAAGTGTAATATTAATGTTAATTTCATTCATGTCTTATTTTTAAAGTGTAGCTCGGTGTGAAGCATTTGTATATGTCAAGTGTCAAACGGGCTTTAATATACAATACTCGGACACTTTTAAATGATTATAAAGAGTCTCAATTCTCTGGACTACTTTATTTATTGGCTTGCTTTAAAAATAATTAGTATAAAGGTTATACTGGATGTTAATAGAGAACATGAATGTTATTGTGCTCAATTATTAAGGGTAGTGTATCTTTCTAATTTAAATATTAAATAAGAAAGATACATGTAAAGCCTAATACTCCTTTTCTCCTTAAGGGGTTACCTCTTTATTTTATAATTGAGCTTATTGGATTTTCCTCTATGTCCTAGGCCCTCCAGCCTGTTTACTATTCAGCTAAGTCTGGGTCATTGGTACAGTATAAAAATGTTAAAAAATTTATAGTAATTTATATATTTTTTATACTTACCAATGACCCAGACGGGGATGGCCCTCCCTGAGTTGGGAACTCTTGCCTCCCCGCTGAGTACATAGCGCTGACCAGGCACTGCCAGTAAGAATGATATTTGGCGCCAATTTCGGGACGACTGCGTCACTGCGCATGCGCAGTAGAGTCGTACTATGGAGGTCCTTTAGGACATGATTTCTTTTTGTTTTGGATGCAAATTTTGGGGATTGGGGGGCAAAATTTGTGTTTGGCCCTGGTTTTTGTGGAGTTAGCACCAGCTAAGTCTGGGTCATTGGTAAGTATAAAAAATATATAAATTACTATAAATTTTTTAACTTTTTTCATTTTTTGTCTCAAAAACATAGGTTATGACCCCTCGTTGGAACGAGCTCGACGAGCTCGTTCCAACGAGGGGTCATAACCTATGTTTTTGAGACAAAAAATGAAAATATTTTGAAGATTAATTGGCGATTTTTGAGAATAGCGCTGGCCGGTTTTGGCCGTTACGTTGGGTAAAGGGTTAACGACTGATTAGCATGTCTTAATTTCGAGACCCATGACCTCTAAATCTGCCACATTTGCTTTTCGCTTGAGTGGAGATTGAGGAAAGAAAAAGACTTTCCTTCTAACATTCAGGGTTTCAGCACTCTCCATTATTACCTTAGTTGTACATGCGCCTCTCATTGGAGATATAATTCTCCTATTTGACCCCTTTTCTTTATTTCATACCGGGCCAACAACAGACGTTAAATGTGAACACTCGTTTAAGGTCCGCCTTCGTTTTCAGAACCACTCAGGTCTTGATGTCGCGATGTTCTTTTCAGACCACTACGGTTACGAACTCTCACTCAAGCTGGATTTTAACCCATTCGGAGACCTAATTTGTGTTCAGATCGAAAAGCTGATAGGTTTGTCCTGACAAGCGGCATCTGCGTTTTGCCTTTGGATAAGACACTAAATTCAGACGGGTTTCGGTGGCGCTGTTTACAGTAAGGCCCAACGCCGGTAAAGTAGCATTCACCCGTTGCAAACCATCTTGTATTGGGTCAGTAGGTTGTCTAGTCCCGACAGTTACTCACCGTTGCTCGGTTGTCTCCTGTTACTCGGGCTTCCTCAATCCAGAAACCCGCCGTTATCTGATCCCAGCTGTTAGTTTTCGATTAAACCCGGTTCCCACTCGATGCCTAATACTCGATACAACGTACTTTACTTTGTTTACACGATTTTAAAATTAATGGGTCAACCTCTCTGCCGGTGGGAATCTATAGGGGTGAAGCGGCCCTTGTTTACTGTAGAAAACAATCTGTTAAAATGGGACCCGGTCACCAATGCCTGGTGTGGAAGTCCCATCATTTGTTCAACATGCGTATAAACGAGTGATTGAACTTCTGCACAAATGATAATCGTTATCAATATGGATATAAACATAGGTCCATAAACACAAATGGGTTCACCACTCAAACGCGTAAATATTGAAATTATCCCCACTTGAGATACAGTTTGATTACATTTTTACCCACAGTCCAGAAACTTGCAGTATTGTTGACCTCAGATGCTCAACTTTTGAAACACTTTAAACCCCCTGTCTTCGATGTTACGGTGCTTCCATCATTTTTAATTGCTGTACCCATAGGTGAGAAGGTGGGAGTGGCATAGAAGTACGCACCCCATCTTCCTCCAATAATCAAATGTCCAACAGCACCGCCTTGTGAAGCAAAGTACCTAAGAACCTGTGGTTCACGAACTTTAACCCTTTACCTAATGTAACGATCAAAACCGACCAGCGCTATTCTCAAAAATCGTCAATTTTAATTATTTTTTCATTTTTTTCGTCTCGAAAACATAGGTTATGACCCCTCATTGGAACGAGCTCGTTCCAATGAGGGGTTATAACCTATGTTTTTGAGACAAAAACTGAAAATAGTTATTCAAGAATTTGTTTTTGCAAGTGTAGTCTGCTTTAATGTTAGGTAAAGGGTTAATGTATTCTGGATAGTACCACTGTTTTCAAGCTTCCAAGTGGTTTTACTGTTGTATGACATTACTGTTGTAATAGATTCCAGGACCTACGGGGGTCAATCACCAGCAGTAAGGGTGCGCGTTGGCTTGTTGGTTAGGTTTAGACTGTTGAGCCGAATGGTCACCAGTTCGATCTTGATCCTCGCTATCTTGGGCAAGACCCGTAAGACCGATTAACAACGACGGGGCAAGATTGAGGTGTTCACTG
This sequence comes from Pictodentalium vernedei, assembly GCA_031216915.1. NCBI lineage: Eukaryota > Metazoa > Mollusca > Scaphopoda > Dentaliida > Dentaliidae > Pictodentalium > Pictodentalium vernedei. The sequence continues at coordinate 51,298,782 of CM062293.1, read as the reverse complement.
GTGAGACGTACTGAACGTCAGTACTCAATAGTGCACTTGCCTTCATACGCTGCTAACACGGCATGAGCCAGGGTAGTAAGACTGAGAATTCTTCGCCGCTGCTCGGTGGTTCAAGTGTATTCCGCTTGTCAACGCCCGTAAAACTGTACGACACGAAAGGATTTTGAAAAGTTAACCATTTGAACCAAAGAGGCCATTCTTTTCGTCCAGAAACCTGATGCGTCATAAATTCATTCAATAGGATGGATGCAAAGTGCATGTATGTGTGGTAGACCAATCTATATTTTCAACGTGCATCTTTTGTTGAAAGGTCTAACCCCAAAATATGGATTCTTCCAGTTGCTGTCATTTGAATTGACAAGGAAGATGCGTCTTGCGTCCGAAGGGTTAAATTGCCGTTAAAATAAACTAACCAGCAGTGAAGTCATTCAAGGAAACTGCGCGAGTCACAATACGCAACACAACACGTTTGAAGCAAAAACGATTACCAAATGATGCTTGATCATCCTTGGAACATTAGCAATGACTGTTTTGCCGAAGTTTTGCCAAGCTCACTTTTCACCAATGGCCTAAACCTGCCAAGGTGGGTTCGTCCCTGACAATGTCTGTCCGTAAGAGTCCAGGCTTTGTCCTTTTCTAGGGACCATTTCACCAAACTGAATTCTTGCCATGAGTCGACTTCATTTACGAAAGATAACTGCTAAAATGCATTGCTAAAAGATGAAATATTACTTCCCTTTTTGCCCTCTGCTGAATACAACCTTTTTGCCCCCATTAAATAATCTCATCATTTTGGAACGCATTCCTCCCCTCCCTTCCCTTCCAGTAAGCCTTTCTCCGCTGCCAGAAACGCAACCCACCGTGATGTTTGTTTTGCAACTTAATGTTTCTATAAAATATGTTGCTGAAATGAAATTTCCCAGAGCTGTTATCTCAGAAAAAGAACCTTATTGTTACTACTTAGCTTTCGACCTTCATCCACTGAAATGTCAGTTCTCCATAAAGCAGAACAGTATTTGCTAACTGGTGGAGTTATGCTTTCCCCATTAATAGAACATGCTACCAACGCTGGGGGTAGAATTTCCCGAAGGTGGGGAATCCAAGGTAGAGATCAATTTGATTTCACTCGTGTCGCTGTCAGTGACAATAAACACCAGTAAATAACCCTTTAGCTTTTTTCTTGAGGGTGTTACAACTTTGGCGCCAGCAACATTAAACTATGCCCCAACCCCAAGTGTCTTTGAATATGGCGTTCGTTCGCGTTTTTATCGTTTATCTCTGTGGAGCTGTCGCTATTCCATTTTTCCTCTTTATGGTTAGTCCCCTCTCCACCCCACCACTGAATAATAATGTTCGCGCGATCGAACCCTTATCAAAATAGCAGACGAATGTCTGTCACTATTCAACACCACTTCCTACCTGCTCTGTTAACTGATCATCCTGGGAAATGGTGCATAGCTTGGTTACTGTGGTAAACTAGGTGTTTTACGTTTAAAAACAGGACCGGTCATCAATGCCGGGGGTGGAAGTTCTCTAAACTGTTTAACGTGTGTAAACGATTGGCTGAGCTTGTTATCACCATGTTGCTATCGCGATTGGCCATTTTGCAGAAATGTGACCTTACACGCCAGTCGGGGCGCGGTGGCGTTGCGGTAACCGTTTCTCGTCAGATCACCGAAGTTGGGGAATTTCGAGCCTGGTTAATCATTGGGTGGGTGACCGTCTGCGAGATCAATTCGGTCTCCCGCGTTGTATCCATGGGCAAGGAATGTTACCCTGATTGCCCACATGTGGACACGATGACGCCGTGTACGAAGGCGTACTGCGCGTCGATGGTACGCATGTCTTCAACCAATCTAACCCTGTCTGTGCTGCAGTGTGGAGTTACGATGTTGGTGAGCTGGCAGTTGCTCGTCGTTGCTCGGTGGTTCTCTCGGTGGTTCTCTCCGGGGTACTCCGGCTTCCTCCACCCGTAAAACTGTCATGGTCATGATTAGTCATTGTGAATAAGTATGACCTTGAACGACAATAAATAAATACACGCCAATCAATAAACATGATCGATGTGCTCGATGACATACATGTCGAGATCGACATGATGGTCCTCAAGCCCTTTACCTGACGTAACGGCCATATCCGATCAATGCAATTTGAAGACAAATGGCCAGTCAAATTTAAGTTCACCCACTGTAGGAACCCGGGAAGTAGAGTCGTGCTTGTTTAAGCCAAATCACCCCCTTGCCCGCCCCCCCCCCCCCCCCCCCCCCTTAGTAGCATCTAACACTACTGGGGAGATTGAAACTGAGTCGATATTTATGTGTATGAGACTAAGTAATTTAACCCTTTACCCAACATAACGGTCAAAACAAGCCATTCTCAAAAATCGTCAATTTTCATTATATAGTTTTTTTTTTCATTTTTTGTCTCAAAAACGTAGGTTATGACCCCGCTTTGGAACGAACTCGTTCCAAAGAGGGGTCTTAGCCTTTGTCTTTGAGACAAAAAATGAAAACTTAGTTATTCAAGAATTTCGTTTGCAAGTGTCGTCTTTTTTCATGTTGGGTAAAGTATTATCACTGATACCCCCGTCCAATCAGACGTTAGTGTTGACTCACGGACAGTACATTTTTCTCTTCCGCCAAGATATGTACACACAGTGTTGAACAGGTTAGTGTAATAAATAAGCTCGATTTAACCGATAAATTGGAACCCCATAACGAAGAACCGGGTTTAGTTCTTTATTAAACTCTACATACAACCACAAACTACCACTTTTATATTTGAAACAGTTGCTCCAAGGATATTCTTTCATGAACTCAAACCGTAGGGGGCTGCATTTATTTTTTTTGCAATGATTTTACATTATTGATGCCTGTACAGGTAGCCAACAATAATGTAGAAACACTGAAGTCATCTGCAGTTGTGTACACATAAATGCGGTAGTAAGTGTAGTACAAATTATCTGGGACTTTGTTAAAGGGGGAAGTGTAGGTGTAAAACATTGATAGTTTAGCCATAGAGGCTGAATAACAAACTCCAATTTAGTCAAATGTATTTCCTGATGGTGTTGCCTTCAAAATGTGGCGCATAATCCATCGCTGGAACGAGCTCGTTCCAAGGAGGTGTGATGAGTTACTTTCGAAACAAAAAAATAAGACATTCTTTTAGATATTAGTTGCAAGTGTCGTCTGCTTTAGCCCTAAATAACTCATCGTCCATAGATAACATCATTGAACACATCCTGACCACACGATGTGGCCATCTAATCCCCCCCCCCCCCCCCCCACCCCAGATTTGCAATTAACTGTCCCTGTCTAGATCAACTGAACTTGTCTCCCAATTCTACCAGATATGAGAGTGGGTTCCTTCAATACCGCCACCACCATACTACTGTCGCTAATCCAAAGTTTCTCTCCTTGACAACCCCCCCCCCCCCCGCCCTGCGGAGCCTCCACCCCCCCCCCCCCCCCCGTTGAAAGTGCAAACCACACGAACAGTATGGACCAAAAACTGCTTTATTTTCATACGGGTTGCTGCTTGCCGGTGATGCTGCCATACCCCGCCCCCTACATATTTCCCTCCACCCCGATTTTCACCTCCCCCCCCCCCCCCCCAGATAAGCAATTTAAACTGGTATGCTGCTTGACGCGCAATTAATCCCTCGCCCCCCCCCCCCCCCTTCACACACCCCCCTTCCACTTTCGTGGCCTCTTCAGTCAAAGCGTAACTACGATAAACAAGTTATTTTTTCTGGTAAAATGGTACTCTGAACCAACAACTAGGGTGCTAAACCTCTCATGTGAGAAACATGGGTATAAACGATTGACGAAACTTGACTTTACACATCTGTAACCATGATATAACCACGTGGCACCAATGACTCTCACGGACTCCGCACAAGTTTCTTTACCCGCCTCGGAGAACTCGCCCCGTTATTCGTTACCAAGCCCTCTTATACCAAGAACGCGATCGGTTTACCACATCAATCATCCATGTAAGAAAAACTTCAACAAATCTCGCACGCGAAAAACTTATACAGGTTCCACTACTCTTAATTCAATCTCCTGGTATCTACATTAATCCAAATGGCCATACCAGTTGGAAAAACTCGTGCACCAGACACCCATTGTATCAATTTGCTATCAACACTAACTTTACTTTCATGCAGTTAATGATAACGTGACAATTCTAACTCGCAATATTCCCCCACCCGGCTTCATTTTATTCGTTGACGTGCAACAATTTATTTCCAAAGTTGAAACTTGCCATTCCCACGACTTTGATTCGCTTTTGCAACCCCCTCTTCTCAGTCGACAAGGAATGTAACAATATTTCTAGAGGTTGTAAATGTCGAATAATTTGAAATCCATGGAAAGGTACCAAACTTGCGATATCCACGGTCCATCGGAGAGTTCCCAGAGGGACGCTGCACTGGACCTTTATTATCGTCGGCCGGTACCTCCTTAGTCCGACATATATCTTACTTCCACCGGTACCTCGTACCTCTCCCCCTCCCCATATATGTCCTTGCTTCAGCTCGTGTACCCCCCCCCCCCCCACCCCGACATATCTATCCTTGCTTCCGCCGGTACCTCACCCGTCCGACATGTTAACCTTGCTTCTGTCGGTACCTCCCTAGTCAAACATGTCTATCCTTGCTTCCGCTGTTCATGGGTACTCAACTTTAGAACAGCTAGTTTCCCCCATGGGATGCAGAGTCCATAATCTTTAGTTCAGTTACACGTTTACTTATAACGGTAAACAACCTTGAAGAAAGTCATATAAAATTGGCCAAATGATAAACTAAATGTTTCTTTCACTTTTGGAATCACTTTGCGCATGTATGGTTATATCATGACCATAACCCAAGTATCAAGTCATTTGACCAATCATTTATTTTGTTACACTGCCCGCGTTAAGTACGTTCATCGCCCCCTAATCATTAGAGCCCCGTTTGAGTGGAACAAGGCGCCAGCAGCAATTCTTCAGCATTGCAGATGGAGTCTTGTTCCACTCAAGGGGGCGAATTGTGCGTAAAACCACCTGTATACTTCTGTAATCATTTCGCCAGACCCCCACTGAAAGTACTCTGATATCACTTGGGTTAAATATTAACCCCAATCAACTAGATTGGTTCATTTTCACTCGGCCCAGTTGATTGGGGTTGATTTAAAACCCAACTGATTTTTTTGTGCAAGGATAATTCATAAACCCCCTTCGTGTTAGACTTGTCGCTTCAAGGGATCCAGAATGTTACCACACTCCTATAACGCCGTCGTTAAGAAAATTCACCGCGAACCGTAGGAATATTGCTAATATCTTGAAACGGGAACTGGGTGTATTCATTGGTAAGATGTTCCTTCTCAGGAGGCGTTAGAAGTGATTGTGACCAATATTTGCTGAACACGGCCCACTCGTCAAAGCTCCTCTTGCGTTTGGACCTGTCCACCCAAAGGGTAAGCCGTTAGAAGAGTTTAAAACATTGCTTCATACCTCCATTTTTTTGCCGCCCCCCCCCCCCCCCCCCCCACAATAAACCTCACTTCCACATAGCGCTCCAAAGGCAATATACACGGGATTATAAAGCCAAGTTTTAAACTTGGTGACCCGGGGGATGTACAACGGTTAGCTGCTTCACCTGCCCACAATATCTTTGCTACTCGAGAACTAAAATTCTGAATGAGGTCCAGAATGAATCCCCTTTAGAGCTGGTTAACCCTTGGCCTAACACGAAAAGACGATACTTGCAAATAACTTTCTTGAATTAACTATTTTTTGATTTTGCGTCAAAACCATCGCAGTCTATGACCCCTCATTGGAACGAACTCTACGAGACAAATTTAAAAAAAAAAAAATAAATTGAATGGTGAATAGCGCAGGCCGGGTTTTGACGTTACGTTGGGTAAACGTGCTGAAGACTGGATTATCAGGGCCAGCAGAGTTTAGTTTCTACCCAGATAACACCTCGTATTTCCATGCTTTCTGTAAATTGCGCGAGGGGTTTTCACTCGTTCCATAAGTAGTGAATTGATACGTACATACAGGACTGGAACCAACATTATAAAACTTTTACAATTGTATTTTCTGCCTAGTTAACCCTTTACCCAACGTAACGGCAAAAAACGGCCGGCGCTATTCTCAAAAATCGCCAATTAATTTTCAAAATATTTAAATTTGTCTCAAAAACATAGGTTATGACCCCTCGTTGGAACGAGCTCGTCGAGCTCGTTCCAACGAGGGGTCATAACCTATGTTTTTGAGACAAATTTAAATATTTTGAAAATTGGCGATTTTTGAGAATAGCGCTGGCCGTTTTTTTGCCGTTTCGTTGGGTAAAGGGTTAACTAAAATGAATCCTTATTTTAACATAGCAATTTATCATTAAAAATACTGATTCATTAAGTCAAAAAAAAAAAATACAATTGTGAACATTTTATAGTATTGGCCCCACGTTTTTTAGTTGTCGCGTTACGTTAGTTTTCTTACTCTTGTATTTTAGTGAAAGCCCGAGAAATGTTAACTAAAGGGGTTTAATATTCGTTATCCCCATTTCCATCGGCGACTCTTCACCCGAACACGTCTTATTTAATGCTTAACTTCGGTTACACATGCTGAGGAATAATTGATAACAAAGTGATATTAAAATATCTTTAATTTTATTAGAACAATTATACATGTAATTTTTGTTAATCACATTTATTAATCTTAATAAATGAAAACCAGATGCTTGTGATTTTTTCCTTAATACCTCTTCGCGCGGTCTTCATTCAAAATTGTATTCCCCTCTGAAGGGTTTGATTTCTCGGTGAAACAAACTGTTTCCACGTCAACTCCGAAAGAGTTAAATTTCCATTTTATCTAAACATGGAAAAGGTGACAACTGAAACAGTAATGAAATAATGTCTCCACCATGATAACACCAACAAAGGAACCACATTAGCAAAATTCCAGTCACTTGGAATTGGGGATGAAGCCGGAAGTTTGGTTATACGTCTTGTACTTTTTCACAGCATTCTTGGACTAAGTGTGGGGAAAACAACTATTTGTAAGAATTGTTTCGCTTCCGCTCAGTTCTCGCATCCTGTGAAAAAAGTAGACTACCACATTTCCGACCTCAGCGTTCAAGCGCGATTCCAAGTTGCATCAACGTTGCCAACGAGTTTCGAATGTTTAGGGTGCATCGAAGTTTTGGAAGAGACACCAAAATTAGTTGGGTTCAAAATTAACCCGAATCCACTGGGTTGAGTGAATGAACGTAATTTCATATTTACTCAACCTCGTGGGTTTGGTATAATTATTTAACCCAACTAATTTTAGCATACAGTCTACCGTCCATGTTAGGGAAATTCGATGGAAATGTGCAGGTCTTGTTGCAAGATTAGCAAAAATTTAATACCGCAGAATTATGGGATTAAATTGTTGCCGATCTCAAACGAATTTGAAATGAACTTCTCCCTATAAAATCAGTTATTAAAATAAACCCAAATCAACTGAGTTAAGTGAATATGAACCCAATTGAGTTAATATTCACTCAGCGCAGTTGATTTGGGTATATTTTAACCAACTGCTTTTAGAGTACATGCAAACCCATTTTCTCAGTTTCTTGAGAACGAAATCCGAGTGAAATATTCAAAGAGTGTGGAGTTCTTTGAGGTACAGGACTCGGAGACAGTTTAAACCAATGGATCTCGTAATTGAACTTCCAGGTCTTTTGACTGAAAGTTCGATTCTCCGTTTGTGCTTTAGAACATTCGAGTTAGTAACTTGTGAGCTTTTGAGTGGTACTCCAATCCTTGTACTCAACGATGCGAGATGGCGAGGTATCACTCTTCATTAACTGTTGGGAATGTTAGTTTGTATGTAATCCAACAACCCGAAAGGTCCGTTGAATTACATTTAAACTAACATTCTAAATAAATCCAGAACAGACATTTACACCCGATATCATTCCCCTTACCTAAATGATAGTGTACATTTAGTCTCGATGACCGCACATTTCCTAACCGAAAATATGAACATATCGCGTTAAATCTGGAGGAGGAAGAGTGGACAAGAGGGTGGGTGGATGAAAGGAGGGAGAGGGTGGGCGGATGAAAGGGTGGTGTTGAGGGGGGGGGGGGGTGGCTAACGGGGCGAGGAAGACATGATCTTTCATCCAGTTTGTGGATCTTCCACGCCATCACCGCGACAGTGTTGTACTATTTTATCAGCTCGGATATGCTTCTGGCTAAATTCTTAACTTTCTGCCTTCACACTTGCTTGTTCGCCATTCGGATTTAATTCTTTAACTGGAATCGGAGATCGCAACCAGACACACTGGAGGAAAGTCAGGAGAAATACATCATAATGTTGAGTGCAGTTATTCACCGCAGTGATTAACATCCGGTTCTCTTATTCTTGTATCTGGTAACCAATGTCCGGACTACTTGTTCTCCAAAGACTGCAACAAATTTAGGCAAAATTGGACTAAGGCAAGGATATAGTAGATGCAGACAAATGTTTGTGCTGGTGGTCACTGTACTACTGAGACGCAGATAGCGATGTAAACTCTCACTCCCTCCACAAAAAGCAAACAGTTTTTTGAAAAGTCCCCTTTGGCACCATGGAAATTATTTGATGTTTAAGGTCACATTTCTGTGTGGGCAACATGGATATAAAGTCAAGTCCAGTCAATCGTCAACGATCCCTATTTTACAAGAAAACTGCTAGTTTACCACAGTAAACAAGCACTGCTCCACTTCCCGCGGTTCACGGGAACTTCAATTTTGTTAGATCACAATGGTAATCAAGTTGTATTTTATCGGGTCTAGTAGGATCCAATCACCAAAGCCTTGAGCACCAAGTCACCTAAACCCTTCATTCAACGCAGACGTTAAAATTTGTCGAAATATTTTAAATTTCAAAACATTTCAACAAACCCATATCACGAGCGTTCCAATGAGGGGAGGGGGTGGGGGGGAATCACGTTATAGTTTTTCAGCTTCTGAATTTGTATTTTACGCGCTCGGGTGCGGTTGATTCTCTAAGTAAAAGGTTAAATGGTGGCAAATATGATGGGTTTAATGGGACCTAACACTTCGGGGGGGGGGGGGGGGTGGGGCATAACCATAAATGACGATTGTTGAAAGCCAGTTTATATCACCAATAAACACTGGTATTTTAAAGTCGGAGGCAGAATAGTAAATATTCTTATTGAGCACAGGACCGAAATATTCGTTGTTCAACGCAATCAAACCGCGGAAGGGGTGGGGGGGTTGGTTGAACCTTTAATGAATTCCCATCCTTGTACATCTTCAATACTTTAAAATCGACGATCGGGGAGGATGTTGCAAGTATTGGTTAATTGGTGTTTTAAGACATTTTACAGCCAGGGTTACGTACAGTGGGGGGAAAAAAAAAACAAGTAAACGATTTCATATTTGTTGATTGATCGACAATGTTGGAAACCAAGTATTTTGTTCATTGGAATTGAAGTTGTTTATTTATCAGAAAGTGCCTATAGGTTCTCTCCAATAAATCGAAACAAAGCCGTTCCTTATGAATTTTGGCCTTTGAAATAAATCTACCAGTTAACTGAAAATATTTGTCCAATGCCGAGCATTTACCAGAAGACCCACCAATTGATATACTAAATGGACTTGATGTATTGACGAGTGATAGAATTCATCAGGACAGGATGCAAGCTTCGTTGTTATGTGGGAACAAGTCTGGCACGTTGATGCCGCCAAGCGATTATGTTGACCCCCGCTGGCGTGGTAGCGGGCACGAGTTGCCCCCCCCCCAATATGCAATAAGCAGGGCTCTAGTGGTAGTGGGCAGGGCTCTAGTGGGGGTGGGCAGGGCTCTAGTGGGGGTGGGCAGGGCTAGAGCTGGGGTGGGCAGGGCTAGAGCGGGGGTGGGCAGGGCTCTAGTGGGGGTGGGCAGGGCTCTAGTGGGGGTGGGCAGGGCTAGAGCGGGGGGTGGGCAGGGCTGGAGCGGGGGGTGGGCAGGGCTGGAGCGGGGGGTGGGCAGGGCTAGGGCGGGCAGGGCAGGGCAGGGCGGGCAGGGCAGGGCAGGGCTAGAGCGGTGGTGGGCAGGGCTAGAGCGGTGGTGGGCAGGGCTAGAGCGGTGGTGGGCAGGGCTAGAGCGGTGGTGGGCAGGGCTGGTGTGAAGCTGAAAGTCTGACAAAATTGGACAAAAACGCGTTGTGTAGACATGACTGAGGGGGTTAGGCAGACTGGAGGGGTGGACTGAATGGGAGCAACAGGGACGCTATCAACCAATTCGTTTCTGAATGCTGGGAGATGAGGGATGGGCAAGGAGTAAATAGATTGATTGAGAGTCAAGGAATCTCAGTAAAACAGCGGAAGGTAAAAATCCTTCATCTTTCAAAAGTCGAAATTTTTGCCAATGTTGAGTTATCGAGATTCAACAAAGCTCGCAGAGTTTGTTTCAAGTGGGCCATGGGCAAATATTTGTATTTCAAAACTAAGTCAATTTATTGGAATCCACTTTTATAGATATTGATACTATAAAGGATAGATTTGTGATTGTATACGTGGTCGATTATGTAAAGATTAAACTAAACTATGTTTGGTTTTATAGCCCATGACTTCCAACCCCACCCCTTCAAACGTACATCATTGAAGAGGGAAGTTTGGTTTCCCCAATCAGTATGGAATCAGGGGAGATTAGTGAATGTCACTCAACTCATGTTTCGTTATGACCTGGGACAAACACTATAAAATTGATAATTGTTCATCTATGTTTTATTTCGTATCCTTGAATATTACTGACTTTAGAAAATCATTACCATTTCAGGAAATGGGGTTAAATCACTGGCAGTCATAGACCTGGCTCGATGGCATTGGTTTGGTGGGCGTGCTGAATTTCCAACTGGACCAACGCCGGCTGTCGAACAGTCAATTTGAGAAAACCATTTGAACACCCACCCTTTGGGCAAGAATTTTCCAATTGCTGCCTGTGAATTTCCGACTGCTGAATAAACTGAATGCCCTCTCGTCTCGTTTTGGAAATTTATGGCCTTTGGGTCAGGGAGTAGATAATCGTCTCGAGCTCGAAAATGCACAATCTGCATTGCTTTAGCAAAATCAACTCAAATGAACTGGGTTGAGAATATGAACGCAATTGGCTTCGTATTCACTCAACCCAATTGATTCGAGTTGATTTTTGACCCAAATGGAGTATATTTCTGGTCGAGCAAGCAAGGACATATGTCGAGCTTGTTTTTCTTTATAATTTCTTGCCAAGCTCTGCCCGAGGAAATCCTTGACCGTGAGATTTATATTTTTGGGAGAGGGAATGTCATACCCCACCCCCAGTCTTTACGCCCTGAGGAATACCCGGACACTACACAATACCGCATGAAATAGGGACGAGCGTCACCCTCTCCTCTGCATTCAGTATATTTCACACATACCTATAGCGGATTTCAAATCCAATCTTCGCGTGGTCATACCAAGTCAGGAAAAGATTCATACATTTGCTGGAAAAAAATGTATGAAAACCAACCCAGGAGCAGTTTTCAAAGGGTAACTATTTGCGCAACACGACCCTCCGATTATTTATTTATTTTTTTATTTATTTATTTATTTATTGTTTATGGTCACATACTGCTGCACAATGGCTAATCATGACCACAACATGGAGATAAAGTCAAGGTCAGTCAATCGTTTATACCCCATGTTGCCTATTTTAGAGGACTCGCACCCCAAGCATTAGTGACTGGGTCCTATTTTACCAGTGAAACAGAGCTTGTTTACCACAGTAAACGAGCACTGCTTCACTTCCCGGGCTTCCCACGGGGGGGACCCTCCGATTACAATCTTGAATTAAAATTTCTTTTCATCTAAGAAACAGCCCATTAGCCTTCATTACGACGAGTTCAACCAGGTGGTTACAAAAAGAGTTAATAAACGGTTTTGGAGGATAGAATTAATAAAAGTTGAATAACGATTTGGTGTATAGCTCTGGTCGAATACAACACTCTTTTTAGGCCGAGGCTCGTCCCAGTGTACAGGATATCAATTAGTGTTTTTCTTAATTTTTTTTATATGAATGGCAAAACAGTATAATGTAACCCTAAAATGGAACGATCTCTAAGAACTCATTCTAATGAGAGGGGGGGGGGGGGGGGGGCACATCATATGGTTTTGTAGAAATTTAATTAAAAATGAACTGCTCAGTTTGTAAATTACGCGGAAGATTTATTTATTGGTGTTTAAGGTCACATTTCTGCACAATGGCTAATGATGACCATGCTAGTTTTACGGGTGGAGGAAGCCGGAGTACCCGGAGAGAACCACCGAGCAACGACGAGCAGCTGTCAGCTCTCCAACATCGTAACTCTGAACTCTGCACCGCAGCACAGGCAGGGTTAGATTGGTTGAAGACATGCGCACCATCGACGTGCAGTACGCCTCAGTACACAGCGTTATCGTGCCTCCATGCAGGCAATCGGGGTCAAGTGTCTTGCCCAAGGACACAACGCGGTTGCCGCAGGTGGGATTCGAACAGAGGATCTCTCGACTTGCAGCCTGCACCTCTACCAACTGAGCCACCGCGACCCCCTGGAGGAAGCCGTAGTACCCGGAGAGAACCACCGAGTAACAGCGAACAACTGTCAGCTCCAACATACCAACTCCACACATGCAGGATTAGCATTGGTTGAAGACAGGTGCGCCATCGACGTGCAGTACGCCTTAGTACACAACGTCAACGAGCCCCACGTGGGCAATGGGGGCGATATTTATTGATTATTTGTTGTTTAAGGTCACATACTTCTGCACAATGGCTAATCATGACCACAACATGGAGATGAAGTCGAGGTCAGTCAATCGTTTATACCCCATGTTGCCTATTTTAGAGGACTCGCACCCCAAGCATTAGTGACTGGGTCCTATTTTACCTGTGAAACATGGCTTGTTTACCACAGTAAACAAGCAATGCTTCACTTCCCGGGGTTCCCACGGGGGGCAATGGGGGTGAGGTGTCTTGCCTAAGTTCACAACATGGTTGCCGCAGGTAGGATCCGAACCGAGGACAGCTCGGCTTGCAGCCTGCACCTCTACCTACTGAGCCACCGCGCCGAATATTTGTTAGGTAAAGGATTAACCATTTACCCAACGTAACGGCCAAAACCAGCCAGCGCTTTTCTCAAAATTGCCAATTAATTTCATTATGTTTTCATTTCTTCTCTCAAGGACATACGTTATGACCTCTCGTTGGAACGAGCTCATTCCAATGAGCTGTCATAACCTATGTTTTTGAGACAAAAATGAAAAACATTATTCAAGAATTATTTTTGCAAGCGTCGTCTGCCTTTCGAGTTAGGTAAAGGGCGTTTTCATGAGCATACAAATGTTAACACATTACCGAGTGTATCATGCAATACTTTAGTAATGTTCCATCACAACCCAATCTGATCATCTTGGACTATGAAGCTAACATGGGGGCACGGCAATTGGAAAACTGACTTGAACGGGGCAGTTTGAACACACCCATTGTTTTTTTGCCACGCCGACTACACAAAAGGGATTTACTGCCTTCCACGGGGCATATACGTGGGCAAGGTAATCCAGGAAGTGATGGCGAGGGGTGTGGAGGCAACGACCGGTTTTCAGGGGTGCCACCAAGGGGTGGGAGGTCTTGAGGGCTGCGACCTGTGCTTAACGGGAGGGGGAGGTGTATGCAAGAGCATCGGCGTAGAGAAACAAAACCTCGCTGTCGGAATTGTGGCCCCACATTTACTTATTCATTTATTTATTGGTGTTTAAGGTCACATACTTATGCACAATGGCTAATCGTGACCGTGACAGTTTTACGGGTGGAGGAAGCCGGAGTACCCGGAGAGAACCACCGAGCAACGACGAGCAGCTGTCAGCTCTCCAACATCGTAACTCTGAACTCTGCACCGCAGCACAGGCAGGGTTAGATTGGTTGAAGACATGCGCACCATGGACGTGCAGTACGCCCCAGTACACAGCGTCATCGTGCCCCCATGTAGGCAATCGGGGTGAAGTGTCTTGCCCAAGGACACAACGCGGCTGCCGCAGGTGGGATTCGAACCGAGGACCTCTCGGCTTGCAGCCTGCACCTCTACCAACTGAGCCACCGCGCCCCTTGTGGCCCCACAACTGCCAATGTTTGGCAACATGTATGGCCAGTCACGTTGTGCATCAGTCCCGCGAGTAACAGCCTTTGAGCAAAACTCTTTATACACTATTTCCGTTAATACCAGCGTTGGCCGTATGGATAACGCAAGTAGCAAGAAGTGTTTGTATTATCATTCTTGATTTGCAGACAAAACATTGAACACAACATCCACGTGACGTCTTATCAATGGTTGGTTTTGCTCGTAATATTTTGGCTCTCGTAACTTTTTGGTAATAACAACCATTTTTATTTGATTTTCCCACTCATTCTTGTACCCGATACCTAAACAAATATGTAACAGTGGACAATGTTAATTTAATGTTCACTGATTGCAAACGCATATCAAGAACGATAATCCAAAATTCTAATTCTACAACCGGTTTTGCCCATCATCAACAGCAGAATTAACATGGTTGCTCTATACATACGTTAGCTTTATGGTTAGTGCGTTTATGTTCAATGTATTCAGGTGTTGAACAATATGACTTTCTGGAATCGAGCCTACCTATCCAAGTCACAAAAAGGCAAGAAGGGGCAAACAGGCGCATAACGGTAGAGTCGGGCGAGGCGCGCGGGGCCCCAGAATTCCTGCCCCCCCCCCCCCCCTTAATTCTAAACTAGAATTATTAAGGGTCGGGGGTTTACGAGTTTCAATTAAATTTTGTACCATTCGCAGCCACTTGAAATGTGCTGCATTCGCAGACATACTATTGCTAAGTGCAAAAGGTCACTCACTCACCGTTAATAAGCTTAAGATAATGTAACTGAGCAAAGTTAACGTAGATTGGGCCAATGCTCACACCATTTCCCTGCAGACCAATATGTAAACTATGATGGGCGGTTTAACCCTTAGAAACCTCGTTTCCTGGAATGGTATCGCCTTTGTGTACACTTACAGTGAGATGGGTCAGTGCAATATCAATATGCAGGGAAGATAAAATGATAACTGCAGTCTGCAGTCGTTTGGCTGCAGAGTGCAGTTATTTTTCCATCAATGCCCTTGTATAGACTCAAGAAAAATGGGAAGAAATTATGCCTTGGATCGAAAATCGGTCTTACGAGATTAAAGGGTTAAATCCGCGCGTTGACGAGAATTTCTTTTGTCGTTACTAAATGTTATGTCCGACCAATAAACCTCACAAGTACATTACTAATCTAAAGCCGCTAAACATGATCTATTCATCCCACTTATATCGTCATGTCGGTCAAGTTATCTCCCTTGAAATTCAACTGGCGAGCTCGTTCCAACTTGGTGCGATAACCTATGTTTTTGAGACAAAAAAATGAAAAATACTGAAAATTAAATGGCGATTTTTGAGAATAGTGCTGGCAGGTTTTGAACGTTACGTTGGATAAAGGGTTAAGATTCGTCGCAAACTTTTAACTTGGAACTGAGGTTTTCGTTTATTCCAGTTCATTAAATAAATACAACATATTCCTTCGCGCTCCAAACTTCCACTATTACCGATAAAACACGAATGACATGGAGGTCCAATCTTGGCGGATTCCAAACAGTTTGTTTTTTATTTAATTATGGAATTTTAGACTTGCCCTAATTTGGTGGGTGTCATCGGTAATTCCAAACGGTTGATGCGTGATTGAGATGCATGGAATATTTAAAGAAATGCACTGCAATAAATAAACATGAACCCAAGAGCGTCAGATGACCGCTATTTTATGTCCAAATCCCGGATACTATGGTACATTCTCCACCGTGCTTCATTGCGACTGAAGCGATGGTTCGTTTAATTATCGTGCAGTGGTGTTTTTTTTAAACTTGGTATCCCCTTTCCGAAAGACGGCACTCCAGAAAATAAGCAGACACATCTGCAAAATGAGGTACCCAAAGGGTGAATTTGGTGATGCTACCCTGCACGCCAGGGTAGCATCAATAAATTTATCCTCTGAACCTCAATATGAATAAAGGTCTCGAACCTAAACCGAAAGAGGTTCCCTGAGGATAAATTAGTCCACTGTATGGGATAGCATCAGCAAAATCATCCTCTGGGGACCTCATTTTGCAAATGACAGATTGTGCCTATCTTCCAATCCTGGAAATAAGCAAAGTAAATTACATTTTGGATTTGTTTCAATGATGTTTCCAAGCTCTTTAACTGGGGGGCGATCACACTTCAACATGGAATTAATCCGAGTATAGCTTTGATTTTAGATTTAGATGGAGATTGGTACACACTTCAATCAGCGTTATTCCAGGTTAACACGTGGGGCTTGTAATCGTCCCTGGAGTGCAACAAGGCAATATCGACATTGGTGCCGCTTTTAATTCAAGAGACGCAGAGCCAATTTGGTTCCTCAAATCGAACTGATCAACTTTGCCACCTATACTGTAATGAACGGATAGCCTTCAGGACAGTTATCAAAGATTGCAGGCAGTTGTTTTTAGTGAAGTCTTGGCTGCCAGTATAAGCAGCCAATACTTTACTATACAATACTCCCTTGGGAGTGGGGTTACCAAAAAGACCTCAGGGTTTAAGCGTTAAGCCACGGGTTAAAACACCGCCATTAAGGCAACGGATGAGGGCTTGATATATGAAACGGCAAAGCTGTCCAATTATGATTAACTTTTCGAATGGTGCTATCCTGTAACTAGTAAACAAAACAAGACAACAAATTAAGTTTTAATTCATCAAAGAGCAATGTCAAAAATTTATGTTTTTCAATGAGTTGCCACCCCATCACATCGTTATCCAGACAGCGAGAAAAGTCGCGCAAACTTTCTGCTGTTCAACAAATATGCTGCTGAAGACAAGAATCCACCAGTATACACGGAAAGGAAAGATGTGACCGTAGCCATACAAGTCAAGCCTGTGGAGTAATTCTTTGTGCGCTATTAAAATTCATCCAGGATGAGTAAAGCAGTTTTGTTTTATGGAGAGACGTACCAACAGCAGTTTTGCTTTTTATGGAGAGACATATCAACCAAATGTTCTCTGTGTTGGTCTTCTTACTCTGCAAAGACAAAACAAAAAATGTTATATTACTGTAACAATCAGCTTCAGAAACGAATGCGTTGAAGGAAGCAGAACGCAGTGTAGGTGAGAGAGCACGTCGTCGCGCGAGTGCTAGAATGGCCTGTCTCCCCTTATGGACATAGGACATCCTAGTACACAAGCGACGACGTGTCCGGTCCTTACACATTCTTCAAACAGATGCTGAACATGCACTACTTACAATTTGCCATGGACCACTAATACCTATCAATATATTTGTGAAAAAAGGTCAAAGTTAATATTTTTGTGTCTATGTATCTATTCACCGGGGATTGGCGGAACTTTCCACAACGTGGGTAATGTATGTTGGAGTACCCAGAGATAACAGTTCAACAATCTGATTAACTGTCCGATTTTCCAATTAATTACCCCGAAAAAAAAAAAGAAAAACGGTTTGCTTTGGTTGAAGAAGTCTTTGTTCAGCGTGTTTAACGCCAACGGTACATTTGCCTTCAAACAATGCTAACTGATTGTTTGGGTATAATCAACTACCGAGTCTGACATTTGCTCGTTACTCCTTGGTTCTCTACAGGTAGCTTGGCTCCCTCCCCTTGTAAAAGTTTGTGTTAAAACAGATTTAAAAAAAGCATCAAAATGTTCACATTTACCTTTCATTTTCGAATATGTGAACGAACACGAGTGGTTAAGAATATGGTCGTCGTGGACTGATCCCTTTCCACAAGTGGGCAATAATTCCGCGTATATGCAATAATAGATTCCAAACATTAATTTCTGTAGTAATGGCGATAAATTTTATGATGCACCGGGTACAATGAAGCACCAGGTGCAAAGTATAATAGCGCGCGCAAAAGCAGCCCGAAGGGCTGCTTTGAAGCAAGCCTAATAGACAACGTGTACGTGAAATTGGAAAAACCAAGGAATGCTATGCCATCCAATCTAAACCGGAAACCGGAAGTAAAAACATGGGGAACCCCAGCTCTCGTTTTCAGAAGCGAACAATCGAATGACGCCCCCTAAAAAGCGAACGGTGTAATGCGAGATTTCTCCTTAGATCATTCCATGCAGACTGTGAATAATTTATTGAACATGCTTTTCAAAATTAAAGTTTTTCCAAACAAACTCAACTGTCGTTTGCTTTGCTGACTAAATGACAGAAATTGTCGAAAAGCTAAATGTTCCCATATATGCACATTGGATTTCATCGTCTGCTGGCTGGCTGTTGGGATCCCGCTGTTGTTCGATTCTGCGGAGTATTCTGTCACGTGATTTATCTGTTTTGCATTTGCAAGTGCAAAACGCTGTTCACTTCAAACCAACACTGCGTGTTATTGGAACAAAGTTACCAAATGAAAAGCATCAACAACACGTCCGTTTGTTGAAACATAAAAGTACGCACAGGTCGGATTGTGGCAAAGGTCGTTTTCATTCAGTTATTACGAACCTAAGATGTCGAAGTGACATACTGTCTGACAAACGTCCACGAATTACCATTTCCAAAACAGAAGTTCCGTTCCACAATCATAGCACCCCAGCGAAACAAAAACAATAAATTTTCGACAATACGTTTCGAGGCCAATTTTTATATTGCAGGTCTGATATGTTTTTAGGGGGAAATAAATCTACAAGACAGCATCATGTACATGCATTAGTTGACAACGCAAAATGTTTTGTTGGACGACCCCTTAAACACTGTTTTAAATTTTGTTAAGTTTATGTCATTATAGTTTGAAAAACACTGAGTTGCGCGCGCTTCTTGGTTTTACCAAAGTTCATATTATTGTATTTATTGGTGTTCAAGGTCACATTTCGGCACAATAGCTTATGATGACCTCAAATTAAAGATAGAGTTTAGACAATCATTTATCTACTTTATACGTAAGAACAGTAACGTTTTATCTTTTATCGTTATCGAAAACTCGCCGTCAATAAAAAATCTTTTATCGTTACTGCAGTAAGAATAAAAGTCACGTGATATCGCATTTGCATGACGTACTATTTCATTCAACACTTTGAATAACTAATTATCGCTGCCGCGGATCGAATCAAATAAAACGGGGCGTATTTATCGAAATGTATTGAATAAAAAAGAAGGCCATTAATTAAACTTACAGAATTGTAAAAATAAAATTTGACGGAAAAGAGTACAAATTAGTAACTTACACTTTTTCAAATGAGATTATTTCACCCTTCGAGACTAATTATCCTGACGTTCAAACGTCACTGGGAATTCAGTTTCTTCGACATTTTTCAAAATGTGACGTCAAACGTCGGAAAGTACAAATAACCAGATATTTTTCACATTAGTGATTATCTGGTTGAAGGCTAGATTATTTTTAGTGGTCTGCATTTGTTAATCAAAACTTGTTTTATTACGGGAGTGGGGGAGGTGGGGGTGTAGATAAAAGGGTTATATACACATGGTG
The DNA here is from genome assembly GCA_031216915.1 of Pictodentalium vernedei. Classification (NCBI taxonomy): domain Eukaryota; kingdom Metazoa; phylum Mollusca; class Scaphopoda; order Dentaliida; family Dentaliidae; genus Pictodentalium; species Pictodentalium vernedei. Next base: position 51,279,233 of record CM062293.1, on the reverse strand, counting down.
TTTGTAAAAAATCTTTTATCGCGACTCGAGCGTTTTCGGGGGCTACATAGCTACTCGTCGCTGCGCGACTCGTAGCTATATATGCCCCCGAAAACGCTCTCGTCGCGATAAAAGATTTTTTACAAACACCATGTGTATATAACCCATATTTATAACCACGTTGCCCATTTTTGTGGACTTTCATCCAAGCAATGGTTACCGGGTCCTATTTTAGCTGTGAAGCAATGTTGGTTCACCACAGTAAACAAACACTCCTTCACTTCCCACGTGCAAAATCTATGTGAATGAGGTTTAGAACATTTTCAACGGCTTTTTTTTTCTCGAATTAACATTGTATTTTATTGACAGTATGGTCCTACCACAAAGTGCAAAAATCCTTAATTTTGTATACACGAAACAACTTTGGTGGATAGAGCGTTTCTTATACGAAACAAGACCTTTTTTTCCAGGTGGCGGCAATATGCTTCCATATTATCTAATTGTGTGAAATAATGAAAACCGTATTCAGCACCATGTAAATATTGCACGAAGGGAATATTTTGGTAGGATGTTTTATCTCAACTACAATTAACCCCTTAGCAAAAGTCGAAGATATCAATTTATTTTTAATAATTTCTTCAAATTTCTCCAAAAATTGCGAAACCATATCATGCGGCCCCTCGTTGGAATGAGCTCAAATAGCTCGTTCCAATGAGGGATCGCGTGATCTAGTTTTGTTAACTTCCTTTGGAAAAATAAATTTGTTTCAAATGCTTAATTTGTAAACGATATGGCAGAGTATTGTTGTCGATTCAATAGGAAATGGTTAAATAAACTGATCAAGTGTTACATTATTTTTAGTCAAAAATGTTTGTTCACATGTGTTCAGCTCGTAAAAAATTACGGGAGAGTGCTCTCTTGGGGCTGTGCTTTTGTTTATTAAAACAGTTACAGAAGAGAAACTTGCTTCTTGGGGCAAGCCAGTCGGAAGTAAACTGTTAACATTATTACAACTCAATCTAAGTTACTAGTCGATTAACCCCCAGCACTCTGATGACGAAACGTCGGATTTGTCATCCATGGTTATCCCCCCCCCCCCCCCCCCCCCCGTGTTGTCAGAAATTCAGCAATTTAGATTTTGGTTGACTCCAATTGAGCTCTGTCAACCAAAATCTAAATTGCTGAATTTCTGACAACACGGGGGATAACCATGGATGACGGAGGTGTGGTGGGGATTAGAGTGGGGGAGGTGTCGAGTATTCTCGACATCAGAGTGCAGGGGGTTAACTTAAGTTTGGAGGCCCGTTAAAACTCCATAATTTCAGTGACGTCATTCAACAAAGCCGGGCCGCGGGCGATAATGGTATAAATGGCCATTAGCGGCCCGCGACCCAGCTATTTTTAGATTACATGGTCTAATGAATTACATTCGGATGACGTCCCTTTGTATTTCTGAACTGAAATCGAACGCACGATCGAAACAGAAAAATCGAGGAGTATTTTATTGTTACTTCATGACAAATTTGAAATGTTATTGAATATCTTCACTTGTCCAATTCAATTTACATAACGTACTAATTTTCTTCGGTGTTTAAATGCCCAAATCCGAAAGACTTCCAGCAATTCCCTCGTCAGCTTAGCTGTAACGGAGTGGTAATAGTAATAACATGATTGTTGTCAGGCATCATGATTCATTAGCAGGCTCGCAGCAATGATGAACAGCCTTCGGGCTTATTAATGGCCCTCTACTTCGTCTCGGGCCTTTAATAAACCCTCGAGATGTTCATTGCTGCAGGGCCGCTAATGAATCATAATGCCCTCCAAAGTCATGTTATTGTTATATTGCGTCATCAATGATTAAAGTGTTGTATAAGGAATGGGAAATTTAGCTTGAAAATAAGTGACATGTTATTTTTGATCACATCAAACATCGAAAAAAGAGGTTAATTTTTCATGTTATGGCAATCAAAACTACTGGGATGCAACGCATCAAATAGCTGTGAAACGCGCTTTACCCGAAATGACAATTTCCGTTATGATAACTCGAATCAAGATTGAACTGATCTGCATTCATTTTGAAAATAAAAAAAAATGTTTTTCAGGTGAAATGATTCAAGTCGTTTCAACCGATTTATTCAAAATGCCAGCATTCATGAAATACAAGGTTCCGCTCCACTTTTTCTGGCATTTCCAAAAATGACATGCCATGCGCTCTCTTCAAATGCGAATATTATTTAACCTTAACTCATTTATTTATTTATTGGTGTTGAAGGTCATATTTCTACACAATGGCTAATCATGACCGCGACAGTTGTTCGGGTGAAGGAAGCCGGATTACCCGGAAAGAACCACCGAGCAACGGCGAGCAACTGTCAGCTCCAAAACATTAATTCCACACAAGCAGGGTTATTAGTTGAAGACAGGTGCACTATCGACATGCAGTACGCTTCAGACAACAGCGCAGTGGGGGATGAGGTGTCTTGCCCAAGGACGACACGGCTGCTGCAATCTAAATAACATGTATTACATTTTCCAAATCCACTAAAACGTATAACACTGAGTAAGTAGAAATAAACAATCTGAATGTTGAAATGAATTGTCAAATGCAAGGCTTCAACCTGCAAAATTGCATGTACAAATGACGATAAATGTCATTTTCAGACACTCATCAACCTAAAAAGCAGGATTTCCCCACTACACCAACTTACCTTACCCTTGATCAACCCCCCCCCCCCCTCCCCCCGTTTCTAAAATGTCAAATTATGAGTTTTTGTCTCATTTGTTTTAGTTACATGCCTGGTGACAATTCCGCGTAAAAAATGACATTTTAAAAAAAAAAAAAAATTTCGAAGCCACTGTTTCCCATAATTCCTCTGGTAATTTACCCTTATGCATCCGACTCCAACTCTGACCAAAACTTCAAATTCTCTTGTCCAGCAATTAGCCCAATGTTATGAAATATCCGATACTAAAAAAATATATCTCCACTGAACATTGTATTAGTTTCAATATATACCCTATATTTAGAAGTTTACCCTGTACAAAAGTGCGAAACTGTAGAGAGGAATATAAACTGAATTGCTGTTCGATTTTCGCTCGCCATTTTGAAAAATTAAGGGAGTTTAAATTTTGAGGTGTTGAACGGTAAGCTGGATCAGAGTTATTCAAAGTATTGGCATTTTCCATAATGGAAACGGGTGTGTAATTTGATTGGGGCGTCATGTTTTGAATATTAATTCAAGAAATGTCAACCAGAAACCAAAATTAGCAAGCCCCGATTTATTAAAAATGTAATTGCTGGTGAAAATTAGAGAGCTGTTTGATTCGATAGCCATTTAAAAATAAAAACTTTAAGAGGTCAAATTCCGAGGAAGGAATTAAGATGAACCTTATTTATTCAAATTTCGGAATTTCCGAAATAAGGTAAGTTTGATTCGTCACCATTTTGAAGATGTGAATTTTAGACATGAAATGGCACGATTTCCTAAGAAAATAGGTCGGCTTTTCCGAAATAAAGAAATAAATACAGACCAAAGCGCATCAGAACTTGTTAAGCACTGGAGAAAGGTAAACAAGCGATGTAACATGGAGAACCCACCGAAGTAAGACAATGGGGTCGCGTAAAATGTATCGATCTTTGTGCGGCGAAATAAAAACAGAGGACGTTCGAAAAGTGGTCTAAAAATTGAGGAACTGAAAAGCGGCTGGAATGGACGAAATTCCAACGAGTTTCTAAAAAATGGAGAGAGAGAAAAGCTTAACTGCCTTATTCAATTTAGCCGTAAAAAAACGAGAGGTTCCAAAACAGTGGAGAAAGTCATGTTTAAACAGAAAAATGGGGAAAAGGATACATTGGGCAATTATCGGGTGATTTCAGTCAGTAGCCACAATGGAAAAGTTTTCTGTGATGGCCTTGATAGGAGATTAGAGAATGTGATCGAAGAGAAAGGGTTCCTGAGAGAAATCCGGAATGGATTCTGTTAGAGAAGGGTTGTCACTGATCATCTTTTCATGCGGTTCCAAATGAAAGAATCTGCAATGGTAAAATAAAAAACATGTTTACCTTTCTGAATGTAAAGAAGTCATACGATACAGTATAGAGGAAGGGTACGAGGCGGAAGCTTGGAGGTCTTGGGTCGGGGATGCGAGTTTGTGGGAATGCTGAAAAGATACAAAAGCGTACAGTGAACTTAGCCTGGTAACATAAAACCTGTGCCTATGGAGATAGGCCTGAAACAGGGGCTGAATCCTTTCGCCAATTCTTTTTGCACGATACATCAAAGATTTGCGAGATAAACCCCCTGCATTGCGACGGGGGGGGGGGGGGGGGGGTGGTAGCAGTTTGGGATCCCAGAACTATACTTCGCAGGTACGGTACGCGTGTCAGAAAGGTAAGTTGGGCTAGAGAAAATGCTGGCATTTGTTTGGAGATATGAGAAAAAAATGGAGACTTAAATTAAATTTATAGGTGTTTAAAATCATACTTACGCAGAATGGCTAATCGTGACCCTGACAGTTTTATGGGAAGAGGAACCCGGAGTACACGGAGAGAACCACCGAGCATCGACGAGCAACTGTCAGCTCAACATTCTAACTGTTCAAGATCCGTTCAAGCAGGGTTACAGCGGTTGAAGACATTGCACCATTGCACACGCCTTAGTACACGCGTTATCGTACCTCATGTAGGCTTCCGGGATAAAGTACCTTGCCCAAGGTCACAACGCGGGTCGTCCAGGACGGAGATCAAACTCGAATTAAATTAAATGAAAGCAAAAACAACGTTATACTTGTGGGCCATAGAGTGGAACTTTCTCGAAGGTGGAGAGTGGGGTAGGGTGGGTGGGTCTCATTCCGGAAGGTAGCAGTAAACTTCTTAGTGTGGGAGAGATCTGTGACTACGAGTATTTAGGGATAAATATAAACATTACGGGAGAAGGAGTTAACCGAAGCCAAACAAATAAACTGAAGGGGAAGCGAATCCTTAATCATTTGAAGCTTATGGGAGAAACTGCTTCAATAAGGTTTTCCTGGAGAAAATTAGGAGAATGGTTGGTGTACCAAGTATAACATATGGTACGTAAGTGATACCTTTAAACCAAATGACTTTACAGAGCTTGGAATCCCTGAAGAACGATGCAGGCCGAAGGAGAACAGTCGAGTAATGCCGCAGCATTATAAGCAATAAGGGGAGAGATTGGGTGAATGGGTGTTAAGGACAGAATATAGTTAATGAGACTCGGCTATCTCAACTATTTGGTAAATCTCCCCCCACAGCCGATGGTGTAATTTTATGTTCTAGAATATTTAGAATTCAAACTAAGACAGGGTGGATAGACCAAGTTAGGGAGTTAATGGAGACATATTCGATGGAAATCGAAGTCTTTGGAAGTGCGCATAAACAAAGGTAAGAAAATCGTCAGAGAAAATGGCATGGCGGATTGTAACATGAATTGGGGAGAGGGAGTCAAAGCAAAAAGATCTTTATGTGGCATGCTCCATAAAGAGAAGCCAGGTTTTAAATACTACCTTGATGATACCTTTGTGGGGTCACTGTTCAAGATGAGGTCGCGGTCGCTCGAGCTAAGGGAGGAAATTGGTAATGACAGTGAAAGGAAAAGGTTTGAGAATTCCTTCACCTCATGGGTCACTGCGCTTTCACAACGGATCTCTTATGGGTTGTTCGTCCTCTTCATTACCTGCTCCTAAGATGGCTAGGAAATGTAGAATCGTTAGACAGGATCACCCCTTTGATAGAGTCGATCATATCTCAGACATCGGTAAACGTCTCTTGGATACCACAAGGGATTTATCTCGATTGTCCAAAACCGAATCGGTTCTTTCAACGGATGTCAGCGAGTCGCGAACCATTTTGTGCCCTCTAGTGCCAGAGATTATCGGTCTATAATCAGGATCACGAAGCTTTTCACATCCAGAAGGATTTGCTTTTAATCCTGGATGTCCAACACTCGTTTTCTATCATGTATAGCTTTAAAATCTAGATTAAAACGATTAATAAAAATATTTTCGAAATAATTTTTTCGAAAACACCGAAATCAGCTTAATTTTCCCCAGTTGTAACGGAATACGAAGATGACGAAATTCAGCCAAAACGCTATGAGCCATTATCGAACTAGGCAGGGCACAATGAGGGGATACACAAAGATTTCAACGTAAACTGAAATAAAAAGAACGAGTGCCATCAGCATGTCTGGGCCGCAGAATTAGTGAACAGTTGTTAGACAAGGCAGGTCAACTGGTACCTGTACAGCCTGTTCCCTGATGCTCCAAACGGTTCCGGAACTTAAGCTGTTGTCCCGCCGGTACCGGAACAGTATTTTATGGGGAAATTTTGTTCCGGTTGATAATTGTGTATGACACTTGCACGACATATAATCAACTTATTTGTAAATGAACATGTCAAGACACTGTAAAAGTGCATGCTCTGTCGGCACCACGACCTCACCCGGAAAAGCCCAGTCATTTTGTCTTTTCAAACGTGGCATTAAAGACAATGAAAGCGCCGTCCTCGGCTACTTCCAAAAATTATTCTGTGAAGGCATCAAAGTAATCGTAAAGCACGATCTTCGTGCTTTAGGATTACTTTGATGTCGCCGGAGAATAACTGATGCGATGCCATGTTTGTCTTGCAATCTTTGGGACTGGTGCGGTTTTAATGTGAATTTCTCCCATATGGTTGCGATATGTCACCCAACTGCTGATTTGTCTTGTCACGGAAAACCGGTACAGGTCTCGAGAGACGGGCTCTGTCCCGTCCCGGTACTGTTTATGTTGGAACCGGCAGTACATTGCTATACTTGTGTCAGACATTCTAACCTGGCATATGCAGATTGAGCAGTAAAAAAGCTCCATCGATGTGCAGTACGCCTTAATTCAAAGCGCTCACGTGGTCACATGGGATTGAGAATACAAAAATTCTCGGGTTAGGATCGTTTTAAAGCCTAACGTTTTAACCAGTAAGCCACTGGACGCAACTGCTGTGGTTATTTTTCGGTTAATGAATTCCGCCTCCGTGTCAGAATATCTTGTGGACAAGGGTGGGGGATATATTACCAACAGTCTAACAATTTCATATCAGGCACAAAAATTGTTTACCGGTCCAACTTCCAATATCTAAGACTGTCCACTTACTGATTACACTTAAATGTTATCGTTGGATCATTGGGGGAGGGGGCACATCCGGCGCACCTCCCTCATTTCCTATTTACACTCACAGAGGCCAGGGGACAATTTTATTCGCGATAACATCTCCGAGCAAGTGGATGTTAATATGTTAACTATCTCGGATAATATGCTGTTTATTGGTGTTCAATGTCACATTTCTACACAAATCAATGAAATCGCAACATGGATAGTCAAGTTTAGTCACTTGTTTATACCCATGTTGACTATTTTAAAAGCCTTTTACCCACAAGCATCGGTGACAGTGCTATTTTACCATTAAAATTATAAATGTAAAGTAATTTGTATATTTTTATACTTACTAATGGCCCAGACTTGCTGGTGCTAATTCAAAGTTATCAAGGGCCAAACACAAATTTTGAACCCCCCAATCCCCAAAATGTGCTTGCAAAACCGAAAATTAAAAGTCCCATCTGGCGCTCCATACATTTGCTCTCTGCGCATGCGCAGACGACCGGAATTGGCGCCAACATCATTCTGTGTTTGGCCCGAAAGTCATCGGCAATGAAATGACATCTGTGCTTTTATATCTCATTTTTTGAGGATGCCCGACACAAATCAATGAAAGAATTGGTGGAGACAAGGCTGTTATTGGATGAAGGAAGTGTTCAACGGTGGTTTTGGACGTTCAGAGCTCTAACTTTATAATATTTCTAAAATTGTTTTATGTTTTCCAATTTCGGGACATAAAAAAAAAAATATTGGATTTTGTCCACACTTAGGCTTTATCGGGATGTACTTGGGCTTTTATTTATTATTTATTTATTGGTGTTTAAGGTCATATATTTCTGCACAATGGCTAATCATGACCTCGACAGTTTTACGGGTGGAAGAAGCCGGAGTACCCGGAGAGAACCACCGAGCAACGGCGAGCAACTGTCAGCTCCCCAACATACTAACTCCACACAAGCAGGGTTAGCATTGGTTGAAGACAGTGCACCATCGACGTGCAGTACGCCTTAGTACACAACGTCACCGTGCCCCCACGTGGGCAATGGGGGTGAAGTGTCTTCGCCAAGGACACAACGCGGTTGCCGCAGGTGGGATTCGAACATAGGACCTCTCTGCTTGCAGCCTGCACCTCTACCCACTGAGCCACCGCGCCCCCCACTTGGGCTTTTAATGTTCCCTTTGGGAACATGGCCGTTTTTTAAAAATTTATTGTTTGCAAAAAATATTTTGAATTTAATTATGATTGCCATTATTCATATATCTCATTTAAATATAGTGTTGTGGAGTTTGGAGGACTGATATCGACTTTAGTAGTTGATATACTCCTGTGGACTATAGTCATTCTTGTGTTGCACTGGGATGACTGATGTTGGAAGTTCTGAGGATCAGGCCTCTCACCGCGTTTTAATTCATTCTGTCAGTTTCTATTTCAGAGGAACATGAACATGGTGATAATATTCTGACACCCATCCAAGTGTGCTACCGTCGTCGCGCTCCGTGGAGCAAACAGAGCTAGCTGCAGTGCTCATTATTGCAGGAGTTAGGGCCTTTTTGTTAAGGGTTCTAATCTCTTGCAAGCAGCTAGCTCGACCGGTGGAGCGGTACTCCGTCCGTGGGTACCGTGACGTCGGGTAAGTCCGTTGCGGTCATAAGTGGATGTGGGAAGAGCGAGCACTTTAATACAAATAGCTCACCCAGCGACGACTGAAGTAGGGAGGAAATTCGGGAGGAAGTCAGCAAGTTTTTGTACTCGGGGAGGTCCGATAGGCCGCGAGCAGAAGAGCCCCCCCCCCCCCCCCCCCCCCCTCTCCAATCTAGCAAGGTCTGGGGTCAGATGTTTTGTGAAACTTGCACTAGCCGGAGCATATGTCCGCCCTCCTCTCGGGACGCTCTGTTTAGTTTGCTTCAGTCAAGGCTTCCTCCACTACATTTCGCAAGGCCGAAATTAAGTTTTCTGGTTGGAAACTTGCACGAGACGGAGCATATGTCCGCCCGCCGCTCGGGACGCTCAGTCTAGTCTGCAGCCGGGTCGGCTTCAGTCACGGCTTCCTCCGCTACGTTATTTAAGCAAACACGACCGCATCCCAGCTACTTTACTTCGGATATCCAGCCTGTTGCACGAAGAAGGAACCACTCTTCGCCCGTGAAGTCTGACCATCCGGCAGCTAGGGAGACGAGGTCTCGATCATCGGGACGTTCGGCGAAGGGATCAGTTTACGACAAACCGTCCCAGAAGCAGCTTGCGGCAAAGGAACGGAAGACCGCTGCTCCCTAGGCCTCGATGACGGACTTGCTGTCGCAGATTGCGCAGCTGATCGCAGCATCCCAGCAAGTACAGATGCAGCCTCCCACAGACTAAGAGCTGTCGGACGGTGCTAGGTCGGTCCAGTCTTCACACAGATGCAATGGACAGATATTCGCAACTGATTCTATCGGGTGGTGAAAAGGATAAGGAAGAGGATTACCCTTCCCTTTCGTAACAGTACATGGTTGCGATGGCTTTCATCCATCAATACTACCCTGATTTTGTTCTGCCGAATCAGAATGCTGCGACGACAAAAGAAACCGCTGGCGTCGTGGGACTGAGACTTTATCCGGACAAAGTACTTTCTTTTCTCGTTCAGTTTATGTAGGTGTCGCAGGCTTTCGGCTTTCGGCCATATAGACACGCCGTATTTATCCTCGAGTGCGAGGAAGGCGGTTTCTTATCTTCCGTATACCTACCGTTTTTTTGGGCCACGTTCATTTAAAAACTGTCGGGGAAGAAGATGTTCCGTGAGTTCTGCGTTTAGATGAGCAGGCCGGGGATCTAGGTATCCTTACCTGTATTTTTCACTATTCGCTCATTCAACTGAGACGGCAATTTCTTCAAATAGAGCGAATTTGGACAATATGTCTTACGCAGATCACATAAGAGCTATGGCGCAACGTCGCAAGGGAAAGGGATTTGAGGACCTTAGTACCTCCCTTAGTGTTCTTTGCAGGGCAGTTATGTATACCACGTTTAACTCCGCCTTAACAGTGGCTAATCTGGAGTTAATTCGACGTGATGCTGCCCTTGCGTCGTCATCACTGATAAGATGAGAAGGTGAAAAGCTCTCTCAAAGTTGCTCCGATTTACGGAGCATTTTATTTTCGACGACTAGCTTTCGTTAGTCTATGGACAGTCTATTAAGAAAGCGTCCAGTGCTCTGCTTTTTCTTTTGAAGTCTGCGTATCAACGACCCGCTTCAGCAGACAAGAGTAAAGGAGGGCGTTACAGACGAAAATCTTCAAAAGTAAACCCATCACGAGGATACAAGAAACCCTCTAATAATTACTTTGGAGGTAGTCAGTATAGCGACTCGGGAAAGGAGTGTAGGTCTGATGTGGACAAGAGGTCAGACGCTCCTGGGCCAACGAGACGAGGTTTTTTCGCGGGGAGGGCGTGGCTTCTCCTCCCGTAAGCCTCGCAGGTCATGCAGGTGATGGTTAAGACCTTTTCTGCTGGCCAGTTGGCGGAAGGTTATCAAGATCCGCAAAAAACTGGATAACAATCACGGAAGATCAGAGGGTGAGAAGTGTAGTCTCGGACGGCTTCGGCTATCATTCCGAGCAAAAACTGCACTAACAAGTTGTCGGGGTTGGACAAGTCTTCTATCAAATCTTTGATTAAGAGTTTCTCCGACCGGAGGTATTAGGCTCTCTTATCAGAGGAAGCAATACAGGTCGTCGAGAATCAGGATTCTCAAGATTTTTACAGTCACCTATTCCTCGTACCGAAGACAGACGGCTCGTTTCGACCGGTAATAGACTTGAGCTGGATAACAAGCTTATCATGGCTCAAAAAAATTATATATGGAGACCATTCGGTCGGTAAAAGTGAGCGTTCGAGTGATCAACGGATGCGTACTTTCATGTCCTGGTACATCCGACATTCGTAAAGTACTTGCGGTTCCTCGTACAAGGGAAGGTGTATCAGTTCAGAGCAATATGCTTTGGTCTGAACCTAGCTCCCTGGGCGTTCACTCGAATAATGAGCTCAGTAATGTCATACTTACTAGCCGATTCGTCTGCGGTAATGTCGGCTTAACTGGACTTCCTTCCACTGGGATACGGCACAAATTTTCTTCAGAACGATGTATTCGATTGGGTACAGACATTAATACAAACCTGCATCTAGAAATGTTAGTAGGTATGATTAACAGCTGTTTACCACAGAAAACCAACACTGCTTCACTTTCCGGGGTTCCCAATGAGGATAATATCGTATTAATGCATACAGCTGTTCGAGTTGTATGAATCATTCGATATTTGCTTCCCGTGACAAGAGGGCTTTTGATCGTCCCACTCGTTGCCACTAACAATGAGACACCCCAACCCCAAATCCTTGCCCTGCCACAAGAGACATCCTATTATTTGTGTTTAAGGTCACATTTTTTGCACAATGGCTAATGGGATGGGGGGGGGGGGGGGGCGGTAAAATTGAGAAAATCGTGACAGATACTCCAGTGTTTAATTTTAACTTAAGCTCCCTGAGCCGAAAACTGCTACTTATATATTGCCGAGAAACTTGTCCCGTAAGTATTCTTCCTTACGAATTCGACTTGCAGGATGCATTTAATTTGACAGGTGTTTGCCTCATTGTTGGCTGCCTGTAATAATGTAGAGCCACTGTTGAGTCATCTGCAGCTGTATACAAGTATATACGAAAGTTATTACCGTAAAATTAATCTGACAAATCCGAGTACTTAAGAATTAATAATTACGCTTCCGAAAATTACTATTGTCACCTATTTTGTGATTGTACGTTCTGGTATGCGCAGATCAAGCTGATCCTCTAATTGTTGGCAAGGGTTCAGAGACTTTTCCAACAATCAGATGACAGTTTCAATTATGTCAAATTCTAGAAAACTTCCTCGCATACAGGTGTACATAGAGGTCCTCCATTTATAAATGAAGTAGGCGTGTCAGTGAAAGTGTTATGTCTCAAATGCATGCCACCTTGAATCCAGTGACATGGAGGGGAGGACATATCTTAATTCAGTTTGCTTTTGTTCTTCCTTCACTTTTTGGTAGTAAAGGCTTCAAAATGTGCTCAATCCATCCCAGTTGGCATGGTAAGTATCCCCCCCCCCCCCCACACGCCCGAGGTAGTCCACAAACCCCATCATTCAAAATACTCACTTAACCCGGCAGGAGGTGAAGTGAAGAGGGAGGAGGACTATTTTTCTGTCACTTATACCAGAAATGTGAATTGCACCATCCACCACACACACACACACACGCGTTTAACCTGGCTACGCCCCGATTTAATATTTTACAACGTATCGCCATCGACGCGCATTGCGTATTACGCAGTGCTAAACGTGGGTACTTGGGATAATGGTCCACTTACATTTAAATTCGAATGCCCTGAAGCCACCTTTCTCCGTAATCGCTATGGTAGCTATCGTCGATTGCTGTAGATACATTCAGAAAATAGCTTGTGGAGAAGCGTAGGTATGTATAAACAGTCGAACAATTTTATATTAGGAGCAAACACTTTACAGACCAGACTAAAACTATCTAAAACGGCCCTGTTACTAGGGATCTGTGAATCAATTTTGGAATCGAATCTCGAATCGAATCGTGTCTGATATCGATATCTAATCGAATCGAATCTTCATAGACAAGTTCTCAAATTGCATCAAACGGAAGTTACGTCACACTGATGACCCTTACAAGACTTCCTGACACATTAAACACAATAAATCTCTGGAACCTCGCTGAAACAGCTAGGCATATTATCCATAGTTTTAGTTTTTGAAGTCTTAACTGGTTACTATTCACGTTCTTATGAAGGTGAATAGTAACAAGTTAAACCTTCAACAAGTAAAAATATGGATAATGTTCTGGGCAAAATTCACTACTTGCCTAATTAAGCGTTGTCAATTAGTCGAGTAAATATGAATTGAGCCTACATGAATGAATTGTCCAATGTCAATTTTATCCAGTTTTAGTTGGAAATGTAACAAATTGAAGTTAGTACAAGAGATTAGAAACAATCTAATCTTGAGACTGATTCGGGATCGATCTCTAAGTAGACATATAGTATCCATATGGAATCGAATCTCGAATATTGACTGGACTTATTTTGTTTTACCAGTGAAACAGAGCTCGTTTACCACAGTAAACAAACACTGCTTCACTTAGCGGTTTTCCCGATCACACAACTCATCGGCGAATCCTGGTGGTGGAGGCGGCGGTGGCGGGGATCCGGCGCCCTCCTTTTGCAATTCCATTCTCTATTTACATGCACAGAGGCCAGGCGATAACAGGTAGTGGATGTCGATATGTTATCGTTAATATCCAATATATCTATTGCTCCAGTTTTATGGGGCGCTATTGATGGATTCGATCCATGACGAAAGTTATTTATTTATTGGTGTTTAAAGTCACCCATGACGAAAGGGAATATACGTAGAACGACACGCGTGTGTGAATGGGTTAATCGATATGGCACGAGTGCCAGCGCGGAATGATAGAACGAGAGGCCACAAGTGAAATATCGATTAACTCATTCACACGCGCGTGCCGTTCTATGTTTATTACACTCCTTCCGTCTATAAAAACAAGGATATTCAGCAATTCATTTGACAAGTATCACCAACAAATCACATTTTATCGCCAATCAAATTTGCGAGAAAAACCAGTGTTACTATTTTGTCCCACTGTGTGCCTCCTGGGACATAGAACACATTGGAAATCAGGGGGAAGATTTTTAGACATCACTAGCTATTCAAATTGTAATACACGATTTGCAGAAAATTCCAGTTTAATTTCGCTTCTTTATAAAAATAGTCAACGATTTCCGTTCTGTACATGGGTGCGGGAGAGATTTTCCGCGTGGTTTAGTGTTTAGTGTTGTAGATGGGAATTACATAGAACAGGCGTGTAATAATTACTTGTCCGGCGCGTTGACACTAGCTACGATTGAAATATGACGCCACAACCAAATCCTGGACAAATGCGTAGAAATGTTCCAAAACTTACTTCGAATACTAAATAGTCGTTTTTTTGTGGGGGCGGGGGGGGGGGGGGGTGGGGGCGGATTGGCCCAAAAGATGCGGCAGCTTTTCAATTGTAACTCTATGCATGTTTCCTTCTTTTGGGAGGGGGGGGGGGGTGGTGATGTTACACGTGAGATCAAAGCCACTGGAGGTGGGGAATCGGGAAAGGTTGGGGAAAGAGTACCAAATACATTTTATGTTTGATGAAATCCCTGGACCTGGAGAATAAGGCTTCGAGAAAATAATGGAAGAATGGGATGAAAACAGATGTAAGTGGATGAGGTAAAGGGTGGGGGGGGGGGGGGGGTGATAAAACGCCAATGGGGAAAATTATAAAACAGTTTGTATTTATGTTTATAAATTCGGAGGGAGAGTAGGGGGCGTACGAGTTGTCGGGGAGAGGCAGGGCCGATGTTCGCTTCCTCGTTAGAAAATCTCAGCACATAAGCGGAAGGCCGAAGTGTTACCGTTTATCAAACCGGATTGTGGGCATAATCTAGACTTATGTTCACTTGATGTAGCGCAGTATGTTACAAATAGCGGGCCGACCAGTCCCAGGACGTGATTTCTTGTATTGCATATCAAGGGAGATAAAGCTTGAATCTCTATCTGCACCAAGAAAAAGTAAGTTTGACCCCAGCGTTAAAGCTGTTGACGATTACCTCATTGGTGTTACTGGAGTTGATCAGTCAACATTAATTCTGTCACATGATTCATAATGTTACTTCATCTTTTATCCAATCTCCATTCACAAATGTCAGAGATTTAAATCTGCAACAACAAAAAAATTATTTATTGGTGTTTAAGGTCGCATATCTTTGCACAATGGCTTATGACCACAACATGAGTATCAATTCAAAACCAGGGGTGAGCGTTAATAAGCCATGTTGCCCATTCTAAAGAGGGTTTACACCTCACAAGCATTGGTGACTGGGTCCTATTTTACCAATAAAACAGAGCCTGCTTTCCGCAGTGAACAGGCACTGCTTCACTTCCCGGGGTGCCCGCGGGGAAACAAAAGAAAGAACATCTTGATGTAAAGTCTTTTACAAACGATGTAGCTAAACTGATTCAAAGAAAAATGTTATTTATGTGCATCTTTCTTGGAATATTTCCAGCTGTTAGCTTACTTTAGAATTGATCTATTTTACTTCAGAATGGTTCCAGCAGTTAAAAATCTGCAATAGGCGGTGCGAGAAAGGTGGGCACCTACAAAACGTACCCTTTGTTCCTTTGAATCCAGCTACAGAGGCAGAAGGAGCGTCAAAGGCACTCGACCCCACACCCACCAGAGAAATGTCGACCTACCCTGCTTTCAGAACGTTAAAGCAGAAACGATTCAAGTATTGAAACTCGAATTTCTCAGTGGGGAAGCCATAAGGGCTGGGGGCCCGGGGGGGGGGGGGGGGCTTGCCCACCATCTATAATTTGGAAGCCCCTCCCCCTACCAAAAGAACATTTGCCCAATGCAGTTTTCACAAAAGGGCCCCGACATTGTTTGCAATATAGTGTTATACTCTATAAATGCCCCAGATTCGCTCTTTGAAGTGGGAGGAGATGCTAACCACCGGAGGTCCTAGTTAATAGGGTAACATCTCAAGACCCCCCGATTAGACTCTTATTCGAATAATAGACCTGATTAGATTCGAAATTTGATTCAAATCTAAAAGGAGCTATTCGCAGAGTCCTACTCAGCACAGCGCAACCGTATCTCTGGCAGGGATCGAGACGTGGACCTTTGGGATTGGAGTCCAATGCCGTAGCCACCGAGTCACCACCCTCTCCCCAAGTACCTGGTTTGTTTGTTGGTTAACGTCACATTTATGCATCATGGCTAATCGTGACACAACTTGGAGATGAAGTCAAGTTTAGTCAATCGTTGATCTACATGTTGCCCATTTTAGAGGACTTTCACCCCAAGCATTGGTGACTGGGTCCTATTTTACTAGTAAAGCGGAACTGGTTTACCACAGTAAACAAGTGCTGCTTACTTCCCGAGGTTCCCACGGGGACCAAGTACCTGGTAAAGGTACGACTCGCATTGTTCCGAGGATCACTCACATCTAACCATCTAATTTGTGTACATGAAAGATTCAAAATGCCTATTTTTTTCATATTTTCGCAATTTGTTCATTGGGGATTCAACAATACTACCAACAGCCTGTGTCGTATCGCGTCAGACAATGTTTTAGGAGTATCTATGACGAACCACTGAGCAATGGTTAATAACCGTCAGACTTCAGTTTACTATCACTGGATAAGCAGTGTAACATGGTTAGCATTGGTCGAAAGCAAATCTAGTGCTGTACTTCTATATTATCAATGCATTCAGTCACCGCTAACTCTGCTTGTGTCGAGATAGTAAACTGGAGTCCGATAGTAATTTTTGCACAGTGGTTCTGTCTGGGTGCTCCCGACTTCCTGCACCCGTAGAATTGAACAGTGTTTCAAAGTGCCATCAAAATGCAACAAACATGTTACATTTAATCCTTGTGTAAATATGACGTCTATAGTGGGGGCGGATTATATTTAAGGTTTCACGACGCTGTAACGGCCAGTGTCATAAAATTATGGCGTCGATGAGTTTTACGGGTGGAGGAAGCCGTAGGACCCAAAGAGAACCATCGACCAACGACGAGCTCCCCAACGTCGTAACACTGCACTGCAGCACAGGCAGGGCTAGATTGGTTAAAGACATGGTCAGGCGGGGGGGGGGGGGTGGGGGAGGGGGGGGTCCTTAGCACAATGTGAGCAGTAAACAAAAATTTACAGAAGTTAAGTGACTTACGCGTCACAATGATTATATAAGGGGGGTTTTTTCCCTTTCTCTGCTAGAAAGCGGAACGACAATGAAGTGATTTTCAACAAAAATCAACCGAGATGGGGCTATTGATCAGTCAGTATATGAACGAGTGATTTTAGGCATTTCACAACTCACACAGCAATTTTTTTTAAAATGATTGATTTTTCAATATGAGACGCACTCATTGGAGCGTGATCGATGAGCTTGTTCCATTGAGGGTCACATATGGTTGTAGAATGTTAGTGAATTTGCGCAGGCGGATGCAGCCGATTCATTTATTAGGGTTTAGCGACACATTAACAGCCAAGGTCATATCGTGTCGATTACAGTTTTCCGGGTGGAGGAAGTCGAAGTGCCCGGAGACAACCACCGAGCAACTGCCAGCTCGCCAACATCGTAACTCCGCACTGCAGCACAGGCAGGGTTAGATTGGTTGAAGACATGCACACCATCGACGTGCAGTACACCTTAGTACACTGAGCCATCGTGCCCCCATATGGACAATCGGGTTAAGTGCCTTGCCCAAGGAAACAACGTGCGAGTCCGAATCGATCGCTCAGACGGTCACCAATCCAAGGATTAACCGGGCTCGAAGTTGCTCATCTTCGGTGGTCTGACGAGAGCCGGTTACCGCAACACCACCGCACCCCTGATGCAGCCGATATGTTGAAGGGTTAATAGAAAATTATAAATTCATAGTAATTTGTAATTTGTTTGTACTTACCAATGGCCCAGACTAGCAGGTGCAAACAAAAAATAATCAAGGGCCAAAGGAATGTGCCCCCACCCCCCCCCCCCCCCCCCCACCCCCAGTCCCCAAATTTTGCATGCAAAACCGAAAATTGAATATCTTATCTGGTCCTCCATACTTGTGATCTGCGCATGCGCAGAATCCACGAAGCCACCGACACCGCGCCAACCATCATTATTTCTATAATTGACCGTTAAATCTTGTCAAGAGGTACGAGTGTCCACTCATGAAAGGGCCATACCCGTCTGAGCTATTGGTTAGTATAAAAAAATATACAAATTACTTTGAATTTAATATTTTTATACAACCATTGACCCAGAGCAGCTGAATCGTAAAAAGGCTGGAGGGCCAAGGACAATGGCAAATCCAATTAATCACTTCATTAACAATATCTCCTACAGAATAGGAGAGAAAGGAATTATGTGTCTCCTTTACGAGAAACGAGAAAGACATAACACCAACAATGTAACTGAGCATTACATTATATAATTCTCCATTTAACGCCAGCATAACCCACTATGCTAATTCGGTGAAGGATAACCAATATATAAAGATAGTGAAGAAAATGAAACTATACTCATTTAAAAGTGTCCGAGGATTGAATATTGAAGCCCGTTTGACACGTGACATACAAATGCTT
The DNA here is from genome assembly GCA_031216915.1 of Pictodentalium vernedei. NCBI lineage: Eukaryota > Metazoa > Mollusca > Scaphopoda > Dentaliida > Dentaliidae > Pictodentalium > Pictodentalium vernedei. Next base: position 51,260,877 of record CM062293.1, on the reverse strand, counting down.
CACAGTGAGCTACACTTTAAAAACAATATATAAATGAGACAATATTCGCTCCACACCGAGCTACACATTAAAACCATCCCAGTACCGACTCGGGACTATTGACACCGGAGGACGTCCTTCCCTTGCTTTTCACTATAAAGCCAGTTGATCATAAGGGAAAAACCGTCCCCTCCCCCTTCCCCTTGTCCCGATGTACGAGACCGCAGAACGAAGAGGGCAGCGGAGCAGCGTCCCTGTTGGAACGGGCTGACTAAATAACTATAGATGTAACCATTAATGAAGAAACCAGGCCTGACATAAATACTCAAATATTTTAGACCTGTCTCCAACCTTCCCTTGTTGTCCAAATGTCTAGGAAAGAGTTGTATCTTCTAGAATTATTCAGCATCTCTCAACAAATAACAAACTTGAAACATTCCAATCAGCATATAGACCTGGGCATACTACCGAGACAACATTCATTTATGTCAGCAATGACATCCCAGTTCGATAGACGCACGTAAATTAACACCAATTGTGTTGCTTTATTTGTCAGCAGCATTCGATGGACCACGAAACTCTCCTATCCCGACTAGAAACACTAAACATTCGTGGGACTGCTCTTAATTGGATCAGATCCTACTTATGCGGTCGTACACAATCCGTCAAAATTTGTGACAGTTTCTGAGCCCAGAGGTCTTCAATACGGCGTTTCACAGGGTTCAGCTCTAGGTCCCTTTTGTTCACCGTCTAAACATTGCCGTTTGGCGATCTTATAGGTAAACATTCTGTGAATCTCCAATTCTATGCCGATGCCACGCAGTTATATCTGTAGATCTCTGAAGTAAATGAATCTTTAGCCTCACTTGAAGCATGCACTGAAGACAATCGGCAGTGGATGGAGAAAAACTCAAACTGAATGATGACAAGACCGAATTTCTACAAATAGCCACGAAACACCACCTAAACAATTCTTCCACTATTTGTCTGAAGATCGGTGATATCGGCATAAATTCCAGCGAAACCGCTCAGAATCTTGGGTTTGCCTTTAGTAGTCACTAGACATAGTAAACAAATTATCAAACTTAGTAAAAATTGCTTCTGTCGGATTAGAAACATCTATTGGACAAAAACACTGAAAACTTATGCAATCTATCGCCATGTCTCGTTTGGACTATTGTAACTCACTATATTCTGGACTTCCATTGAAATCAATAAAGACTTCAGCGCATTCAAAATACTGCAGCTAGGATTGTCACCGGCACTAAAAGAAATGAACACATTTTGCCAGTTCTCAAATCATTACATTGCCTACCAATAGATTTTCTAATCATTTACAAACTTCTAGCGACAATACACATCATTCATAAAGACTACGCCTCTACCTACTTACAAAGATCATAAATTTACACAAACACTCCCTGGATCTTCGGTCGCCATTAGATATTCTTGACATCCCACGTTTGAGATCGGAGGCAGGTAAGCGATCTTTCGCTTTTGCTGCCCCTTCACTGTGGAATGCATTGCCAAAGAACCTACGAAACATCTTCAAAACTGACGGCTTCAAAACAGGTTTAAAGACTTATTTGTTTAAGATGGCTTTTGATTGTTAACCACTCTTCTTTTCCTTTCTCTTTTTTAAAAAGTGCTTTAGAGTAGATTTTTATTTGAATTAAGCGCTATATAAGTAAATTATTTATTGGGGTCTTAAGGTCACATTTATGCACAGTGGTTAATCGTGACCTTGAGAGTTTTACGGGTGGAGGAAGCCGGAGTACCCGGAGAGAACCACCGAGCAATGACGAGCAACTGTCAGCTCTCAACATTCTAACTGTTCAATCTCCGCTAAAGCAGGGTTACAGCGGTTGAAGGCATGTGCACCATCGACTTGCAGTATGCCTTAGTACACGGCATCGTCGTGCCCCCATGTAGGCAACCTGGATAAAGTGCCTTGCCCAAGGACAAAACGCGGGGCGTCCCGGGCGGGGATTGAACGCGGGACCTCTTGTATAGAAGTCCAACAGTCTGCCAGTGAGCCACCACATTATTATTTATTATTATTATTATTATTATTATTATTATTATTATTATTATTTATTATTATTATTAATGGACGACATTCTGAGGAACAGAAAGAGGACCTAAACAACTTAGGTCACCGGAGATGGACTAAATTTCTAAGGTAAAACTTGGTAAATGTAGAGGGATGTGTCCAGTACGCAGCCTTCATGAGATAATGGCTCTGTTAGAATAGGCACAAGAAGTTGACAGCGCTCTAACTTCATGCGCTGAAATCTTATTTACAGAACGTTGATCTGAAGATAGATTTTCATAGCCGATGAGTAATGCGAACAGAATCCATCTAGCAAGTTTATGAACAGAAATATCTCTTCTGTTAGGAATTAAAGGAGAGTTTCCTTCCTTTTCTTGTATAATCCGATCGAAGTTTATATATGTGCATAGCCATGACTGGACACAGCAGAGGTCTACGGTTGTCCACAGACGGTAGAGCCTTTATGATAATAGGCTCAGGCCGTTTATCCCGAGCCCGATTCTCAGCCTAAAATCCAACTTAATTATTACCAACACTACGGTAGTGAGATTCGTCAACAAAGCGTGAAGTTCACTAACTCTTCTAGCAGATGCAAAGGCTCAGAGAAATGCTGTTTTATAGGTAAAGAAATGGAACTCTTGACCGTCCAACGTCTCAAACGGAGCTTCCTTAAGCGTCAACACAACCCAAGGTAAATTTCACTAAGGAATTAATCAGAGTGTTCGAGGTCTCCGAGAAATGTCTAACCAATTTGGACAATGGGGCATTAGATCCAATTGCCAAGTTAAAATGAGCGTACGTGTCTGATAACAGTCTTATAGCCTTAATGGTGACGGCCTGCAGATCGTCAAACAAGTAGACCATAAAGTTGGCAATATCCGATATTGACGGATCAGAGACGTCTATCGACTGATCCTTACACCAATGAAAGAAAACCTCCCACTTCGATGCGTTCAACGAAGAGGACCTCCTGCAGTTAGAAATTCCGTTCACTGCTCATGTAAACTGCTTGTGCAAGAAGTATCGTACAACGGAAACACGTTAAGGTCGAGACATTCCGGGTTGTGATGCAGTGTGAGTGACTTCCCCTGATAAAGAATGCCCTCTCGCGGAGTAAGCTTCCGGGGAACGTCCCAAAACAGACACCCGAGAAGATTGATCCAAGGTTTCTGTGACGACAGAGGTGCTACTAGAAGAATTTTGCAGTGAGACTGTTCGATCTTCAACAGAATCTGCTGAAACAACGGAGTTGGAGGACACGCATATCCTGTCATTCCATCCCATGAGATCGACAGAGCGATTACTGCGTAAGCTCGATGGTCTGGACATGGCGACATGAACGTCGGTAACCGATTGTTCAGGTGCGTCGCGAACAGATCTACCATGGGGCGATCCCACAGGTTGGAAATCTATACTCGCGTGTTGAGCGTCCACTCCGATGGCAACAGGCGACCTTTCAGAAAGCTAGTCTGCTATTACGTTCAGACGACCCGGTATATGACCAACAGAAAGCTGAACATGATGATTCACGACATATAAAAGAATCTGCGTCAGTTCGCATAACGGAATCGAATGAGTGCCGCCCTGGTTCCTGATATACGCTTCGACTGTCGTGTTGTCCGACAATATCTGAACATGAGCGTCCGCAAGAATATGAATTCAATGTTGTAACGCTAACCATATTGACATCTCCTTGATGTTTATGTGTTTCGCTAGTTACCAAGTGTCCCAAAGACACTGACACTCCAAGTCCGTCGGGCACAGGGCCGCGCCCAGACCCGTTTGACTCACATCCGTCATAATCGTGAAAGCCTGATCAGGCAGTTGAAGTGGAACTCCTTGAGTTGACCACTGAAGATCTGCCCAAATCAACCTTTTGTTTTACTAGGTCCTTTAAAACAATACTGGTCTCGAGCGAATGAGTCTTCACGCTCCAGTTCTGAGTAAATAGCTGGAGGGGACGCGTGTGCAGGCGACCCATCGGAATAAGATCCGCAGCCGCTCCGCACCGACCCAACAGTCGCATGAATTCCCTCGCTGTTAATGCGACTGAGTAGACAAAAGCGAGCATAACTGACTAATTCCGTTCTGGGTAACGGCAGACGAACCAGATTGTTGTGAGTCGTCTCGAAGCTCAGTCCCAAGTGAACGACTTGGACGGTGCAAGATCCGACCTTTTCTCGTTTACGAAGAAGCCGAGACGTCGGATCAATAGAAGCAGACTCAGAACGTCGTTCTGAAGAATAATTTTATTGCCGTATCTGAAGAATGTCATCCAAGTAAGCCGACGTTACCGTAGACGAATGAGCTCGGAAGTGAGACATTACCGAGTTCATTATTCGAGTGAATGCCCAGGGAGCCAGGTTCAGACCGAAGCACATCGCTCTGAACTGATACACTTTCACTTGTACAGCGAACCGCAGGTACTTTCTGAATGTCTGATGTACCAGGACATGAAAGTACGTATTCTTTATATCTATGTTTGCGGCATAGTCGTTCACTCGAATGTTCGCCTTTACCGACCGAATGGTCTCCATATAGAATTTCGGAGCCACGATATGCTTGTTTATCCAGGTCTTGTCTATTACCGGTCGGAACGAGCGGTCTGGCTTCGGTTCGAGGAAAAGGTGACTGTAGAAACCCGATACTTTTGATTCTTGACCTCTATTGCTTCCTTTGATAAGAGCCAAAACCTACGCCACGAGAGACTTTTGCAAGGATTTGACGGAAGATTTGTCCAACGCGGACATCTTGTTAGTGGTGGTTTCGCTCGGAATGTTAGCCATAGGCCGTCCGAGACTACACTTCTCACCCACTGGTCTTCCGTAATTGTTATCCAGTTTTTCGCTTAGTTTGATACCCTTCCGGCAACTGGCAAGACAAGTTTGTGACACTAAAAACACCGAGAAGGAAAATATGAACTCCTTCCTTCGGCGGTTCTATTCCTAAAAGCACGGCGGTCTCAGCCTAGCTCACGAAGCATAGACGACTTCATCTCCGTGAAGACATATCTAATTTTTGCGATTTTAGGAAGCTCTCTAAACGGACACATACGATAGTCGCTCAAGGTAAGGGAAAAGGGCCGCACTTGATTCTAATAAGGCGTCAACAAAAGGAGAAAGCCTCAGACACCTAATACAACACCGAGAATGAAATGGCGCACTCTTTCCTTTTAACGTTCCTAATTCCAAATAGACAGCAGTCTCAGATTCCCGTGAAGAAAGAGGCCTCAAACTTGCGACCTTGAAAGTTCAGCAAACGGAGACTTACAACATAAGTCGCTCAAGGTAAAGAATAGAAGACCGCTCTTCTAACGGCCATAATTCCCAAAAAGACAGCTGTCTCGTCTCAGCTAACGCAGCTTATTAGTATCCAGCTCCATGAAGACCGATATGCCACCTGCGGCCTTTGAAAGCTCACCAAACGGAGGCTTACGACGTTAGCCGCAATTTATAAGAAAATACCGCTGTAAAATATACAAGGCAACTATGACGTTAGCCGCAAATGATGAACATACCGCTCTTAATTCACATAAGCCAAACTAAGGCGACAATAGGGCTAATTGCCTGTGACGTATAGGAATACCACACCGAGAAGGAAAACGTTAGATTTCCTTCTAACGGCATTATTCCAAAACGATAGCGGTCTCAGAATAGCTAACGCAGCCTAAAAGTCATATCCGTGAGCTGTGTGTAAAGAAGACCGCTCTAACAGTACATGAGGCTAATATGCCGACAACAAGAGCACAATATGCCCCTGACGACTAGCACACAACACCGAGTAGGAAAAAACTTCCTTCTAACGGGTTTATTTCACTCAAGACAGCTGTCTCATCCTAACCACGATCTCTCGATCTTCTATTCGTAAAGAATAGATCATTGCCCTTCTTATACTATTGCTAGGCCAAGGGAAGCGCCGTTAATTGGAACAAATGCATTCAAACCTGAGCAGAAAGATCTGGGAAGTCAAGATCTTCGTCTTTCCTTCGCCCGGTATCTTAAGCTGTGTTTTGCCTAGCAAACGCCGACTTTTGTTCAGATGGACAAGATTCAAAGAGCTTATGAATACAAATTCAGTCTTAATGTGCCGTTCCGTGAGGGATGGAGAAACATCCGTAGCCCTCTCACCATCTGAATGTTCCAACTGAAACATGGTCAACACCTTCCGAGGGGGGCGGTGGCTCAGTTGGTAGAGGTGCAGGCTGCAAGCCGAGAGGTCCTTGGTTCGAATCCCACCTGTGGCAACCGCGTTGTGTCCTTGGGCAAGACACTTCACCCCGATTGCCTACATGGGGGCACGGTGACGCTGTGTACTGAGGCGTACTGCACGTCGATGGTGCGCATGTCTTCAACCAATCTAACCCTGCCTATGCTGCGGTGCCGAGTTCAGAGTTACGATGTTGGAGAGCTGACAGCTGCTCGTCGTTGCTCGGTGGTTCTCTCCGGCTTCCTCCACCCGTAAAACTGTCACGGTCACGATTAGCCAGTGTGCATAAGTATGTGACCTTAAACACCAATAAATAAATAAATAACACCATCCGAATGTACAGAAGACTGGACCAACCCAGACTCACTACCGAAAACTGCTTAACCTGCAACTGCGGCAGCAGGTCCGTGAAATAGGCTTGCAGAGCAGCGATTATCCGCTTCTTCACCATATGGTGCTAATGGGATGGAGATCTGTCCCCCGATCTTTTGACTGCATGTCCCGTATAAAAAATACCTCGAAGTACTAGCTGCAGGTAAAGCCGACTTCGGTTGTGAAGACTGAAAAGCATGAACATGCTACGTCGGACAGTAGTCCGCAGTCTGACGTGCTTCAATGAAGCAGAAGCAGAATAAGCCGTAGCTGTGACCGGCTTAGCCCCGGCTGCATTGTGGAAGGAGCGTCCCGGACCGCAAGCAACTCACTAAAGTTTCTCGACGTGGAAAACTGTTGACAGACTGTTGACAGACTGCTGACGGCATGGAGAGGGTTCTCCAGCTCGCGGTCTAACTCCAGACCGCACGAGCGTTCCGTTTAGAAACAAGTAGGCTTCTACCCCTTAGTGTGCTTTTTCATGGAAGAGAAAGCCTCAACAGACGACCCCGGCTGAAGTGTGGAAGAAGCATCCCGACTCGCACATTTCGGATAAGTGCTCCGACTCACTGGAGTTTCTAACTGCAGAAAACAGTCGATCCCGATTGCCAACAGTACGGAGAACGCTCTCCGACTCCAGATCTCGCCGAGTATCCCACTGAGAAACGTAGGCTAATCCCCTTTGCGTGTGCTTCCATTTAAGAAGCCATAACCGCAGCCGATCCCGGCTGCAGTGCGGAAGGAACATCCCGACGCGTGTTCCGCCTCAGTTTCTCAACGGACCCAGTCGACCCCGACTGCTAACGGGGTGGAGGGGGTTCTCCAACTCGCGATCTGACCCCTGATCTCGCTGAGCGCCCCGTGCCGAAATTTTCAGGCTTATTTTGCCATCGTCGCTGGGCGAGTTTTATATTATGAGGTGTTCGCAATACCACACGTTATACTACTTGACCGCAACGGACCAACCCGGCATCCCGACTCCCATGAAGGAACAACCGCTTCACCGGTCGAGCTAACTGCATGCAGAGGATTAAGATAACTAACTAGAGACCTCAATCCCCTGCAAATAATCATGAACATCCAGGCAGCTAGCTCTTTACTCAACAGGCAGGGCGCATCAGAGTGCGGTGACGTCTGCACGTAACGAACAGGACTGGTGTCAAAATACCATCACAGTGTTCTTGCTATGAAAGAGAGGCTGAAAGACAAGTATTAGGCAGCGGCGAGAGTTCCTACATCGGAACTCCGCCGTCCACCACACAGGTCGACACCCTTTTCCAACGTAGACATCCCTAGTACAAGTATTGAGGAGTGCCGTGAGTACCGGCAAACAACAAGCATTAAATCAAAGACTTGTTGGACTTCCACTGAAAAACCAGTATAAATACAATAATTAAGCCAAAAGCATAAGTCCGCTGCACTCCCAATAATACAGGATAAACATCGCAAGGATACATAACAAAATCAAAAATTTTCGATATAAATTAAAAACAAATTTTCGAAAAAATTTAAATGAATCCCAAGTACCCCAAGGGAACCTCATTTATTTATTTATTGGTGTTTAAGGTCACATACTTATGCACAATGGCTAATCGTGACCGTGACAGTTTTACGGGTGGAGGAAGCCGGAGTACCCGTAGAGAACCACCGAGCAACGACGAGCAGCTGTCAGCTCTCCAACATCGTAACTCTGAACTCTGCACCGCAGCACAGGCAGGGTTAGATTGGTTGAAGACATGCGCAACATGGACGTGCAGTACGCCTCAGTACACAGCGTCATCGTGCCCCCATGTAGGCAATCGGGGTGAAGTGTCTTGCCCAAGGACACAACGCGGTTGCCGCAGGTGGGATTCGAACCGAGGACCCCTCGGCTTGCAGCCTGCACCTCTACCAACTGAGCCACCGCGCCCCCAGGGAACCTCATGAACCCAAAAGCATCCCGATAGAGCCGAGCACTACCCGATTAAAGCTCAACTACCGGAATAAGATATATGTATCCTAAAGGAGAATTTTTTTTACTAAACACCGAATTAACACGAATAAAAAAACAGGCACAACAAAGGTCCAAAGTCAGTAACCGATCAACAACCACCTGATGCAAAGCTACAGCTTCATTTGATGAAAAACGATGTATCTTGTAGGCGATGCAAGAATACAAAACGCTCTGAACAGTAGTGAACCGGGCGTAAACATAGGAGATAAACGGAATACTTGTTCCGTTTTGCAAGTTAAACTCCCAAGAATTTTAATGAAAAACAATCAATAAAAAGCCGTTAGAGCTATGGAAAAAAAACAGGAGAGCTAACAAAACAACAGTTGAGTCCTGTTACAATGACCACATTCAGAAGCATATCCCGATATTGGGGAACATGACTAATTTTACATACAAATTATGAAGTTACAGCCCTGAACATCCAAAAACACTTTTATTCACTTCGAGCATCCTGCTACATTGTTGATTCCACGAAAACCATCATTGATTTGTGTCTGGCATCTTCAAAATTGAGAATTTATTGCACAGATGTCTATTCAAATGTTTACTGACTTGGGCCAAACAAAACAATGACAGTTTGCTTCAATTACGGTCTCTTCCTGGGTACTGCGCATGCGCAAGTACTAAAAGTATGGATGGCCAGAGAGAATTTTAAATTTTCGGTATTGTTTGCAAATTTTGGGGATTGGGGGTTCAAAATTTGTGTTTGGCCCTATATTTATTTATTTATGTATTGGTGTTTAAGGTCACATACTTCTGCACAAACGCTAATTATGACAACATGGAGATAAAGTCAAGGTCAGTCAATCGTTTATACCCCATGTTGCCTATTTTAGGGGACTTGCACCCCAACATTAGTGACTGGGTCCTATTTTACCAGTGAAACAGCTGGTTTACCACAGTAAACAAGCACTGCTTCACTTTCCGGGGTACCTACGGGGGTGTGTTTGGCCTTTAATATTATAGAGGTTGCACAAGATAAGTCTGGGTCATTGGTTTTAGTATAAAAATATGCAAATTCGTCAACTAGATGAAATCGACCACTTTCAAAATGGGTTCAAGATGACAAAGGCAGTTTCAGCATAGAATTGCGCAATTTTCAAAAATGCAAGTTCGGCAGCTCAAAAAATTGCGCCATTTTCAAAGTGGCGTCCGAAATGACAAGGACAGTTTTTTGTATACAATTCTGTCATTTTGAATAAAGCAAGTTCGATATCTCGATGAATTAAAAGAAAAAATGCCGTCGAAACTTACAAGGGCATGTTTTATTCTGTAAAAGTCCACCATTGTCAAAGCAAGTCCGACAGCACGATAAATTCCGCAGTTTTCAAAATGTCGTTCAAAATGACAACGGCTGTGTTTTCTGTATAGAATTCCACCACTGAAAAATGCAGGTTCGACAAGTCGATGAAATCCGCCATTTCCAAAATAGCATCCAAAGTGACAAGGACATTTTTTTGTGTATAGAATTCCGCCATTTGACAACGGTCGTTTTTTTCTCTAGAATTTTGCCTTTATAAATAATGCAAGTTTGACAACTCAATGAATTCTTCCATTTTCGAAATGCGTCCAAATTGACAACGGCAGTTTTTTTTTTTTTCTGCAGGGAATTCCGCCATTTTGAAAAATGCAAATTCGACAACTCGATGAATTCCGTCATTTTCAAAATGGCGTCCAAAATAAAGCAAATTTTCTTTTGTCTATTTAGAATTTCGCCATTTTGAAAACATTAAGTTCGACAACCATGAATTCCGCCATTTTCAAAAATGGCGTTCACAATGACAAGGGTTGTCTTTTCTGTCTAAAATTCCGCCATTTTCAAAAATGCAAGTGCAGCACCTCGATGAATTCCGCCATTTTGAGAATGGCGTTCAAAATGGGAACGTTTATACAACTGGATTAATTCCCCCATTTTTAAGATGGCGACCAAAATGACAAAGCAAATTTTCTGTCTTAGAGAATTCCGCCATTTTCAATAAATCTAGTTCAACAACTCGATGAATTCCGCCATTTCCAAAATGACGTCCAAAATGAGAAGGGCAGTTTTTTTTCTGTGTAGAATCGACATTTTTAATCATGCAAGTTCGATAACTCGATGCATTCCACCATTTCAAAAATGGGGTCCAAAATGTAAACACACATTTTTTTCTGCACATAATTTAACCATTTTAAATATGCAAGTAAGACAACTCGAAGAATTCAGACATTTTCAAAATGACGTCCAAAATGAGAAATCAAATTTTCTGTCTGTACAGAATTCCGCTATTTTGAAAAATGGAAGTTCGACAACTATTAATTCGGCCAGTACCAAAATGGCGTCCAAAATGAGAACCGCAGTTTTTCAGTTTTGAAATCTGCCATTTTGAATAATTCCAAGTTAAACTACTCGATGAATCCTTCCATTTTCAAAATGGTGCCCAAAATGACAATCGCAGTTTCTGTACAGAATTCCGTCATTTTGAATAAAGTTAGACAACTCGATGCATTCCCCCATTTTCAAAATTTCGTCCAAAATGGCGTCCAAAATGACAACGGTCGATTTTTTTATGTATAGAATTCCGCCATTTTGAATAAGGTTAGTTGGACAACTCGATTTCTGCATTTTTCAAAATGGCATCGAAACTTACAAGGACAGTTTTTATTCTGCACAGAATTCCGCCATTTTGGATAAGGAAAGTTCGACAACTCTGAATTCCGCCATTTTTAAAATGGCGTCCAAGCTGACAATGGCATAAGTTTTTTCAAAAGAATTCTGCGATCGTGAAACATCTAAATTCGACAACTCGATGAATTCCGCTATTACAAAAATGGCGTCCACAATGACGGGCAGATTTTTTCTGCAGAGAATACCGCAATTTTGAAAAATGTAAGTTCGACAACTCGCATGAAGTCCGCCATTTTCAACATGAGGTCCAAAATAAAGCAGATTGTTCTTCTGTCCATATAGAATTCCGCCATTTTGAAAAATGCAAGTTGATAACTGAATTCCGCCATTTTCAAAATGAAGTTCAAAATGACAAGGGTGGTCTTTTCTGTATAGAATTCCGCCATTTTGAATATTGCAGGTTCGACAACTATGAATTACGCCATTACCAAAATGGGGTCCAAAATGATAACAGCAGTTTGTTTTTGTTTTGAAATCCGTCATTTTGAATAATGCAAGTAAGACAACTCGATAATTTCCGCCATTTTCAAAATGGCATCCAAAATGACAAAGGCAGTTTTTGCATAAAATTGCACTATGTAGAAAAATGCAAGTTCAACAGCTCGATGAAATAAGCTATTTTCAAAATGGTGTCCAAAAATGACAAGGTCAGTTTCTGCAAAGAGTTCCGTCATCAATAATGCAAGTTTGACAACTTGATGAATTCCGCCATTTCCAAAATGGCGTCCAAAATGACCAGAGCATTTTTGTGCGTAGAATTCCGCCATTTTGAACATGCAAGTAGTACAACTCAATGAATTCCGACATCTTTTAAATGGCATCTAAAATGAGGACAGCTGTTTTTCCGCCGTTTTAAATAGAGTTGTACAACTCGATGAATTCCGCTATTTTAAAAATGGCGTCCAAAAGGACAACGCAAATTTTCTGTCTGTATGGAATTCTGGCATTTTGAAAAATGCAAGTTCGACAACTATGAATTCTGCCAGTACCAAAATGGCGTCCAAAATTTTAAATAATGCACGTTCAACAACTCGATGAATTCCGTCATATCAAAATGGCGGCCAAAAATGTCATGGGCATTTTTTTTCTATATATACTACTCAAAGTTTTCTAAGCACTAATTATGTCCAACTACCTGTTTTACGTTTCAGTTGAAATATTGTAATGAAACGTGTATATATTTTATATTTATTTATATCTTTAATGATTTAAGTACAGAAAGTAAGATTTTATTTGTGTTTCACATTATTTTTTAGCTTCTGAATACGATAACCATGGAAAATGGATATTATTGGTAAAAGAGGAAATTTTTCAATTTGCCAAAAAGTTGACGGAGCGAACTGGTATGGCTTCAATACCGGGTATGACTCATTACTGTTAATTACAGCTTGACACAGCCTTCTCGTGCTCCCAGTAAGATTCCTGGTGGTCCTTTGTGGGATGTTCTTCCATTCTCAGACCACCATGGCACCAAGCTCCTGGACACTACTTGGCGGGACTGGACGGGCTGAAATTGCAACCTGCAACTCATTCAAGACATGTTCGATTGGTTTGAGGTCAGGGGATCTTGGCCAGTCAATACGTTCAATCCCCTCCCTCTGTCAGTACTTCCCGACTGCATGGACAACATGAGGATGGCATTATCGTCCATCAGCAATAATCTATCACACACTGCCCCTGCATACAATCTGACGTGGACATCCAGGATTTCATCAGTATACCGCTGTGCAGTCAATGTGCCGCGTTCAAGGACAGAGCTCTGTACGTCCATCCCTGCTGATGCCGCTCCAGACCTCCAGACCATAATCGACCCTCCACCATAGCGGTTATGCTCAGCAATGTTGGCTGAATGGAATCGCATCCTGGTCTTCTCCATACCCTAGAATGCCTATGTGTGTGGTCTTGGCAGTACCTTGACTCATCTGTAAAAAAGACAGGTCGCCAATCTTCTCTTGTCCATACAACGTGGTCCATGGCCCATTCAGATCGTGACTGGCCGTGGTTCTGGGACAGCGAAATTCAAATACTTGATCTTCTCGGTCGGAGACCACTTCCGTGCAACCTTGCCCGGATAGTCCGTCGAAACATTTATCCCGAATGCATCCTGAAGGTCACTGCGAATCTGGGTTGCTGTGGCAAAGCGGTTCCTACGGGCCTGAATGATAAAAAAAACGGTCTTCAGCTGCAGATGTTGCCCCGTCTCTGCCACCACCATGCCGTCTTACTGGCTTGCGATACGGCCGAAATCTTGCCCAGGCTCTGGTGATCACCATATGGTGCATACCAAGGGCTTCACCAACTTGACGATTGGTAGCCTCTTGCTCCACCATCCCTACAGCCCGCCACATTTCTGCTTCAGACAAATGTCTTCTTACATTTGCATTTGCCATATTCAATCATTAAATCACAAGGGTTTGTGTTGAAATGAAGAATGAATACCCTACACATGTCATGTACATGTAGACATTACACAACATGTAAATCAAGGGGTACATGCTTTCCATGACCCACGAAAAGTCTGCCTGTCAAGACAGCTATGGTAAACACTGGGGACCATCAATAGATTCCTCAATCATATCCACCAAAGATATCGCAAATATGTGTCAAGCAAATTTCACAATAATGTGTCAAATATTTGGTGCTTAGCAAACGTTGAGTAGTATATAATTCTCCATTTAGAATGCCAGTTTGACGACTGAATTTCGCCATTTGTAAAATGGCGTTCAATTTTAGCCCTGGCTTTTCGATGAAATTCTGCCATTTTGCATAGATCAAGTTCGACAAATCGCTGTATTCTGCCCATTTCAAAATGGCGTCCACATTGAGAAATAGTTTTTCTGCATTTAATTCTGCTATTTGTTTTGGAGTATTTGAACAAAGCAGGTCCGACAACTCAATCCATTTTCAAAATTGATTCTACATTGATTTTTTTCTGTCTGCAGGAAATTCTGCCATATTGAATAAAGCAAGTTCGAAAACTATGTTTACATTTTCAAACAGGCGTCCAAATTGCGACATTCAATTTTTCTATATTAATTTTCTTCATTTTAACTATTTAGCGTTATAAGCTAATGTATTGGATCGGTGTCTGGGTGCAGAAATGCATTCCACTGCTCTAGAAAACCCTCGGCGTCAGAGAGAGGCCAAGTAAAAGACATAAGTGAAGGTGTAGCGGTCTCATCGAACTGGAACTTCTTGGGATGCCTCGATGATAATTTCGTAAAGGGGAAGAGGTCCGATTCAGGATTCTGCAGTGCGAGGTCGGTAGGAAGGCACAGCCGTCAATCCCATGCCAGTTGACTGACAGAGCGTCGCGCGAGTAGGGGATCTGAGCAATTAGAAATGAACGTGTCTAGTTGATTCAGTCTCGTTGCGAATAAGTCTGTTGGGCGTTCCCCATGTGTTGCAGATCGAATTGAATACCTCTTTGTTCAGCATCCAATCGGATGGAAGGAGCTTTCCCATGTGGGGCATATTGAGGTGACCTGGTATGCGTCTTCCTAGTATTTGAATATTGTTCTGTTGAGCTAGTACGGCAAGATCCGATTTCGTACATCGGAAAAGAATACCTCCTTGGTTCCGAATGTACGCAACAACTGTCCAATTGTATTCGAAAATCTACCTGATGGTTCAATATGAGATACCCAAAGTCTCACAGCCAGACTGATCGCCAACATCAGATTCTGGCTGATATGAAGATCTGCTTGTCCCTGTCCATAGATCTTGTGTCTATAGATTCATGGGACCGAGAATTGCTCCCCATACGGAATCGCTGGCGTCTCACTAAATGGAGATTCGAATTGAACTTTTCTCAGCCAATTGACATCTATCTATATGTTGAGTAATCGGCTCGTTCAGAATCATCTGATCTTGGGAGTCTGGTTTCAAATGCTGAAGCAGGTAGAAATGTAAAGGACGAAGACGATTTTTGCTCAGTAGAATGAGATCTTGACAGAGATGCAAAGGCTGATTAGGTGAAGGAATTCTCAATCCGACTCTGATGGCTCATGAGAAGTACGTGGCGAAAGTCTTCGGGATTGCGAGGTGGGTTGAGGGGGGCGCTTGCTAGCAGAACTCTAACAGGATTCAAATGAGTGACAAACTCCATTCTTAGATGAGTAAACGTTTGCGGTGGAGCTAGGTCAGACTTCTCCCAATCCAGTTGAAAACAGAGCGACTGAAGCAAATGTAACAATCGATTGACATCTTTCTCCAGAATAGAAGAAACTGGATGTCTATAGAGAATATCGTCTAGCTAAGTTGAAGATGTTACCGATGAATGTGCCCCGTGAAAATCTATCACTTATTTCGTCAGATGGATGGACGCCCAATGAGGTAACTTAGTCTAAATGACATCGATTTGAACTAGAAGACGATGCCTACCCCTAACCACCCCTAACCCTAGCTTCTTCTGACCCTAACTACCTCTAACCCTAACTACCTCTAACCCTAACTACCTCTAACCCTAACTTCGTCTAACCCTAACTTCGTCTAACCCTAGCTTCGTCTAACCCTAGCTTCGTCTAACCCTAGCTTCGTCTAACCCTAGCTTCGTCTAACCCTAGCTTCGTCTAACCCTAGCTTCCTCTAACCCTAGCTTCCTCTAACCCTAGCTTCCTCTAACCCTAGCTTCCTCTAACCCTAGCTTCCTCTAACCCTAGCTTCCTCTATCCCTAACTACCTCTAACCCTAGCTTCCTCTAACCCTAGCTTCATCTAACCCTAGCTTCCTCTAACCCTAGCTTCATCTAACCCTAGCTTCATCTATCCCTAACTACCTCTAACCCTAGCTTCCTCTAACCCTAGCTTCCTCTAACCCTAGCTTCCTCTAACCCTAGCTTCCTCTAACCCTAGCTTTCTCTAACCCTAGCTTTCTCTAACCCTAGCTTTCTCTAACCCTAGCTTCCTCTAACCCTAGCTTCCTCTAACCCTAGCTTCCTCTAACCACCTCTAACCCTAACTACGTCACCCTAACTAACCCTAACCAGCTCCAACCCTTTTCCTTAACACACGTCGAAATTTCGCTCACCAACGTAGGGATGCCGTGGCACTAAAAAATTGATCTCCTGCAACCGATTCCTAACTGTTCTTGGATACACTTTGTGACAATGAGTGCCTACAGCCCGAGTCACCATCTCCGTTGCCGTCTGAAATTGGTTGCGGATGTTAGAGACGTATGATTCATTCTTGACGTGGAGACGAAATGCGCGGACATTCTGCTTCCGAGACTGTTAGCTAATCTTCCTGTGTCTCCGAGAGGTCCAACTAAATGATCTATTATTGGCGGGTGGACCCCAATTGGCTGGACAACTAGACGTTGCGACTGGCCATGCATAATTAGAGCAATAGCCCAACCCCTATCAACTTCGTACATTCACGACATTTTGCTTCTCAACAAAGTTGAAATTAATGTTGTGCAATCTATGCGTACTGTTCAACACTTCGATTTGGATGATTTTCAAGCCCATGGCACGTGGAAGTGCCCCGGATGCACGCTTTGTCTAAAAAATCTATTGAAAGCAGGCCGCGTCGGACGTGGTCATGGTTGACTGAATTTTAACAAAACTAGACAGTACACTAAGGTAGCCATGTATCAAATTTGGCATTTGGTCGACAGATAAAAAAATATACTACCAAACCTGAACTTGAGTTTCTTTTTTTCTGTCAGTATATATACAGGCATGCAATACACCAAACGTTGGCATTAATTATGGTCCACCATCGCCAAGAGAGGCTCACAGGACTTTCACTATAAAGCCAAACACCCCCGCACCCTTTTTGTACACGAGACACTTTGCAGAACAAAGAGGTGGACCACAAGTGTCCATCGTCGGACTGCGAAAGCTTTAAATTTAAATTATTTAACATTCTATGATGCAGACACGGAACCAAGACATCTTAGATCCCCTGACAGATTTTAGATTCCTCAGGTTGAAGGACTGAGTGAAGGTAGGTTGCTTCCAATAAGCAACATTTTTAGTATCTGGTAGAGCAATAGATTTTAAATATGCTCTGGAGGATGATAATAACCTCGTAAGAGATTCTATTCACTCCACTCTCCGTATCGATTAAATTTGTACAAGCGATATGCATGGTAGATTGAATCTATCTAGAAACGTTCTTTTGGCTGGTTTGGGTGACCGCCTGGAGGTGGTGGGGGATTACGTGGTGGCTTCTTGCCCAGACGTGGACATCGTACCACCCACCTGTGATACCCCACCTCCATGGCCTTCCTCCTCCTTACCCATGGATGTGGCGGAGGAAAGTTCACTCATACCTTCCACACTGGCAGACTATTTGGTTTCGTCCTCCGGAGTTTCCTCGCCTGGAGGTGCTCCGGCTCCCCAGGTAGGGCCTGGTCCGATTGGGACGCGAAGATCTTAAACGTAAGCAATCGTCTACACCTAAAAGGCGACAGCTAAAACATCCAAAAAACAAAAAGGGAAGGCAATTCCGATTTTGGAGGTTCCTCCAAACCTCCTGAAGGTTGCTCTCAGAAAGGAGAAGCGCAGTCCCAATAAACCAGATCCTAATGGTTAAATCACCATTAATCTTCAAATTTCGGATTATTGACCTCCATTCTGTCCCCGGACTATCCTTCAGCCTATCGACCCTCACCTTCGGGTGTTTTTTTCCTCTCTTAAAGTCTCGTTTGTTATATTACTTTGTCCCTCCCCCATACCCCCCCCCCCCCCCCTATGCATTATCGTCGCCTGAGTGCTAGAATGTTATATGTCCCATAGGGGACATAGAACATTCTAGCACTCAGGCGACGTTATGGTCCCCTGGTTGTGTTCCGTTGAACTCGCTGGACACCCTTTGAGCTGGGGTGCTGGGGGGGGGGGGGGGGGGGGGCGAAGTACTATTCTCACATTTTCTTAATATATTCAAAGTATCTGTTTTTTCCTTTTGTCGCCTGAGACCGTCGACTCTGGGCGCACTCCCTTGATTCTCGTTCTAAAAATTGCGAGTGGGGGTTCTGTTTCCGTGGGTGTTTTTTTTTTGGGGGGGGGGGGGGTGGCGTGTTCAGTATTTTTTTCTTTTTGACATTCTTTCCCTTCACGTGTCCTTATTCACCTTGGTTTCATTTACCTTTTCTTGCATCCTTCTGCAGCCCTAACAAATATATATGGGGCGTTAGAGCTGCAGTTTGGTCTAACATTTCGACATTTGTTATTCATTGTGCCCCTCCTTCCATAACGTTCAACCTTGCCTCTTTCACCGTTCCATATTTTATTATTTTCATCCGAGTAGTGGAAGGTTTTGTGCCTCTAATTTAGATTGTCATTTGTTCCGCCACTCTTCGCCTCTCGCAACTCCTCTTGGGACGCCTGAGTTGTGGAGTGCCTTTACACTTTACCTTTACCTATACACTTGGGCTTTTGAATTTTGGAAGACTTTTTCTCACTAATTCGCTGTTTCTTCTGTCGGTATTGTTATAGTTGCATCTGCCTCACTTTCGCTCTTGCAACTCGTCATGACGATTGCTTACGTTTAAGGCTCCTTCTGAACCATTTGCAGTCACTAGATCTGTCCGTCAAGGTTGTAGCCTGTTTTCCCCATTATATATTCTATGCCTGGAGCCTTTCGCCATTCAAGTATGAGAGGATCCAGAGGTGTCCGGGTTTCCTATTCCTGGCACTTCAGATGAAGTCAAAGTTATTCCAACGTGTGTACGGCACTCACGGTGGATCCAAAGTGTAATTAATATCTTGTTTGGGATCGTCGTTCTAGTGGGCCACTTGCTCGGTCTACTGTATCTAACTTGGACGGTGGGCTGGGTCTTACAAATTTAATTGCTAAAATCAGGGCTCTAAGATTGCGTCACTTAGAAGCCTTTAAGCCTGAATGCGAGGCCAATTGGAAGCCGTTTATCAGATATTAGATATGTCTCTTACAGTTTTGATTCATTGGCTTGTTTAAATCCCCAAATATTTTCGAAACCTAGTTTTTATACGGAATGCTGGTTCGGGATGCAAACATTCCTCTCCAAACACGTCCTTGGGGAATTTTTGTCTCTCTATACCCGGCAATATTGACATTGTCTCCTTTTACTGCCCCACCTTCAGTGGTTGCGAAAATCGTACTGGAGAGTATGCCTCTTCTTGGCGTAATCTATATCATCCCTTTATTTTCCCTTTTTGTCGCTTTTTTGGAAGATTTTACATGCATTCTTCCGGTAAGACAATTTGTCTCCTTTTGGTATAATCTTATGGATGGTAAATGCCAATTATGCTGCCATGCCACAGAGTATCTAGCATTTATTTTGTGATTGTCCTTTGGTTCGACCCGTATGGTTTTCCGGTGGATTACTAGTCTAGTAGAGGTCGACGTGGTGCCAAACCCAGTCACTATACTCTTACAGCTCTCTCCAGGTCCCTTTTTCGCCTGTGCTTCATCACTGGTTTTATTTACCGAAGCCGTGGCCACTATTTGGAATCGTAATGAATCTACTCATCCTACTATTACTATTACTTCCCAAACGATTCTGTCTTCCTTTCTAGGCAGAATGAGTTTGCGGCTCTCGGCTGATTTTCTCCGCCTTCCCCGTGACGTTTTTTTTTTGTCAGCTCTGGACCCGAACTCCGCTTATCTGTTCTATTACAAATGAAAAACTGAGCTTTATCTTTCACTAGTACCTTTTCCGTTTCTTTTGGTTGATCGTTATGCGTTATCCTTTATTTGGTTCTAATCGTAAAAATCGTTCTGCCTTATTTGAAATTATCCCCCTTAGAAATATTGTCCTCGCTCTACGCTTGTCCTTCCTGGCTATTCATTGTTTTTATCATGTATATATGTATGTTTGCTTCGCTCCGCACCGGCCCTTGCTGTAATAACTTGTTTTTTATGCCGGTTCAGACGTCGCTTTGTTCAATAAAGTTAAGAAAAAGAAAAAGGAGTCTTTCTTCCCACACTTACGAAAATAGATAGCTCTACATATATTAGTAGAGCCCTCACTGTACATAGGGGTATAGAATTATTGACAGGTGGTAAATCATTAATAATTATAGGAACAGGTAGTTTATCTGGTGCCTGCTTCTTGGCCAGAAAGTCTAAATGTGTAGTAAGTGTAATGGTATTCTCCATACTCAGATAATGCGGATCCTCAAAAAGAGCATGAAGTTCACTATTCTTGCTGAAACAAAAGCACGCAGGAATATCACATTAAATGTCAAACACCAACTCCACAGACACTAAATATACGCATGGAGCTTCTTGCTGTCGGAAGAACCAGGCTAAATTCCATCAGAAGATCTACAATGTTAGGAACTGAAGCTTAATTTACACCTCTGTCTTGGCACTACGCAAAGAAAACTTCACTTGTCTGCAAAGTTTAGAGAAGAGAATGTCCTCTGGAGAAGAAATGCAGCCCATTGCCCTTTTGGGATAATGTGGATATCTGAGGAAGGACGCGACAACAAAGACATTCAAGCCGAGAACCGTTGGGTGGCTGTCAAGTTTTTATGTTTGGCCTGAAAACAGAAGGTCCTCCCACATAAACGAAACGAAACTGAAGCTGGAGCAGGTTGCTCCATGATCTGAGGATTGAGGGGCTACCCTTATAAATTCTTGAATAACTAATGTCTTTCACTTTGTCAAAAAACAGGTTATGAACCCTCATTGGAACGAGCTCGATGAGCTCGTTCCAATGGAGTCATAACCTATGTTTTAGAGACAAAAATTGAAAAAAATAATGAAAATTCTATGAGATTGAAGGCGAGTCAACTACAAAGGCTAACGGGTCCGGGCACGGAGAGACTGAGCTACTTGTTCCATCATGTCGTGAATAGATCTACCGTGGGGCGTTCTCATAGGTTTCCGAAATGCGGACGCAGGAATTTTTGGGAACGGCAAAATGTTAAATACAGTAAAAATTCATAGTTGGAATAAATTTCTTATAATCGACACCCAATACATGAACACGAGTCAGTTCCGGAAATATATTGTCGGGACAAACGGATGTCATTGAACACTAAATGACCATAAACTACAGGAAATATGGGTATAGCCTAAGATTCTGAATGGCCAATACCTTACTGAATGCATGATTAACTATGTATTTATTTATTGGGGTTTAACTACACTTTAACAGCCACAATGTGTCGACAGTTTTACGGGTGGAGGAAGCCGGAATACCCGGAGAGAACCACCGAGCAACGTCGAGCAGCTGCCAGCTCCCAAATATCGTATCTCCGCACTGCAGCAGAGGCAGGGTTAGATTGGTTGAAGACATTCGCCATCGACGCGCAGTGCGCATTAGTAAACTGTCATCGTGCCCGCATGTGGACAATCGGGGTTAAGTGCCTTGCCCAAGGACAACGCGGGAGTCGGAATGGATCGCCCAGAAGGTCCAAGAACTAACCGGGCTCGACGTTGCTTAACTTCGGTGGACTGACGAGAACCGGTTACCGCGACCTCACCGCGCCACGTGCATTTTCATTCTGAAATACCGTTATAACAAAGTTACGCAGATATCGGAAGTACTAAATGTAGATATTTTACGTCCATTCAGAGTTGATAACCCCACAAAATAAATTGAAGTTTTCTCAAATCAATGAGGGAAGGAGGGAGGGTTTTATTTTTAATTTTTCTTTTTCTTTTGCAAAACGTGAGCAAACATGGGGAGGATTTCGGCTGTCTTTTTAAAAAATATATAAAGTGTATATTTATACAAATAAATTCATTCATAATTTGAAAAATAAAACATTCCTCAGAAGACAAACTATGTACTGCAATTCAAAGGCTTCATATTCTTTCGATGCTCTTATATTATTTTTGAAGTGAAAGTGTTTAATCAAATGGGGATTTGCCTCCTTACAATTGATGTAACAAGGCAAGCAACTGTAACAAGGCAAACATATTGGAGACGTGACTAAATAAATACCCATCAAAAAATGTTAAACGTTTCGGGTCTCCCTGAGTTTGTACTAATATTGGAAGACACCGAAAGGCAATAAAAATATTCAATGAGGGAGTTCAAAATCAATGAGGGATTGCCTGAGAATCAAAAAACCTTTTAGCCTAATAACCAAAACATATCAAAATTATAGACTAGTATACAGGCTATAATTAAAACACGGAATCCAAGTACGCCTGCGAATCAAAAATATCGCATTCCGTGTGAAATCTGCTCTAGCGAAAATAACCAAAAAAAATCCATAAATATAACCAGCCAAAAAACTATACACACTACTGCAAGACCCAATTTGATTGGGCGGGGGGGGGGGGGGGGGGGGGGGGGACTGGTATCCTCGAATAGCCGTTTCTAGCGAAAACAAATGGGTATATTGTGTTAAAAATATTCTAAACAAAATACGGCGAAACGGCTGGGGAGTAGAAGGGACGATTACATTAAGCAGTCATTAATGAAACAATATATTTGTTGATTATCGGTCAGGGATTGACCCGATATTGAATGAGAATATTTAAGCAAATCTTTTTTAAAGAACAGCTCTGAACAAATCAGTCTACCTTCTTGGTGATGCATTATTTCTAATAACATGATCCTTCTTGATCCAACGTTTGAAGCCGGGAAGACAAATTTCAGAGAGCTATTAAAATACTGTTCACACCAGGCCAAACGAAACTGGTTATTGGAGGAAATTGGGTATACTTCCCCTGGCTCTACTCATGCGCAGAAGCCATGTATGTAAGACTATGCATGGCATGTTATTAATTTGGTCCAATTTTTGGGATGTGGGGTTCGAATTGAGCGATTGGCCCGATTTCGGGTGGATAGAATGCTAGCATGTCGGGGCCAGTGATAAAGGTGGATAAATATTCAATTTACTTACAGGTTGGAATTTCGAACGTTACCTTATTGATGTCACTGTAGTAGTTCTGTAGTACTGAGTGATTTGTAATGGCAGTCTTCAGGATACAGCATTGATCCTTTGTAATAACTTTGAATTGTTTTCTCTTTCGGGAGAAACATGTGTCGGTCATCTTTTCCCCATTTCAACATGTATTCACCGCACAGTATTTCAAATCTGAAATTGAGAACATGAGCATGAAATACTTCATATAACAAAACGTAACTTTTAGTTTGCATGGATAAATTGGGGGCTTTTATTAAGTAATTAATCAGTACGGATAAATACAAATAATTCAATGCTATTGTATTCCGTCTCTTGAGACCAGATTTGCTAAACCAAGCAAGGTGCCATAGGCCTCTTGTTTGATCTGACCAATCATGTCTCGTTAACGAGAAGGAATGTGTATTATACAGCAATGAGTATTTAAAAAATAAGGTAGCTAAATGTAAGCATACACCAACTTACGACGTAATAGAAATATTCATCACGTGGTAATTTTTGTCTATTGGGGTTTATCGACACCAAAACGTCAGCATCATATCGTGTCAGACAGTGTTGCGGGTGGTGGAAACCAGAGAAACTAGAGAAAAAAACGAGCAGTGGCAATTAACTATCTGCACAAGTAGGGTTGACATCCACCGAATGCACGTGACCTATGTTTATTTGAAATTCTTACAACTGAAAACTATATGATTTAACATTCCCGCCACGAGCAAACAGACAATGGGTTATTTGGTGGGATAATGCTAGGAACAGAACTGCAATATAAAACTTTTGAGCCATGGGATTCAACGTAGATGAGCTAAACAAAAAGCTAAAATCGCTGGCCAACGCCCAGTGGCACTACATCCGAAGCAGACTTGTTCAGCTACAACCCAAAAAAATGCTCCGTCCTTAACTGTAAGACTTGCGTGAGTCTATTGCGAACTAAAAAAAAACTGGCTTTCATTTTCGAAACCATACAAGACCGACGACAGGCTAATTGAAGTTCGTGTGTGTGGAGGTTGGAACAAATATTTCACCAACTTCATTTTACTCCGTTCTGGATCAATAATATGTATACCACATAAAGATCCAGCATCTTACATTATTAGGTTCCGCCATTTTGAATAATGCAAGTTCGACAACTCGAAAAATGTTTACATTTTCAAAAAGGCGTCCAAATTGAGACATGCAATTTTGCTTTATTTTTTTTTTCATTTTGACCAATACAATTCTGAAAACTCGATAAATTCCGCTTTTCAAATCTGCGTCCACATTAAGAAATGCAGTTTTTCCTGTATAGATTTCCGCCAGTTTGAATGTCGTTTCAACAACTCGACAGATACAAGCATTTTTAAAAGCGGGTCCTCATCAGGAACAGTTTTTTTTTCTGTATGGAATTTCGCCATTAATAAGGTTCTACAACTGAACTACATTGAGTTTGGAAAAAAAAAAACGATTTCAGTATCTCGATGACTCCTCAATTTTCAAAATGGCGTACCGGGTGAGAGCAGAAGGTTGTTGTCTGTATGGAATTCTGCCGTTTTGAAGTTTGCAAGTTTGACAACTGAATTTCGCCATTTTGTAAATGGCATTCAAATTGTGTGCTATTTTCAAACTATCTTCAACTATAAGTTACTGTACAGAATTCTACCACTTCAAATAACGCAAATTACACAAGCCGAGTGTGGCGAATTTTTAACCCTTTACCCAACGTAACGGCCAAAACCGGCCAGCGCTATTCTCAAAAATCGCCAATTAATTTTCAAAATATTTTCATTTTTTGTCTCAAAAACATAGGTTATGACCCCTCGTTGGAACGAGCTCGTCGAGCTCGTTCCAACGAGGGGTCATAACCTATGTTTTTGAGACAAAAAATGAAAAAATTTAGTTATTCAAGAATTTTTTTTGCAAGTGTCGTCTGCTTTTCATGTTAGGTAAAGGGTTAAAGGGCGTCCAGAACTACTGTGTTTGTGTGGAATCCTGACATTTTGAATAAAGCAAGTCCGATCACACGACGAATGCCGGTATTTACAAAATGTCTAAACAGAGAACTTTTTTTTATTGGTCTGTCTCCCATTTTGAATAATGTATGTGTGGTAGAGTGAAGTTTTACATTTAAATATTTATTTAATTCACAACTTCCAACTTATTTCAGGTTAATGGAGGTTAATTTTATTGCTAAAGGCAAATTAGAAATCTGCTGTTTTTCCCTATGGAGAGACAGTTAGCACAACTCACCTCACCTGCACATGGCGTTTTGTCTAGTTCTCTGGCGGGAAGTTCTTTTTTAACAGAAGTCGATTGGAATTTGTGTTCGGAAGCTGTGTTTCTCAAGATTTATCTCATGGAATTTATCTAGTGTTGTTGGCTAACCGAAATAGTCATGAATTGGTAAAAATTTAAATTTATTAGTTGAAACACAGCCATGTGTTTTTATATGGTTTTTAAGTTTTTTTTATTATTGTCATTCTCCTGTGCACCTTTTTGTCTGCACGATAACCCAAAACACGAATTGTCCTATCTCATTGATTTTTGGCATATTGACAGTCATAAGTCCAGGGCTCCCTATGTTTTTGGTGCATTAGGGGTGTCCTTGAGAGTGTTGAAAGTGTTGTGCTCTGAGAAAGTTGTCTCATGAGCATTCTTGAGAATTCGACTTTTAGGATGCATTTAATTTGACAGGTGTTTACAACATTGTTGGCTGCCTGTAATAATGTAGAGCCACTGTTGAGTCATCTACAGCTGTATACAAGTATATACTAAAGTTATTACCATAAAATTAATCTGACAAATCAGAGTACTTAAGGATTAATAATTAGGCTGCAGAAAATGACTATCACCCATTTTGTGACGATTTTACGTTGTGGTATGCGCAGATCAAACCTACCCCCTGATTAATTGTTGGAAAAGGTTCCGGGCCCTTTCCAACAATTAATGAGATGAGTTTCAAGTATGGCAAATTCTATTAAATATCCTTGCATACATGTGAACAGAGGTCCTCCACACATGAACGAAATAGGCGTGTCAGTGAAAGTGTTATGTCCCAAATGAATGCCACCTTGAATCCAGTGACATGGAGGGGAGGAGATTTCTCAGTTCAGTTTGCTTTAGTTCTTCCTTCACTTTTTGGTACCTTAAACATCAATAAATAAATCTCTGTTGAACTGTCTCTGAAACAGCTAGGCCTATTATCCGTAGTTTTAGTTTTTGAAGTCTCAACCGGTTACTACTATTCACGTTCTTATGAAGGTGAATAGTAACAAGTTAAACCTTCAAAAAGTAAAAATATGGATAATGTTCTGGGCAAAATTCACTACTTACCTAATTAAGCGTTGTCAATTAGACAAGTAAATATGAACTGAGCCTACATGAATGAATTATCTAATGTCAGTTTGTCCAATTTCAGTTGGAAATGTAACAAATTGAAGTACGAGAGATTAGTAAAAAAAAATATAATCCGGAGACTGATTCGGGATCGATCTCGAAGTGGACTGATAGTATCTATATCGAATCGAATCTCGTATATTGACATGACACTACCTGTTACAGATTTATTCAATGATTGGTGTTTAAGGTCACATACTTTTGCACAATGGCTAATCGTGACCACAACATGGAGATAAAGTCAGGTCAGTCAATCGTTTATATCGCATGTTGCCTATTTTAGACGACTCGCACCCAAAGCATTAGTGACTGGATCCTATTTTACCAGTGAAGCAGAGCTCGTTTACCACAGTAAACAAACACTGCTCCACTTCCCGGGTTTCGCGATTGCACAACTCATCAGCGAATCCTGGTGGTGGTGGCGGCGGTGGTGGCGGCGGGGATCCGGCGCCCTCCTTCTGTAATTCCATTTTCTATTTACAAGCACAGAGGCCAGGCTATAAAAGGTAGTGGATGTTGATATGTTATCGTTGATATCCTATACAGCTATTGCTCCAGTTGTATGGGGCGCTGTTGATGGATTCGATCTATGACGAGGGAATATACGTAGAACGACACGTGTGTGTGTGAATGGGTTAATTGATATGGTACGAGTGCCAGCGCGAACTGAAAGGAGAGAGCACAGAAGTGAAATATCGATTAACTCATTCACACGTGTGCCGTTCTGTGTTTATTACACTCCTTCCGTCTATGAAAAACATTTATAAGGGCATTCGGCAATTCATTTGACAAGTCGTCCCCCTGAGTTCCAATGTGTTCTATGTGCCAGTAGGCACATAGAACACATTGGAACTCAGAGGACTAAGTATCACCAACAAATCACATTACTATTCCGTCCCAATGTGCACTATGTGCCTACTGGCCCAGAGAACACATTGAAAATCAGGGGGCGGATTTTTAGCTATCGCAAGCCATTCAAAATGTAACTGCGGTACACGATTTGCAGAAAATTCCAGTGAAATTTCGCTTCTATAGAAACAGTCAGTCAAAGATTTCCGTTCTGCACATAGGTGCGGGAGAGATTTTCCGCATGGTTTAGTGTTGTAGATGGGAATTACATAGAACAGGCGTGTAATGATTGCTTGACCGGCGCGTTGCCACTACCTACGATTGAATTATATCGCAAACAAATCCTGGACTTATCACCACCGAAAGCACCCTATTCATCAAAACCAATGCATAGAAATGTTCCAAAACTCACTTCGATTACTAAATAGTCGGTTTTCTGGGGGCGGATTCGCCAAAAAGATGCGGCAGCTTTTGAGTTGTACCTCGATGCATCTTTCTTTTTTTTTTTTTTTGGAGGGGGGTGGGGTAATGTTACAAGTAGGTTCAAGGCCACCGGAGGTGGGGAACCGGGAAAGGTGAGCATCGAGTGTACCAAATACTGTTTGGTGAAGTCTCTGGAGCACTACATTTTAAGAATAAGACTTCGAGAAATTGATGAAAGGATGGGATGAAAACAGATGTAAGTGGATGTGGTAAAGGTCCAAAATAAGCATTTTGTTTTTTAAGGGGGGGGGGGGGGGGGGTGAAAATGAGAAAAAGCCAATGAGGAAACATTATAAAACTGTGTATTGATGTTTCGAGATAGGAGTAGGCGTACGAGGTGTGGAGAGGGGCTGATGTTCGCCTTTCTCGTAAGAGAATCTCAGCAATTCAGCGAAAGGCCCAAGTGTTACGTTTTGCGACAATAACAATATCAAACCACATGGGCATAATCTAGACTTTTAGGTTACTTGATGTAGCGCAATATATTACAAATAGCGAGTCGACAAGTCCCAGGACATGATCTTTAGCACTACATATCAAGGGAGATAAAGCTTGAATTTCTGTCTGCACCAAGAAAAAGTAAGTTTGATCCCAGCGTTAAAGCTGTTGACGATTACCTCATTGGTGTTACTGGAGTTGATCTGTCAACATTAATTCTGTCACGTGATTTATAATGTTACTTCATCTTTTATACAATCTCCATTCACAAATAATGTCCGCGAGATTTAAATCTGCAAGAAAAAGAATTTTATTTATTGGTGTTTAAGGTCACCTATCTTTGCACAATGGCTAATCATGACCACATCATGAGTATCAATTCAAAACCAGGTGTGAGCGTTAATAAGTCATGTTGCCAATTCTAGAGAGTTTACACCTCACAAGCATTGGAAAGTAGGTCCTATTTTACCAGTAAAACAGAGCCTGGTTGCCGCAGTGAACAGGCACTGCTTCACTTCCCGGGGCTCCCGCGGGGAAACAAAGAAAGAACATATTTTTGTCAAGTGTCTTCTACAAACGATGTAGCTAAACTGATTAAAAAAAAAACGTTATTTATGTGCATCTTTCTTGGAATATTTCCAGCTGTTAGCCAACTTTGGAACTGGTTTATTTTACTTCAGAATGGTTCCAGCAGTTCTGAAAAATCTGCAACAGGCGATGCGAGACACGTGGGCATCTACACAATGTACCCTCTACTTCATTGAATTCAGGTACAGAGGCAGAAGGAACGTCAAAGGCGTTGACCCAACACCCACCACTTTTCGTCCCGAGAAATGTCAACCTTCAACATTCAGAACGGAAATACAGAAAAATCTTCAAGTACCCCAACTCCGATTTGTCAATCAGATGGGGAAGCCATAAGGGCTGGGCTCCTAGGGGGCTTTGGCTACCACCTGTAATTTTGGACCCCCCCCCCCTTCACACACACACAAAAGCATTTGCCCAATGCAGTTCACACCAAAGAACCCCGACATGGTTTGCAATATAGGGCTACACTCTATAAATGCCCCCCCCCCCCCCTCCTGCTAACCACGGAGGTCCCAGTTAATAGGAGAAAACTCCACATTTGGAGTTAACTGCACGTTTGACAGCAAGGGTCACGCGTTTTATGGGTGGTGGAAGCCGTAGTACCCAGAGGGCAGTAACGATGACCTGTTGCTAGCGGCTAGCCGTGTGCAGTGCCCAGAACCGATGATTCTAGCACCCGTTTCTGAACTAGAATCCTTACTGGGTAATATTCCAATTACATCAAGGCGTGCTTTCGACGAAGGCATGCCTTGGTGATGTAATTTGAATATTTTGCCAGTCGGAACTTTATGCATCACAGTCTGACCAAATCAAGTTTACAGCACCCCCTTTCCCCAGTTGGTCATCTCAAGACGCCCTGATTAGACTCGTATTCGAATAGACCCGATTCAATTTGAAATTGAATTCGAAGCCAAAATGAGTGATTTGCAGGACACTACTCCCGCACAGCGCAACCGTGCCTCTGGCAGGGATCGAGACGGACCTTTGGGATTGAAGTCCAATGCCCTAATCACCGAGTCATCACGCTTCCCCTTAGTTCCTGGTAACGGTACGACTGACATTTTGCCACGGATCACTCACTCAATGTAGTGCTGTATCAATGCCTTCAGTCACTGCTAATTCTGCTTGTGTCGGGATAGTAAATTGGAGGGTCCAACAGTAACTGTTGCACTGTCTGGGTGCTCCGACTTCCTTCGCCGTAGAATTGAACAATGTATGGCCCAAGCTATTCAAAGTGCCATCAAACCGCAACAAAAGTTACATTTACTCCATGTCTAAATATGATGTCTATGAAAGGTGGAGTGATCAGTCAATATATGAACGAGTGATTTTACGCATTTCCCAACGCACACATCAATGTGTTTTTTTTTAAAATGATTTTGATTTTTCAACAATATGAGACGCATTCATTGGAGCTAGGTCGATGAGTTCGTTCCATTGAGGGTTCACATGATATGGTTGTTGAAAGTCGAATTTGCGCAGGCGGATTAAGCCTATTTATTTATTAGGGTTTAGCTACACAATAACAGCCAAGATAATATCGTGTCCGTGACCGTTTTACGGGTGGAGGAAACCGAAGTGCCCGGAAAGCACCACCGAGCAACGACGAGCAGCTCCCAGCTCCCCATCAACTTCGCACTGCATCACAGGCAGGGTTCGATTGGTTGAAGACATGCGCACCATCGACGTGCAGTACGCCTTAGTACATGGCGTCATCGTGGCCCCATGTGGACAATCGGGGTTAGGTGCCTTGCCCAAGAACAACGTGGGAGTCCGAATCGATCGCTCAGATGGTCACCCATCCCAGGATTAACCGGGGAAGACTGTGCTTAACCTGTTATCGGACGAGAACCGGTTACCGCAACGCCACCGCACCCCCCGATGCAGCCGATATGTTACAGGGTTAACAGAAAATCTGACCCGTGTAGGCCCCGTCAATTCAAACCCTGGGCTTTTACGTCATTTCCAAAATGGTTTCCAAATTGAGAACAGAGGTTTTATTTCAGTTTTATTTCAGCATCTTGAATATATCGAGCTAGACAACTTTGACAAGTTCCATTTTCAACTTAAAGCTCAAAATAGCTGTAAGCAAAACAAAAACATGTAACCATTTCAACGCTAGTGGTATCTTCCATGCCAGTTCAATAGAAGCAATTAAAAGAGTCCATATCATTTGGGGTAGATCAAAACTTTCAAGGTACAGTCCCGAGGCTGCATGTTGAAAATATTGGTTGGTCTACCCCACACATTTCCTGAACATCCATTCTATTTAACGACGTTATGACATACGTTCCTGGTCGAAAAAACGGCCCTTTGGGTTTCAAGGGTTAAGAAATAAAACCAAAGAAAAAACGAACTAGAGCAACAAATATCCAGATTCAACACGAATGATCATGTCCTGTCCCACATAAGGTTTGGACAATATTTAGGTTATTTTAAGCAGAATAAATAAAACTGGAAACGTCACTCACAGGTTGGTGCGTAGAAATACCGATATTACTCGCCAACATATTTCGCCCTAAATGACATTTTAATGAAGCAAGTGGAATAACTGTAGATATAAATATAATGACAAGTGATTTTCAACAAATATATATATCTTGGTGTTTAAGATCACATATGTTTGCACAATGGCTAATCATGACCACAACATGTGTATCAACCCAAAACAATAAGCCGTGTTGCCCATTTTAGAGAATGTTTGCACCTCCCAAGCATTAGTGACCGGGTCCTATTTTACCAGTAAAACGGAACCTGTTTACCACAGTGAACAGGAACTGCTTCACTTCCCGGGAATAACAATAGATAACTCATTAAACGTTCTTGCTGTAATGATGGCAATTCAAATCGGTGTTCAAATTCAGGTTCACTGAAATAGTTCCATCCAGTTTTCCTGCATGTAATGCTGCATTTGGAATAAACGAAGATTGACAACTTGCTTTGGCAATGTTAGCCGTTTTTCAAAATGTTTGCTTAAAGATAGAAACACGAGGTCATACGCTATTTATTACACGTCTGTTCTATTATATCTCCATCTTCAGCAATACTAAACCATCTGGAAAATTAAAATCTCTTCCGCGCACATGTGCGAAAAGAAAATCGTTGACGGACTATTTTTTATAAAGAAGCTTAATTTCACTGGGATTTCCACAAACCGTGCATCGCGCTAGCGACAGTCGAAAATCGCCCGTAAGTTCCAATGCGTTTTATGTGCCAGTAGGAACTCGGGCGATGAAAACTGGTTCCCTTTGCAAATTTGGTTGGCGATAAAATGTGTTCCTTTTGTTGATAGTTGTCAAATTTCTTAGTGTCCTAAGAATAATGCTCACTATTGTTTCAAGTCTGCTCCGTATCTAAAATAAAATAGGATGGTTTAGAGTTGGATCTCTTGCAGAATATATGGCATGTTTTAGACATTAAAGTCACGTTTAATCCATCTCGTATGTTGAATGTTTGAATGGATTTAACTGGTTGAGGGCTTGATTATTTTTGGTCGTCTCTATGTGTTAGTCAAAATTTGTTTTATTACAAATTATTGGAGAGTGCCCACAGGCACTCTCCAATAATTTGTGATAATACAAGTTTATATAAACAAAGTATAATTTGCATTTGACTGGATATGAAACATGGGCAGGGAAAATGTTGCATTTTTCTCTAGTGCCCTCATTTTTTTGAAAGCCCAGAGTGGCTTCCAGCACTCAGCCAGTTAACTAAGACGCATACAGCCGGAGTCATTTTGGAGGCCTGAAAAATCCATTGAAGTACCACTTCACAGCGTTGCAAGAAAAATATGAATCGCCAGTTAACTGGGGTTAAAATACACTTTCGATAGCCAATGGTACCTAATGTCTGACAAATATACGGGCAATGGCTAGTTTTTATGTATGGCATATTACTTCAAGTATGGTTGATATTTATTGGTGTTTAAGGTCACATACTCGGCACAATGGCTAACCATGATCACAACATGGAGATCAAGTTAAGGTCAGTCAATCGTTTATACCGCATGTTGCCTATTTCAGAGGACTCGCGTCATAATCAATAGAGACTGGGTCCTATTTTTCTGGTGGAACTGCTTGTTGGCATAGTAAACAAGCACTGCTTCAATCCCCCCCCCCCCCCCCCAGGGGTTTAAACGCCTTCACGTCTCTAAAAGCAATTATTTATAACAAGCACACTCAATTCATTTTACAACTCGTCCCCTGAGTTCTAATGTGTTCATTTCGCCAGCAGGCACATAGAACATTGGCACGCGGGGGACGAACTGAAAAATACATTCGATCGCCAACAAAATTTGAGGGGAACCCGTGTTACTATTCCAGTGAAAATTCGCTCCTATTTAAAAATAGCCAGTCAACGATTTTTGTTCGGCACACGTGCGGATGGGCTTTGCATTTTCCACTTGGTTTGGTGTTGCTGTAGATGAGGATTTCATAGAACAGGAGTGTAATATCATTTATCGGGACAATCATGACGCCACGCAAATCAAGGAATTAATGTCTCGCATTTTCGGTCCAATCGGATGATACACATTAATGTCTGCCTTCCATGTGTCACATAGATATATCACAGTACTGATAAAGTGAAGTTAGAGATAATGTAACTTGTGACCTCTAGTCGGGTACCCATGCTATCTTCAATACGTGCAAACTGCATTTATGTACATAGCAATTTGGTAATTGGATAAAACGAGTCATTGCGAGACCCTGATATGTGCTGTTTTCGACTCTACGTCGATATCGGACCACAGCTGCCCACCCCCACACCCCCATTCCAGACTGGATTCATTTCAAATTCTGACCCATCTGGATCTAAACTAAAACAACTCTTACCCCCCACCCTTCATGCGCTTTGCAGTAGCGTTCCGAACTGAGTTAACATGTACTCCAGGATGTCAAAGTTGACATTGTTAATCAGTTTCAGAGCAAAACGCATTTGATCTTATAAAAGAATCGAACCAGGGCTGGAAAACGGCCACAAATGCAACTGAAAATATATGATTCAAGCAAAGCAACCTCACCTTATTGCTACTATAGTAGCAGCTCTGTATCATGGTTTCAATGCAGACGTTAAAATTAGGTGAGGTCGGGGTACTCCGGTTACTAAAATGAATCATTCTGAAACAATGACGATAGTAACTGCCAATTTCCGAGGTATCCCTTCGCTATATCTTCAACGGATTTCCATTTAGAAATGTCTTCACACCAAATTGTAACTGGAGAAATGAAAATACATAATTAGTCACTTTCTGTTCAGAATGTTACTCACAAATTATGACTATCGTTCAAAAATATATTTATTATTGAGTAGATTTTTGTAGAAGACCAAGGTTTACTTCATACAATAGAAAACATATGCCATGAAAATAATGATAGAGGTTTTGGTGTGTAAGGTCACTGTCCGCATCTGCATGCCCACAGCATGACATGACGTCAAGTTAGGGAACCATCCAACGTGTTGGTTATTAGTTCGTGCCACTCCAAACTCATTTGGGTTAATAATCGAGCCATATCTACTGGGTTGAGTGAAGATGAACCTAATTGGGTTCATATTCACTCAACCCAGCAGATTTGGTTTATTAACCCAACGGATTTGAGATTGCATCTACTTCTATACAATGCTGAATCCTGACCGCACCATCGATATAAAGAATACATCCAATCGTTTATACCCACAATGCCTATATTAGATAACTTGCACTCCAGCCATTGGTTACCAGGACCAGTTTAACCAAGAGCTTGTGTAACACAGTAAACAAGCACTGATGCATTTCCCAGGGTTCGCACGGTCATTTACCAGGCCCTATTTCACCAGTAGAGAGGAACCTGGTTACCACAACCGCAATGCACTTACAGCTATATCGGTCTCCCGCGAGTAGAAATCAACTTGATTTTTTTTTCCAACCCATGCAGGGACCTAATCGGGCTAAACGAAGTCGTGGAGATGGGCTGCAGAGAAACATTTCGCCCACTTCATTTCACTACGACCTGGATCAAACATGACATTAGTAAAGGTCCAGGGTTTTACACGGATAAAACCTTCTAACTTGGGCACCGCGAGGACTTTAAGGCTTCAGTACATAGAAAAGGAAGCAAAATGGCCCTAAAAATATCAGGTTTACATATGAAACAGTTATGGATTTCAGGAATGAAACTGACATGACTGTATATTAGATTTTTCAAGATGGGACAAGGCCCTCTCCGCCTCCCCCCCCCCCCCCCTTCCTATATTCTCATCCATGGATGAGCTGGTGAACCCATATCTTGTGAATCTCAAAACAAAAGTACAGTCCACTATTATTTGCAAGGTTAAATGTTCGGGTTGAAAAACCCGTTAAGTACATTAA
Source organism: Pictodentalium vernedei (assembly GCA_031216915.1). Taxonomy (NCBI): domain Eukaryota; kingdom Metazoa; phylum Mollusca; class Scaphopoda; order Dentaliida; family Dentaliidae; genus Pictodentalium; species Pictodentalium vernedei. The sequence goes on along the minus strand of CM062293.1, from coordinate 51,225,721 downwards.
TTTAGAATGAGTGGATTACTACAACAATGGTCAGCACCTGTAGTTTATATACCGATCCAAAGTAACATTTAAAGAAAACAAAAACAAACGAAACGAGAACGGAAAACGAAGAAATTATGGACAGCAAATATGCTGGTTTAACACGGATGTTCATTTTCTCTTGCCAAGTGGATATGTGAAACATTTAGGATATTGTGAGCATGAAAATCAGGCAAGACGCAGATACCAGAAAGGTCACCCCGAGGTCGGCGGGTACGAATACATACATACCCAAAACAATTCCTCATCTCGGCAATTTATCGCAAAGCGGCAAGCGAGATTAATACTAAGATTAGCGCAAAAAAAAAAAAAAAAAAAACACCAAAAACGGAATTTCAATGAATCAAGTGGAATCACTTAAATACCATTTTACTAACATGTGATAATGAAGCCACTTTCAAAACGATGTCCACATTCAGTTTCATCCACAAAGTCTCTTGCAGTTTTTCAGCATGTAGGATTGCCATTTTGAATGAATCAGGTTGGACAATTCACTGATTATCCCTTCTTGTCAGTCGCGATTTAAGATGACGTTTAGAAAATGGCCTTCAGATTCAGCTGGTGTGGTCCACATTTACTTACCGTTTCGTGCATGCCGTTGTGCCCCCATTGATTAAGCCCGAGAACCCGATGCTTTATTTCTTAACATAACACCTGCTTGCAAAAAGTGCATTTTAAAAAGATGCGTAAGAAATTCATCTGGTGTACGGTAATAATTATGACCGTCATTTCGAATACACCAAATCGGATAACTGAATGACATGCCACCAACACCATGAAGTTGACATGCAAAATGGCTTCCGGTCCGAAGTAAACTCATGATGACGCCACCTCAAGAATGTCAGTGTCGATTGCCGAGAGCGTCCTATTGACGAACCAAGCAGAATAATTTGCCGGGAAAATAATTTTGAAATTACATAATGACGCCATTTCTCAAAGCCATTTCTCAAATGGCGTCAGATATTGACAGCCAGCATTTTTTTTCGATGGAATTCAGCCATTTTGTATAAAGATGGGCAACGATAATATGCCCAGTTTACAAAACTGAATCCAAATTGTGATCAGTCTTTTCTTTGCATTGATTTTCGCCATTTTGAATAACTCAAGTTTAACCCTTCACCCAACGCAGACGATTTCAAAATTTATTATTTTAAATATTTTTAAAATTTTTTCGAAAAATTTCAACAAACGAGCTCGTTCCAAAGATGGGTCACATATGGTTTTGTTGAAATTGGTCGAAAAATAATATTTTTTCAGCTGCTGAATTTGCATATTTCGCGGGCGGACACGGGTGATTCGTTGGGTAAAAGGTTAACCCGAGGGTTTCCGAAATTCACAAAGAGGGAGAAATTGAGAATGTCTTTTTCTGAGAATTCCGTCCTTTTAAAATCAAGTTAGACAATTCGGCTATTTACGCTATTCCCAAAACAGTCCAAATTTAAGACTATTTATAGCAAGTTCGACAACTCGAGGGTTTTCGCAAGTCACAAATCAGAGCCGAATTGAGGAAAGCAGATTTTTATAAGATGAAATCACGCGATTTTGTATAAAGTTAGCCAGCTCGACGATATAGTCAATTCACAAAACGGAAACAATCTTTCCGCAGATTTCATCCGCCATTTTCAAAACTAGTTCGACAAATCGATAGTTTCCGCAAGTCCGCGGCAACGGAAATAAGTACAATTCTCTCATGGATTTCCACCATTTTGAATAAAGCAAATGCGACAACTCTATGGTTTTCGCACTTCAGAAAGGGGCGCCTAAATTGAGAAATCCAGATTTTATTAAATGATTTTCTGTGATTTTGTTTAATTCTCGTCAAACCGATCACTTTCGCGATTTCCAAAATGGATTTCAAATTGGAAACACTCTGCATGGATATTTGCTATATTGAATGAAGTTTCACAACTCGCGGGTTTCCTCAATTCACAAAATGTCCCTCGAACCAAGGCATCTTTTTTTCCAGAAAATCCCATCTCTTTTCAACGATCAAGTTCAACAACTCTGATTTATGTAATTTACCAAAATGGCTTCGGAATTGAAAAATATAGTCTCTGCTCAAAACTTCACCCGCCATTTTGAATAAAACTAGTTCGACAACTTCATAACTTCCGCAATTCACAAAATGGCGCCCGAATTGAGAAATGCTGTTTCATTATGATGGAATTCCATTTTGAAATAAATCAAGTTCGCCAACTCATTATTTTACGTAATCTATAAAATCCATATTGAGAACTCTTTCTGCACAGATTGTTGCCCTGTGTTCTGAGAAGTTCAGTTTTATTCAAATGGAATTCCACCACTTTGAATCAATGTTCGGCAACTCGATTTACACAATTTACAAAATGGCGTCCTAATTGAAAACAGTGTCTAGATTTTCGTCATTTAAAAAAAAAAACAGGCTGAACTCGAGGGCTTCGCAATTCCCAAAATGGTGCCCTTTTCAGCCATTTTGGATAAATGCTCACAAAAAAAATTGCGCTATTCTGAAAATATCGTCGAAATTGGTAGCAATCGTGTCTGCTTAGATTTCAGCCATTTTGAATTAAGCATGTTTGAAAACTCGACGTTTTCCGCAATTTACCAAAAATAGTACCAAATAAAAATATGCATCTGCTTTTTGTAAATCTGCATTTTTATCTTCGTGTTTACAGACTAGGTCATTTCACAAGTTTATGGGTGGAGAAAACCTGGGTACCCGGAAACAACCACTGATAGGCTAGTAACTGTCGTACTCGAAAATGTAATATCCCAGCACATGTTGAGTTAACGTTGGTTAAAGGGGGAGCATATGCGTATATGGCACGTTAGGCGAAGAAATTAAGTACAGGCGCTTATCTTCCTTTTAACCAATGGTAACCATACTTGTTCGGGATAGGTAATTGGGGAGCCCGACAGTTACCCTCAGTTGCAAAGTGGATCCCGTCGGGCGACCCGGCTTTCTACACTAGTTTCACATGTTAAACCCCACTGAACTAATAAATCAGAAGTGTGTACATTTACGATTGATGTATAAATATGTAGATGGGAAGGATTGGTTATTAAGTTCTGAATTATTTTTTGTCATCAATATTTGTTCACACACGTTTGCCTAGTTACAATTTATGGGAGAGTGCCAATAGGCACTCTCCCATAAATTTTAACAAGGCAAATCCTAACAGACCAAATAATTTCACTTCAAAGGTGGTATGAACATCCACAAAATATGAAACCTTTAAGTGCTGGTACTGACACTTCAGAGTAAAGCCCAAATATGGGCTTCCAGCACTCTACCATTTAAGTTCCGAGATCATGACAATGATCTATCTATGTTATAATGAATTGTCTCAAATACTAGACATTCGTAGTTAGATTTAGAAAATGTGTATTCCATCAAGGGCATAATTTATTTTGAGAAACCTTTATTTATTGGTGTTTAATGTCATACTTATGCATAATTGCTAATCGTGGTCGTGACAGTTTTACGGGTAGAGGAAGCCGGAGTACCCGGAGAGAACCACCGAGCATTGATGAGAAACTGTCAGCTCCTCAACATTCTGGGTTCAACCTCCTCTCAAGCAGGGTTAGAGCGGCTCAAGACATGTTCACCATCGACGTGCTGTACGCCTTAGTACACCGAGTCATCGTGCCCCCAAGTAGGCAACCGGGATAAGGTGCCTTGCCCATGAACAACGCGGGCACCCTCGTACGGGGGTCGAATTCGGGACATCTAGCATAAAAGTCCAACAGTCTACCACTGAACCACCGCGCTCACGAGAAACCATTATTAAAACCAATTGATTTGATATTGTGTTGCATTGTGTGTAGATTCCTCTTCGGCCCTGGTGAAATTAACCGAAAAAAAACAGACATTGGGAAGAACTGTCTTCTGCATAATGTTTTGCCATTTTGAATAAAAGTGGTCAACCAGATTACACCCCTTTTAGAAAATGGTTTTAGAATTTAGCTTACGGAATTCCGCCATTTTCAATAAATCAAGTTCTAAAATTAGTTTTTTTAGTTTAAACAGTTGGGAAGATCCACGAGCGCGAAACATCGATTCCCATTTGCAGAATAGCGTGTGAATTGTACTGCAGATTTCTCGCTTTTGTTTTTTTTTTTGAATAAATCAAGTTCGAAAATTTTATGCAATTTACGCACTATCCCACTTATTGGTACATTTTGTACACAATCATAATAGTGATAAGACCTATAAACATTAAAAATATGTTTCCTAGGCCCTCCTGCATGATCCTTTTGGCTGCCGCATGATCCTTTATAACCAATGCAAACTTTAAAATAAAAATGAAATGGTTTCTGATATTTTACCCAAGTTAAAATTGATAAATTTGTCAATTGAGTACAACAAGGCTTTGGAATGCTTCAGCACTGAAAAGCCTCCTTGCACTAAAGGGACTTAATACACAATCACCAATTATATTATGTAGATTATGAGGCCTAAAAAAACAAGAAATGTTAACTTTTAATGGCAAAGAAATAATTACAAATATAAAATAAACTACTGACCGCCCGCATGCAATTTTACTTTGTGAGGCTTAATGTATTTGTTATCTATTTGTGTTTGTTTGTTGGTGGTTAACGTCACATATTTATGCACCATGGCTAATCGTGACACAACATGGAGATGAAGTCAAGTTTAGTCAATCGTTGATCTACATGTTGCCCATTTTAGAGGACTTCCCCCCCCCCCCAAGCATTGGTGACTGGGTCCTATTTTACCAGTAATTCAGAACTGGTTTACCACAGTAAACAAGTGCTGCTTACTTCCCGGGGTTCCCACGGGGAATCTTTGTGTTTAAGGTCACATGCTTCTGCACAATGGCTAATAGTGACCGTAATATGTAAATTCAATATTTATTGTTGCTCAAGGTCACATATTTTTGCACAATGGCTGATCATGACAACATGAGAATCAACTCAAGACCAGGGGTGAGCGTTAATAAGCCATGTTGCCCATTTCAAAGAGGGTTTGCACCTCCCAAGCATTGGTGCCTGGGTCCTATATTACCAGTAAAACGGCCTGTGTACCGCAGTGAACAGGCACTGCTTCACTTCCCGGGGTTCCCGAGGGAAAGATAGAGTCAAGTTCAGTCAATTGTTTATACCCATGTTGTCCATTTTAGAGGACATCCATCCCATGTATTCGTAACTGGGACCTATTTTGCAAGTGAATCCGAGCTTGTTTACCACAGTAAAAAAAAAAACAAAAAAAACACTCACTCCCCGGGGTTCCGACGGAGGAATATGCATGTATATACCTTTACATTCCTTTACATGTACTGTACCATCTTAACATTCTACGTTTTATGTTATAATATCAAAGCAATTCGATTGTTATTCATGTAGCACCTTAAGGTGCTATGAAGTAATAACTGGATTTACTAAAAATCCCATGTCCCAAATACCATACATTTCTAATTATCAAATCATGTCTGCAAAGCATTTTCAACGTCACACGATCTAAAACAGACATTGGTAAATGTGCTAGATAGACCACGCCTGAAATACAGATTACGCATAAAAGCGATATGTACATGTAAGAACGCATCTGATTGGACGCTACGCGTCGTCTTTGTGACGTTATGGCGTGCTTGGCATACTTCGACACAAAACTGTTTAGCAGACTGCAAAATATATTTTGCTTTATAAATACGAGTTCCATCGCCCAAGTCAACCTAAATCGTGGCATGAATACAGAACTGGGATCGAATACGTTTGACAGAATCTACGACTCGTGTTATTTTATTTCAAGCGCCTTCGGCGCTTGTGAAATACTTGAAAAACGCCTCGGGCCATTCATTCTAGTAGCCCGTTCTCCACCCTCGTTTTGTTCCGTCTTAACTGATAGAGTGCTGAAAGCCCACATCTGTGCTTTACACTGAAGTGCAGGTACCGTAACGTACAGACTTCATATGCAGTTGATATGCTTCACATCTTTAAAGTGAAATTATTATAGATTTGCCATGATACAATTTATGTGAGAGTGCCTGCAGTAGAGCTGTAGGTTTTTAAATTTCTGGTTCGGTTTTGGTTTTTCGGGTCGAGTAAAACCTCGGTTCGGTTCGATTTTCGGTTTGTTCACAAGGCCAAGTAAAATTCAGTAAAACTCATTCTTATGTCCGGAGTCATAACTGAATGGTAGTGAAATTGAGTGAAACTCAATGAATGCCCGAAATACATGAAGAATCAGGAAGGCCAATATAATAATTACCTAAATATACAGAAATTTTATTGTGCTTGGCCATTTTTCGAGGTCTGACACCTACACGCAACTTGAGGAAAGCTGCCAACACAACTAAACTGAAAGGTGGGAAATTCACAGAATGTAGCCTTCCAAGAGTAGTGAGAGTACCCAGACACCGCCTTTGGCAGTGTCTGGGAACTCTCACTACTCTGGAATGGCTACATTCTGTAAATTTCTGCAGCAAGAGAGTATTGAATAAAAAACGAAATACCTTAGATTACGGGATGTCGACGGTTTCGGTTTTTTAAAAAAACTAAAAACCTCGGGTCGGTTTCGGTTAACCTACAGCTCTAGCCTGCAGGCACTCACAAAAATTGTATCAATGCAAAGACATTTCAACAAATCCGAGTATCCAAAAAGTTTACTACTCTACCAGTTAATAGACACCGCAACCTTCATTTTATGTATAATTTTAATATATATTGCAATATGGAATTTTAGACATGGGAATGACAAATTCGGGTTTAGTTTCTCCAAGCGCCACGGGATGCAATAACATATTGCAAAACATAGTCTGAAAACTCATGAATTGTGACATATATACTCTCCCAAAAAAGAAAGTGTGCATGCTAAAAAATAACACTTGAAAAAAAGAGATATTTTCATTCATGGAAATTTTATTCAATCACAGATGAATCAATTTGTGGTCAACACGAGAAATTTCATTACGCTACGACGAATACTCTTGGTGCCATGGAGAGTCAAAGACACTAAGGGTCAAACACAATTGTCACACTCAATATCTGGTATGACCTCCGTCTGCATCGACTACTGCTGTGCATCTACGCCTCATGGAAGCGAACAGGTTAGCATGGAAGTGGGTTAGGGTAGGGTTAGGTTAGGGTTAGGTAGGGTTAGGTTAGGTAGGGTTACGTTAGGTTAGGTCAGGGTTAGGGTTAGATTAGGCTAACCCTAACCCTGACCCTACTGTACACCACTGCAGTCGAGCACGACGATGACGTAACGTCAAAATCGGACGAATTGCAGGTCTTCGAGGACGTAAGCCGCATTCTCTCCGGCGGTTGATTACTGTTTGAGGATGTATCCGTCTCAGGTTAGGGATGTTCCTGGCTGTCGTCGTTGCCGTTTGTTGCCGGTTCCGGAGATGGACGACACGGATATACCGATCTTGTGCAGGGGTGGTAACTCGGGGTCTCCCGGAACGGGGTCGGTCTCGGTCGTCATGTTGTGCATGTTGATGGACTAGCCTGTCTACAGTGTTACGGTGGCAGTTCAAATGCTGGGCAACCTCTGTGTGCTCTGCCAGCTCTAATCATACCCAGGGCAAGGAGACGTTGATTCATTGTCAATCTTGGCATGCTAATGTGGAGTCGTTTTAACAGCAGCGCAAGTTTGAATGTGAACGATAGGAAGGCCTTACTTTTGTTTAAATACCCAAGGATTCACACTGCTGCATGAATTTTCAGACTCTCCACAAGCAAAACATGCCTTTTCATAAACGTGTAGCACGTCATTTAACGTTAATGCAATTTTAACGGGGAAAGCTGTTTTTTGTGTTCAATATAACATATTCATGAACAGGTTAACACTCTTTACACCTACAAAATTATTGTTTTGGAGTTTGATCAATTTCTGCAATGCACACTTTCTTTTTTGGGCGAGTATATAAAAATTACACTTCAAAATGAAGGTTTTCTAATTTATTGATGTTTAACGACATTTTCGACAATCAGGATCTCCACGTATCGGACAGTTTTACGGGTGGAGGAAGCCGGAGTACCCGAAGAGGCCGCCGGACAACGGCGAGCAACTACCGGACCCCGCAGCGTACTAGCTCAACACAAGCAGGGTAAGCATTGGTTGAAGACATGAACGCCATCGATTTGTAGTACGCATTGGTACACAGCGCCTGCAAGTGGGCAGTCTGAATTAAGTATGAAGTTTGTGTTTTGAACGAAAAATATGAGTTACATATATCATGTGTAGCCGATTTCAACGGTTCCTGGCAGTCTGCTACCGTATTCGTACCAGGAATAATAGAATAATATTCCATGTGAATTCATGGTCACAATTGCTTAAGGTATCCGAGAACGAAGCAAGGCATTCAAAATACTTCCAAATATAGAGGTAATGCTTGAATTTATGATTGGTTAAGGTCACATACTTATGCACAATGACTAATCATGACCTTGACAGTTTTACGGACGGAGGAAGCCGGAGTACCCACTCCGGAGAGAACCACCAAGCAACGACGAGCAGCTGTCAGCTCCCCAACATCGTAACTCCGCACTGCAGCACAGGCAGGGTTAGATTGGTTGAAGACATGCGCACCATAGACGAGCAGAGTGCGCCTTAATGCACGGCGTCATCGTGCCCCATTGTGGACAATATAAGTAAAGGAATTTTGTTTATTTTTAAAATTCTCACCTAAGATATTCCTTAAATTCAAATTAAATATACACAAAGTGTACATCAAAATGAAGATCGAGATGTATAGAACACGAAAATCATATGTAATCAACACAGTTGACACCGGACACTGGTGGTTTCTGGAAGCTAGCCACCGTATTCGTACTAGAACAATATTTCACGAAAACTTGTGGCCAAATGTGCTTCACATATCAAAAAATTCCAAAACTGTTGGCTTTGTTTACATTTTAACATTACTTTCGATTTACGTTCAACGTCAACGGACGGAGAAAGTATCGATAAACAATGCCGTCTAAAATCAATTACTGCGAAAGATCGCCTTAATATGACAGAGATGGCAGTTACCATATTCTGTGCAAGGTGTCATGACACCTGGTGAAATGTCTTAGAATTAAGATTGTTGTTTGATGGAAATTCGTGGTATCGAGTGATTTGCGCATGTTTTTCGAATATGGAATCCATCTTCAATGAAAAATGCAGACAGTGTTGTCTTTGTCCCAAACGCAATCCTATCGTTGCATTCTAATGTGTTTTGAATCCCCAGCATTGTTCTTGGATATGTCAAACACATTTCGGAACATGTTCGTGAAATATTTCAGTTCTTTTACGAATACGGTTGCAGACTTTCAGGAACCAGTGGTGCCTGATGTCAGGTCAGTTGATTACATATGTGTTTCGTGTTCTATACAGCTCAACCTTCATTTTGATGTATAGTTTGTGTACATTTAATTTCAATTTAAGGAACATCAGAGGTAGGAATTTCAAAATAAACAAAATGCTATTACTTATATAGCACCTTAATGAATTTTGATTCCAAAGCTTTATTTCTGGTTATCTGAAACACATTTGGCCACGAGGTCTTGAAATATGTTATCAGTTGTAGGAAAACGGTAGCCGACATCCAGGAACAATTGACTCCTGTCAACTGATGTGACTGAAAGTATGTTGATTGCTCTAATCATAACCTTCATTGAGCTACACAATGTATATATTTAGTTTATGTTTATAGCATATCAGACTTGGTAATTACAAATTACAAACTTTCCTTACTTATATGGGACCCCAAGACGCTCTACAAGTGAGGACAAACTTGTTATAAATCAATTTGAAAAACTGCAATACGAACCATTCGAATTCGAATCATCCAGAAAAATGAAGGGTGCCTAGAAATATGCTTCAACTCGCATATTTTATATAGTATGCATGAACAGTTTCTGAATATTTCACTAGAAAAACTAGCAGCCAAATGTTTGATATACAAGAACAAAAAATGCCCCAAGATCTGCAGAGGCCAATAAAGTTCGTATACTTATTTTATTGGGATTTAAGGGGTCATCCTACGTAACTTTGGGCATTATGAAAATTTCCACAATACGAATTAAAGCGGTGAATAACGATATATACCAAATAATTACAACAGTGTACAAAACCCCCAATTATCCACTTTTAAATTTTGTAAACAATTGTTTGCCTTTGGTGACAAATTACGAGCCGCATTAAGTCACCGTCAGGATTAAGGAATAGGTCGGCAATTCTTATATCTTGTAAATAAAAGACAACATATTGAGAAAGCGCATCATCATTTCATCACAAACTCTGAGAACGCTTCGGGGCAAATGTATAACAAACGCTTGATTCTGTTTGGGTGGCATGTTATGATCACGTGGGTTTTGGTCAAAGTTGGGAAGTGATTTGATTTCCCACTATCTGAAATCTTCAAACATTTCACTGCTGTTTTTCGAATCGGGGAGGCGATGTTATGTACATAGACAATAAACATAGTGTGTTTTTATATCTGTGTTATACAACGAGTTGAAATATGGTTTATTTTTTCGAGGCTTCGCCGAGAAAAAATAAACCATATTTCAACGAGTTGTATAACACAGATATAAAAACACACTATATGTTTATTGTTTTTATCTGATAACAGACACCCGTCTCGTGCGTCTACCCGACTTATATATGCTTCCCACGGGCCTCCAAAGAAAACCAGTCTACGAGACAAAAGAAATAGGACAAGATGCATAGAGTTGTGTCCCTTACATTACAAAATCGATGACGGCGATTGTAAAGTGCGATTGCACTTCTTGCATCATGTAACTGCGATGGAACAAAATAAATTTCAACTATTTTATTAACAGTAACAAAACGGTGTTTCAGTAGAGTTATTCTTTTTTTGACATAGTTCCAGTTTTCTTCCGTGTTTTATGCTGTAGTCCCAATATAACAAATAATTTTGCGTTTGTTTACAATTTTTACGAAGTGTTTTTTTTTCAGGTAGAGCAGACGAACTTTTAATTAGCGCAGTTCCGCGAGTACTTTTGATCGAGGCTGTGACTATAAATAGTTCGCAGTCGCCGCATACTAATTACTATTAACATTCAAGTAATTTCTACAATGTTTTGAAGCAAAATTTTAGGTTGCCTTTATTGAAGCAAAATAAATAAATGACACCATCAGAGGATTTTGAGAAAGTGCAATAAGCGTACAATTAAAACCTGCCCTGTGATATAACGATGTTTCATGAATGAATGAATGAAAATGGAATTGAAAGAGGTCAGAGGTCGTTCGCATAAATTATAATTATATACAACACCCGTTGTATATACTTCAAGTATATACAACGGTTGTTATACTCTATGGTTATCAGATAAAACTCACTATACATTCATAGGGAAATATTCAATTGACAATGTGATAATTGCGAGATACAGTCCACAGTGGCACTGTTGAGAGAGACTACAATGTGACGCAAGTGTCAACAAGGGTTTAATACGCAACCGATTCGAATTATTATTTAGTTGGTGACGATGGTCAAAACATTCATTTATTGGTGTTTAAGGACACATTTTTGCACAATTGCTAATCGTGACCACAACACGAGTATTAACTCAAGACCAGGGTTGAGCGTTAATAAGCCATGTTGCCCATTTTATTGAGGGATTCCATCTCTCAATCATTGGTGACGGGGTCCTATTTTATCAATAAAAAGAAGAGCCCGTTTACCGCAGTGAACATGGATCAAGACAAAATGGAAAATTATGTTGAACAAAAATATATTCCCATCAACATACATTACAGTCCTCACAAGTGTATATTTACGAAAAAATAATTTTACTGTCGCCGAACTATATTAGTGACGTAAAAAAAGGTTTGATTAAGTCTGCTACGAAAAAAAAATACCAATGTCAATACTTATCAGAAAGGTTTGTTCCTGGCCACCAAATATAGCTAAATGTACCATCGTAAATTAAATATCTCCTCGCTCAACCGCATTGTGTATAAGACGGATCAACGTCGATTTGGGCACTGTTGGCACCAAAAGATGAACATCTATGTGTTGACACAGGAAAGAAATAGAACAAATCGGCTAGGCGGACCAAAATTCACACGATTTACCGATGTGAGACCACACCGTGTCATAAGTGTTTAGATAAATGAATTTAATAACCAAAACAATTCCGACATTGTTTATGCCGGTAACCCCCCACCTATAAAATTAGTATTGGTAAGCAGATCAGTTGTTACTGTTCTTAAATATCACGAGGAAACAACAGTCAAGTCTTCCGAAACAGCAACTACGGAAGGCCGATTGTTCCAAAAAAATGAAAAATACCAAATCATGTTCAATGATGCAGAAGCCATAATTTATAAATCAGTGGCCGATTGACGAAAGTATTCTGCATGCAGGACGGGTCATTTTTGGTTTTGGTCACATTTGAACTTTCAAATGACACTTTAAAGCTGTCATCGCTCATGCAACCCCAGAAATGGACAATACTAAATGAGGAAAGTTTGGCCTTTTAACCGTTTGGTGTATCAATCTCATCGTATGTCACCAATTTGATACAGATCTCACGCAGAATGACACATGATTGTGGGGAGTATGGCCACAGCAAACTCAAAAGCCACATTGGACATTCTTCATTTTACATTGATGCACTCTCATGACTCCATACTTATTCTTCTGAACTGTGTGGATTTGACCCTCCGTGAACTTCATTACAGGTAAACAAATGCAAGAAACATGGCAGTCCTTTTGAAATGTAGGCATCCAACATTACAATTGGTATCGTGGTCCGTTCCTTGCAAGAATGAGAAAGATTTCTCAGAGTCTGTACTAGGATTGCAGAATTCAACTATTCAACAAATTTAATGTATTTTATTGTATAAAGATCTGATCTCTCCTTTGACACGGTGTGGTCTCACTTCTTTATGCCATAGCCGACTTTCAGGCAGTGTTTACTGCCACATCGTAAAGGTTCCATGGCAAATATTAGTTTTCACAAAATTTATGTTTCATTCCATATGTAATAATTTATTGGGGTTATTCCTTTGACCTTCTCAGGTCTAAGAAAATTACCTGAAATTTTACTAAATTTATGTTGGATATCCCCTTAAGAAAATGTCCTGAAATTTACTTATTTTCAATTTAGGTTGAACGCCCCCTTATGAAAATTTCAGGTCATTTTCTCCAAAGTCCAGAGAAGTTCAGAAAGGAATAACCCCCCAAAATTATACATCAGTTTGTTTGGAATGAAATAGATTTTGTGGAAACTAATATTTGCCATGGAACTGTTACCATGTGGCAGAAAACACTGCCCGAAAGTCTGATATGGCATAAATAAGAGATCAGATTTTATACAATAAAATACCTTAAGGGCCTATATAGGTCATGAAATGTTTATTTTGAAATTCTCACCTCTCATATTCCTTCAATTCAGATTCCATATACACAAATTATACATCAAAATGAAGGTTGGGATGAATAGAACACGACACATATTTAATCAACTCAGAGTCGACTGTAGGCACCACTGGTTCCTGGAAGTCTGCTGTCGTATTCGTTCCAGAACTGATCAAATATTTCGCAAGAACTCGTGGCCGAATGTGCTTCAGCTATTCAATAACAAAGCTAGGCATTCAAAACACGTTCGAGTGCAGCGATATGACTGCATTTTGGAAAAGGACAAAATTGTCTGCATTTTTTATTGAAGATGGTTTCCATGCTCGACAGACATGAGCAAATCACTCGATACCACAAATTTCCATCGAAAAACAAAATCGTAATACTAAGAAATTTCAACAGGTATCATGACACCTTGCCTTGAATATGGCAACTGCAGTCTCTAATAACAGTATACTGTATGAAGGCGATCTTTTTCGTTATTTGATTTTAGACGGCCATGTTTTTGCATGCTTTTTCTGTCCGATGATATCGACCGGAAATCTAAAGTATATTCAAACGTAAACAAAAGCAAAGGCTTTGGAATTTACCCCCATGCAGCTCTGTAGCCGTGTTTGAAGAATTTTGATCCCCTAGCTTTGTTCTTGGGTATGTAAAGCACATTTGGCCACAAGTTGTTTTCGGGAAATATTAAATTATCAGTTCTGGTGCGAATATGGCAGCAGACTTCCAGGAACCAGTGGTGCCTACAGTCGACTCTATGAGTTGATTACATATGTGTTTCATGTTCTATACATCCCAACCTTCATTTTGATGTACATTTTGTGTATATTTAATTTGAATTGAAGGAATATCAGAGGTGAGAATTTTCAAAATAAACAAAATTTCATTTCTTATATAGGACCTTAAATTTGTTGAAAAGTTAAATTCTGCAATCCTTTTACAGACTCGGAGAAATCGTTTTCTCATTTTTGCAAGGAACGGACCACGAGACAAATTGTAATTTAGGTTGCCTACATTTCAAAACGACTGCCATGTTTCTTGTGTTCGTTTACCTTTTATGAAGTTCACCAAGAGTCAAATCCAGTTCTGAAGAACAAGTATGGAGTCATGAGAGAGTGCATCAATGAAAACTGAATGTCCAATGTGACTTTTGTGAGTCTGCTATGATGCTATGACCAACCATACCACCCCCCCCCCCCCCACAACAATCCCGAGCCATTTCGCATGAGATCTGTATCAAATTGATAAAGACGATGAGATTGATACACCAAAAAAGGGTAATCTGCCAAACATGCTCATTTTGTATTATATGTGTCCATTTCTGCGGTTGCATGAGCAATGACAGCTGCCAAGAGTGCCATTCGAATGTTCAAGTGTGGCCAAACCAAAAATGACCTGCCCTGGATGCAGAATACTTTCGTCATCTGCTACACCGATTTAGAAATCCTGGCTTCCAATTCATTTGTGTACATGATTTGGTATGCTTCATTTGATTCGAAACTATAGGGCTTCCGTAGTTGCTGTTTGGGAAGGCTCGACTTTTCTCGTGAGATTTAATAACTAATCTGCTTACCAATAATAATTTTATAGGCCGAGGTTTACCGGCTTGAACAATATCGGAATTGTGTTTATTGAATTCATTTAAACATTTAGGACATGGTGTGGTCTCATTTCAGTAATTCGTGTAAATTTTTGTCCGTCTTGCTGATTTTTTCCATTTCTGTCCAGTGTCAACAGATTATCGCAACCTTCTGTTGCTAACAGCGATCAAAATCGACGTTGACGTCTTGCACACAATGCGGCTGTGGGGGGGGGGGGGGGGTATATATTTAAATTCACGATGGTACGACATTTCGCTATATTTGGGGAACAGGAAGAAACCGTTCTGATAATTCTCGACATTGGTCTTTTTTCGAAGCAGACTTCATCAGACCTTTACGTCACTAATATAATTCGGCGACAGTAAAAGTATTCGGAAATATTCAATTGTGACGACTGTAATGTTGATGTGAATATATTTGTTTTCAAATAATTTTTCCACTTTTATGTTCTGATCAGCGTCACCAACAAAAATAAGTTCGAATCTGTGCCATATTAATCCCTTGATGACATTTGCGTCACACTGTACAGTTTCTGATCTCAACAGCGCTACTATGGACTGTATCTCGCAAGTATTACATTGCGAGTTGAAACTTTTCCAATTAATGTGTCGTGAGTTGTACATTGCATCGCCTGCCAGATTAAAAAACAGTGAACTGTTTGAAGATTAAAGATCGTGGGAAATCAAATCATTTCCAAACTTTGCCCAAAATTTATTTATTTATTTATTGATGTTTTTAAGGTCACATATTTATGCACAATGGCTAATCATGACCGTGACAGTTTTACAGGTGGAGGAAGCCGGAGTACCCGGAGAGAACCACCGAGCAACGACGAGCAACTGCCAGCTCCCCAACATCGTAACTCCGCACTGCAGCACCGGCAGGGTTAGATTGGTTGAAGACATGCGTACCATCGACGTGCAGTACACCATAGTACACGGCGTCATCGTGCCCCCACGCGGGCAATGGAGATGAAGTGTCTTGCCCAAGGACACAACGCGGTTGCCTCAGGTGGGATTGGAACCGAGGATCTCTCGGCTTGCAGCCTGCGCCTCTACCGACTGAGCCACCGCGCTCCCCACTTTGCCCAAAAACCAAAGTGATTAAAACAAACGTGTTGCCCGAACAAAATCTAGCGTTTGTGGTCATCCTTTTTTCCCTGGGCGTTCTCGTCACGTTGTCGATGAAATGATAAATCGAATGGAGTGTGGAGTCTTATTTACAACTCTGACATTCGAATTACCGATCTATTCCTTGACGGCTACTTATGAGGCTGGCAATTTCTTTGTCATCAGAAGCCAAAAAAAATATTAAAATAATAGTGTCAAAAAGTGGATAAATTCGAGTTTTGAAAACTTGTCATTTTGGTTTACATGTCGTTCGTTATTCACCGCTTTAATTCGTATTTAGAGCATTGTGAAACTTTAAAAAAAATGTCCAAAGTTACGTTGGACGACCCCTTAAAGACAATTTCGACAGTCACATCGTATCAGACAGTTTTACGGACGAACGAGATGGAGTAGCCGGAGAACCACCGACCAGCGGTGAGTTACTCAGTCTCCCAACGCACTGACTACGCAAAGGTAAACATTGCTTTTAGGCAAGTGCACCATCAACGTGCAGTACGCCTTAGTACACAGCGTGACCATACCCCAACGTGAGCAATCTGTATTAAGGACTATGTTACCCAAAAATTTCAACTAAAAAGCACAGTGCCAAAACACACAATTGAAACATTTCGGATGTCGATGTTTCATATATGTTGGATCACGGTTATTTGATAAAAACATCAGTGATAAATGAAAAGTCCAAAAATGGATTTTGAAGTGAAAAAATTACTTTCAGTTATCCAATTTAAAAAAAAACACAGCTGCAGTTGAATACGTGGGTAATATCACTGAAATAGTTAAACCAAACTATTCAGTTAACATCCATATAGAGACAATTACCAACCAAATTTTAAAAAATATCTAAATTTTAAAAATAAAGATCAAAGCATGTTTCACTGAACAAGTGCCGAAAGCAGAACCTAAGTGCTAAAAAATATGTAGTTGTGACTGAAATGCAAAGTTTTTTGAGAATATTTTGTTATAAATGGGACATGTAGGTAGAAGGGGGGAGAGAGAACTTCCAATATGAAATGAGAAAAAACTTGTCATGAATGTCACTTAAAATGAACTTCACTTTTTAGTTCTAAATCAGTTAACTTTTGAAAACAAAAAACGAAGGATAGCCAATTTCGCTTGAGTGGAACTGAGTGTGAGGTGAAAAAGCATTCAACCTCTTGGATAACTGGATTGTCTCATGTTTGGAAGGAAAACTCCTTTCCATTACCGAGTATAAAGTGGTAATCAGGTCTTCTGTAATCATGCATGTTTGTTATTGTTTGGCAACACTGACCAGTCACAATGACTCTATATGTGTATTGGTAAAGTGTCTTGGGATTTTAAGGATGACCTGTATCTTTTGTAAAACATGTAGACAATTTACCATTTTCTGTGCGTTTTTTAAAATACTTTTTCTGGGGTTTCAAAATTATTTTGTTGGTAATTGCCACTAGATGATTGTTCCCTAAATATTTTAGTTTAAGGGGCTATATAAGTGATGTTATTTTGTTTATTTTTAAAATTCTCACCTCTCATATTCCTTAAATTCAGATTAAGGGCCCATATAAGTAATTAAATTTTGTTTATTTTTAAAATTCTCACCTGATATTCCTTGAATTCAAATTAAATATACACAAAATGTACATCAAAATGAAGGTTGGGATGTATAGAATACGAAACACATGTGTAATCAACTCAAAGACGACTGTAGGCACCACTGGTTCCTGGAAGTCTGCTGCCGTATTCGCACCAGAACTGATAATTTAATAATCTTTCACGAAAAAAACTTGTGGCCAAATGTGCTTTTCATATCCAAGAACAAAGCTTGGGGATCAAAATAGTTCAAAACACGGCGACAGAGCTGCATGGGGGAAAATTCCAAGGCCTTTGCTTTTGTTTACGTATGAGTATACTTTCGATTTCCGGTCGATGTCATCGGACGGAAAAAGCATGTAAAAACAACGCCGTCCAAAATCAAATAATGAAAAAGATCGCCTTCATACAGTATACTGTTATTAGATAGAGACGGCACAGTTGCCATATTCAATGCAAGGTATCATGATACCCGTTGAAATTTCTTAGAATTACGATTTTGTTTTTCGATGGAAATTCGTGGTATCGAGTGATTTGCGCATGTCAGTCGAGCATGGAAACCATCTTCAATAAAAAATGCAGACAGCGTTGTCCTTTTCCAAAATGCAGTCCTGTCGCTGCACCAGAAAGTGTTTTGAATGCCTAGCTTTGTTGAATATCTGAAGCACATTCGACCACGAGTTCTTGCGAAATATTTTATTATCAGTTCTGGTACAAATACGATAGCCGACTTCCAGGAACCAGTGTGTTTCGTGTTCTATACATCCCAACCTTCATTTTGATGTATAATTTGTGTATAATCTGAATGTAAGGAATAAGAGAGGTGAAAATTTCAAAATAAAATTTCATTACTCATATAGCCCCTTAAATATACACAAATTATACATCAAAATGAAGGTTGGGATGTATAGAATACGAAACATATGTTATCAACTCAGAGTTGACAGCAGGCACCACTGGTTCCTGGAAGTCTATCGTATTCGTACCCTAACTTATAAAATAATATTTCGCAAGAATTCGAGACCGAATGTACTTCATATATTCAATAAAGCTAGGCATTCAAAACACTTTCGAGTGCAGCGATAGGACTTAAGTTTGGAAAAGGACAACACTGTCTGCATTTTTTATTTAAAACAGACATGCGCAAATCACTCGATACCACGAATTTCCATCGAAAAACAAAATCGTAATTCTAAGAAATTTCAACAGGTATCATGATACCTTGCATTGCACATGGCAAATGTGCAATCTCTATCTAATAACGGTATAATGTTTGAAGGCGATCTTGTTCATTATTTGATTTTAGACCGTTGTTATACATGCTTTTTCCATCCGATGACGTCGACCGGAAATCAAAAGTATATTCATATGTAAACAAAAGCAAAGGCTTTGGAATTTACCCCCATTCAGCTCTGTCGTCGTGTTTTTAAGAATTTTGATCCCCTAGCTTTGTTCTTGAATATGTAAAGCACATTTGGCCACAAGTTGTTTTCGTGAAATATTACATCAGTTTTGGTACGAAATCAGCAGCAAACTTCCATGAACCAGTAGTGCCTGCAGTCTATGAGTTGATTGCACATGTGTTTCGTGTTCTATACATCCCAACCTTCATTCTGATGTACATTTTGTGTATATTTAATTTGAATTGAAGAAATATCAGAGGTGAAAATTTTCAAAATAAACAATTTTATTACTTATATAGGCCCTTAACTATTTCAGTGATATTTCCCACGTATTCAGCTGTAGTTTTTTTAAATTCGATAATTAAGTAATTTTTTTCACTTCAAAATCACTTTTTGTTCTCTTCGTTTATCACTGATGCGTTAATCAAATAGCCGTGGTCAAACACATAAAACATCCGAAATGTTTCAATTGTGTGTTTTGGCACTATGCATTTTGGTTGAAATTTGGGGTAACAGTCCTTAAGCGCCTTTCCCAAGGATGCAAATCTTGCCCCTGGAGGGGATCGAACAGTGAACCGGTCGGCTCGAAGTCAAATACCGTAACAGTGAACCACCGTACTCGAAGCACGTATTCAATTGATTTCTCAAACATTACGATCCAAGTAATAGGGTGCTATTTTAGTGATGTCCTGACAAATGGCCATTTAAAGTAAACGGCTTCTAACAAGGGTTTTCAAACAAACACGAAAGTATTGTCCACAAATACTGGAAGAACAAAAATTGAATTTTTATTACATTTTTTAAAAAGAATTTCGTCGACATGGGAATTAATCTGTCGCATATTTTCATGCCATGCACTTCCCTTCACATATACAGATCATTGGTAAAGGCCGAGAAAAGAGGACCGCTTGTTTTTTTTCAGAAAATAAAACATTTTTCACAACTTTTTTGAGTTTCTTATTCTAAAACATGTTTTACACAAAATTAGCCCAAAACACCGATACCCACTCACGAAAATCACTTTTAACCCCTTTCTCCGAGACGGGGTTTTGAAACGAAATCAATTTCTGATTACGTTCTGAAATGGAGCCGCGGATATTTCGTTGTGGCGTCACAGGGGAGCAATCATTACCTTCTTTGCCTCCTAGGATCAGTTTAGGATGTGTACGGGTTAGCTAACCCGTATACATCCTAAATTGACCCGAATTCGTTGGTCGCCGTATTCTAGTTAGATAATGTATTTATAAGTACTTACCTAAAATAAAACCGAAAGAATCGAATTGTAGGCGAGCAATAATAACATGAATTTTTTTAAAAATACTTAACTAAACTTTAACGAAGAATAAACGGAAAGAGAAACGGGAAACTGCTTAAAAATCGTGAACTTCGTATTCATCTAATTGTTTTCAGGAGTAATGTGTAGAATTCGTATCCTTTCTCCGAGGCCATCTTCCTCGTGATGAATTCGTCTAAGAAAGCCCCCAAATTCCATTCACTTGTTTCCCTCATTTTCAAATATGCCTTCATTTCCCCGTGAATTCTTTCAATAGTGTATATGTACTCCAAAAACTAATTCAACCAAGTGAATGACCGTTTGGTGGTGGTATCCATTTTTCAAACACGAATATGCTCGCCACCGGTCAGAAAAAATGATCCGGATGCAATTGTAGATTTTATTGGTAAAAGTTTTTTTTTCCCTTCGTTTAACGCGACAGTTGAAAATTCTCCTTCCCTACATGTTGAAAATCCAAACATCCATGCCACTATAAATTTTCCCTCTCCCATCTCCTTTTCCCACCCACTTTGGTTTCATCAATTTCAACACTATCACCAACCTCTCCCAACAGTAAGTTTTTAATATATGTCTTGCATAAATAACGAAACAAAAAACAATACCAGTCTATTAAGGAATTTTTGGACATTCCAGTAATTAATTGGAATTTGTATTTTACATGAGAGTACACACATGTAATTTCTCTTTTAGAATATTTGGAATTGAAAACTTTAACGGCGAACTGATTTTTTTCGGCAGGTTCTGCAGCGGAAAATGTCACCGTCTGAAGTAGTATTGTCCGTTATTTTAACACACTGTTCATTATTTTGGCAAGACCCACAATATACATTTCAAGCTAGTAGGTTGTTGAAACGAAGCCAGTCTTAATTTATCATGGTCATTAAGGTCTGTAGGAACTGGCAAGTTTTCAGACAAAAAAAAATTATCCTGGTCATTAAGGTCTGTAGGAACTGGCAAGTTTTCACACATAGACAAAAACTGATAGTTCCAAAACACGACAATTAAACACTTTTCATACAAGCAATCACAGGCAATGGTACTATTTTGATCTGAAGAATATTTGGAGTTCTGAAGTTTCAAACTAAAGTGATTTTATTGTTGAAAATCAACTTTTATATTGCAAATTGCACTAACAGAACTAAAAATTCACATTTGGAACACTAAAATTACTGAAACCAAAATTAATCTGAACCATGTATCTACAGCACTTTACCGACAAATGAACTTTGAGGTGCTTTTTGAATTATTTAAAACACATTTTTAATCTCCACACTGTAAGGATTTTTTTAGTATCAATATTAAGATGTGTCACCTTAAGAATGCATGGTAAGGGTTCACTTGAGCTTTACACTTTTCATTAGTTCTGTTTACCATCAACTGAACAATGATTGAGACAAAATAATTAGTGCATTTATCCTTGACCATTCAGCTGTATCATGTATTGCCATTTCATAAGGTTCAACATTGTACAACGCGGTCAGTGTTAGATGTTTGGATTTAGCAATCAGTGTCAACAAACATTCATGCATATCTGTACCAAATACATTAGCCAAGGTTTATGTGCATCTTGCATGTGCCATTTCTCTCTTAAGGTGTCACGTCTTGGTGTCATTACTGGAAAAATATTTTGGAATGGACATTAAAAACATGTTTTAATTTCAAAATCACCCCAGAGTATATTTTTCGGTAAAGAGCTATTGATATAGGTTTCTGATTAAATTTGGTTTCATTAATTTAAGAATGCCGTGTGTGAATTTTCCGTTCCGTTCTGTTAGTGCGATCTACATTTTAAAAGTTGATTTTCAACAATAAAATTACTTTTTAGTTTGAAACGTCAGCACTCCAAATATTCTTTACATGTATATCCAAACAGTACCATTGCCTGCGATTTCTTGTACGAAAATCGTTTAATTTACATGTTTTAGAACTCTTTTGTTTTTGACCGTTCGGGGAAATTCACTGGTTCCTATAAACCTTAACGACACTAAAAAAGTGTAAAATATTCATTTTCGCAAAGACCTGCTAGACTCGTATACTCCGATCAAATGGAGTATACACGATAGCGGGGAAAAAACAAAGAATCGCGCATCTGTTTACCGCAGGTTTTGTTGTTGAAATTGTTCGGAGAATGAAGTTACCGGGGTATAAAAAAAAGGTTACAAGTGATTTTTGTCAGAAGGTATCGGTGTACTGGGCCAATTTTGTGTAAAACATGTCTTAGAATGATAAGAAACGCCAAAAGTTGTGAAGAAGGTTTTATTTTCTTAAAAAACGCGCGGTTCTCTATTCTTGGCCTTTACCAGATCATTAAAGGAAATGTGCTCCAGAGAACTTACGAGAAAGGGAAATATCAAACGCTTAGTCAACCAAAGAACAAACCTGCATAAACAGTTTTTCAACAACGCATTCTATAAAAAAATGAATGTTCTTTTCAACTTCCCACCGAGCGTCCACACAACACCGCAACAGACAATGGAATGACTGACTTGAACTCTGCGCAGGCAAAATGCGTCACGACTCAGTGACACCTATCTGTAAAAAAGCATGCTGAATTCTCGACGCTATTCGCCCGAGAATAGCGTGATTGGTATATCAATCACAGTCCTAATGAGAATGGGTTTTGGAAAATCTTTTTTATTAAATAACATTTGTTTACGATGAACACGTTATATATTAACACTTACGGTGCCAAAAGCGACTATCGTCTGCCATTTTATGATGAGTATCTGTGTCCATCTGATTAATTGTTGTAAAGGGCTCAGAGAGTAACAATTAATCAGATGATAGGGTTTTAAGTATTTCATAAATCTTATTAAACTTCCTCGCATACAGGCGTACATTGAGGTCCTCCATATATGGCTAAAGTGGGCGTGGCAGTAGAAGGGTTAAACATATAGTAGCCAGATCACGAAATTATGGAATGGTTCATTCATATTGTTCACTGGTGGCTGACAAGCCGACTGAGTTATTAACTAATACTTTGTTGGCATAACCCTTTAAATGCCAACAATATCAAAATGTATGCTGACGTGGTGACTAAGTAGTTACAGCACTGGGCTTCCCACCGAAAGGTCCACGGTTCGATCCCCGCCAGGGGTAACTGCGTTGTGTCCTTGGGCAAGGCATTTAATCCGGATTGTCCATGTAGTGGCACGGTGGCGCTCTGTACTAAGATGTACTGCACGTCGATGGTGCACTTGTTTTCAACCAATGCTAACCCTTTGTGTGTGGAATTAGTATACTGGAGAGTCTGATAGTTGTTCTACCCTGCTCCGTGTTTTACTCCGGCGTCCTCTACCCGCAAAACTGTCCGACAGGAGGTGACCCTAGCTTTCGAAAATGTCGCCAAACCCCAATAAATAAATAAGCAACAACATGCGATCCCACAGCGAGTTTGTTCCAATCCGGGGTCACATGATATGGAAAGTTTTTGAAAAAATATTGTTTTCTTCTGCTGAAATTGTAAATTACGCGGACGTGTACCGCCGACCCGTTTGATAAAGGATTAGGATTTGAACACACACTATATACATAAAATGTATAACTAAATCGCCATGTTTTTTTATTTTACATCAAAGTTATAGTTTAGGGATACTCATCTGTACGAGATTGGGGCGATCATTCCAATTAAGGAGTTTTAAGACACTTTAGGAAGCGAAAAATTAAACAGTTTTAGGAGGTAAAAACAAAATTAATGTGTGCATAATAATGTATTAGAATTTAATGTCATGATCAGCAGATTTTGCTATAGCATGACCGTGACACAAGTATAAAGGTATTTCTATAGACTAGGTTAACCCTCTGAACCCTAGTGGTATCTTCCATGTCACTTCAATGGCAGCAATTGGAAGAGTCCATATTCATTATTAGGGGTACATCAATTGATATTTTCAGCCTGCAGCCTTGAGTCTGCACGTTAAAAATATAGATTGATCTACCCATACATTCAGTTACCAGCCATCCAATTTTATGAAATTATGAAGTGTTTTGGCTGTTACGATGTATGAAGGTTTAACTATAATTCCGACTGACCAGTTGATATTCCAACCACATACATACGTTGAAGATTCGATTATTGGAATGGTTTAATTTTATCAGCTGAAACTTCAGGAAATCCGGTTTAGATACCCTCAATTCGCCAACTTCGCGACTTCCCTGATCCGATGATCGCCTTATAGAATTCGTGGCCGAAACTGATTGAAATGGTACCCTGACATTTCCAGTGGGTTCTTGCTAAAAATACGATACATTTTAAAGCCTATACGTGAGTTCACTGGGATTATAATTTATGTAACAACCCAGACTTTCTTGACGATTGATGCAGTGGCTTTATTTATTTATTTATTTATTTATTTATTTATTTATTTATTTATTTATTTATTTATTTATTTATTTTTTCGGCGTGGAGGTGCATAAGCCAACATCTGAAGTTGTCATGGACAGAACTTAATAAGCCAGGAAATATGCAATCTATCATTTTTAGAATGATGTCCCCAGAGGGTGAGTTTGATGATGTTATCCCATACATGAATATGATCTTGTGCCAGGGTCATGGCACACCCTTAACTCATAACCAATGACTGCGTGAAGTATGAACAAGATCAGCCAACTGAATGAATATTTTATGTCGTGGACAAACAAACAAACGAATGGTCTGTGACCTTGAACATTGACATTATTTTGCCAACACAAATCATATCTGCAGTTGGCTACATGTAATGTTGTGACCTGTTCCAAACACTTTAACCTTTAAAGGCTTATTGCAGGCGTTTGTGATCTCGGGGCATGTGACCTTTGATTACCATCGTTAAGAGGTCCTGCTGACAATAATCAAATCACCTGGATAGTGATTTCTATGAGGGATTAAACCATGGTAGTCATATAGCAGCATTATAAAGGCCATAATATGGAAATAGGGCGAGTAAGTGATCTAAACGGAAACTTTAACATTGTTGGACACGTACGCTGACGCCGACGCCGATGCTGACGCCGACCGATCGAGTCATGACATAAGCTCACACAACTAAAGTTGGTGAGCTAAAAACTGTCCGTCATCGTTGTGAATGGAATTCGATGCTGGGAGAGGAATACTATTTTCGGCGAGTGCGAGAGTGAATACAATGTGTTTGGGGAGGAAACACGCATGGAAATAAAATAAAATTCAATTTTATTTAATGGTATCCGACTTGCTGAAATATGATTAGAAGAGCTTAATTTTTCATAACTCGGTGAATACTTTTCCTATCGTATTAACGTTTTTGCTTTGTTTGTCCCGCGCAGTTGTCAACTATAAAAAAAAATGTGGGCTTGTCTAACGATCCAGTAAAGCTGGAATTGCTGCCGGTGGGTTGTTAGGTAGTAATCACGTGGGTTGTGAAAATATTTTTTTCCTTAGTATTTTCGAGACCGTGTGTATTAGCCTATGTTGAAAATAATAAAAGGGTCTTGTGCAGAAAAGCTGATATGACTGCTATGATATAAATGGGGGAGACTTTAGCCACAGCCGGGGACTTGTTGCTTTCCACGAGTGGGCAGTATTTTAACGGAGGTAATAAATAGACGATATGGAATGAGTGTTTTTCTCATATAATATTTATGGACGAGTTTCATAAATATTATATGAGAAAAACACTCATTGCATATTCTATTTATCATATGACACACACACGCACAAATTAGTGG
Source organism: Pictodentalium vernedei (assembly GCA_031216915.1). Lineage (NCBI taxonomy): Eukaryota > Metazoa > Mollusca > Scaphopoda > Dentaliida > Dentaliidae > Pictodentalium > Pictodentalium vernedei. Next base: position 51,199,678 of record CM062293.1, on the reverse strand, counting down.
CACAAATTAGCCACTTAGTATGACTTTTTAACCCATCACCTAACTTGAGTTGCAGACGGCACTTGGAAAAAACATCCTCGTATAACTAACATTTTTCATTTTTTGCTTCCAAAACATAGGTTATGACCCCCTCATTGGAACGAGCGCGACACGCTAGTTCCGTTGGGGGGTCATAACCAATGTCTTGGAAGCAACACGTGAAAATATACAAAAATATAAATGGCGTCTTTCTTGTATTGCGCGAGACGGTTTTTGCCGTTACGTTAGGTAAAAGATTAATACAATATAACCCACCCTAAATAGGACAGATAACGTAAATTCTCCCTACTGGAATTATGCAAATGTGACCCAGTTGTATTTTGTTTAGCCAATCCAATTGACCAGTTTTGAAATTGACCAAAGAAAGCTCCCAACTCGAATTATGCAAATTATGAAAATGTGGCCAAGTTGTATTTTGTTCAGCCGATCAAATTGTCTAGTTTTGAAAATGACCAATGAAATTGACGGAAGACTTTATTTATCACTGATTAATATGAAAACAAAATATCAAATATTTTAAATTGAACAAAACGGACGAGTCATATGATAATATTAGGTTCCAAACACTAATTATAGGAATAATCATTAAACAAATTAATTAATGAAGTACCGGATACAACACGGTGCTTCATTTATTTATTTATTTATTTATTTATTTATTTATTTATTTATTTATTTATTTATTGGTTTTTCACGATACTTTCGACAGCCAGAGTCACCTCGTGCCGGATACGGGTGGAGAATCCGGAGTACCCGGAGAAAACCACCAAGCAACGGCGGGTAGCTGTCAGATTCCCCAACGTACTAACTCCGCGCAAGCAAGGTTAGCATTGGTTGAAGACAAGAGCACCATCGACGTGCAGTACGCCTTAGTACACAGTGCTACCGTGTCCCCAAGTTGGGAACTCAAGATGAAGTGCAATGCCCATGAACACAACGCAGTTACCCCTGGTGAGGATCGAAATTTTCAGCGGGTTCAATGGTGCGAATAACCTGTAATTGCCACAGGTGGGCTGTTAGTGACTATATACGTATGCTGTTCACTCTGGATATTCTCCTCAATATTTGAAGCCCCGTGAGTAGCAGGAGAGCGATGAAACGTCCCTTATTGGCAGGACCCCAGGCAGGACACCGGAAGTGACATCACGTAACATGACCCGGTGGCACCATGTTGTGTTGTCATGGTAACCCGCGTGTGCGGCCATCTTGTGACGTCATCCCCATAGTGATACGTGGTGTAAGTGCGCATGTGCAGCGCGTGTTGTTACGTAATTTCGTCGTCCAATTTGTATACTGGATGCTGCCATCTTGTTTTTTTATGGTAGCACGTGGTTGCTATGTTACCCAAAGGCCTATAACAAGACAGGGGTATGTTCGGAGGGTATGTTCGATCGAACCGGAGTATCACAAATTACCACAAACAACCTGACAATCCCCCCAAATCACCCAAAACGACTTTATTTACTACATATTCCCCATTTTATCGACTTAGCACGTAGTGCTATGATACCGAAGGGGCACAGAGAGTGAGTATACTCCAGTAGAGTAAAAGAGCCTATCAATTGGAACAGCTTTGTTTATTGTTACTATATTTAGCAATTTCTGGTCTGTTCTTGTTAGTTCTAACCCTATTCTGAGTACTCTTGTTGTTTCATTTATCTAGGTTACCCAATCAGTTCACTTTCCTGGCGCTAACTAACCAATCAGATTGCTTCATCCCCCCGTAATCATTATGTAGAATTATCTCCCCTTATTACAACGAAGTCCTATACGATTCTCGCCACCTCTATATCCAATGGCCACGTCCCTGGGATCCCTTTTCGTGAAACGTCTCTGGTTATGGAAGCCCTTTTAGTCGTATGAGGCCATGAGGGCCATGAGAAAGCCTTCAATGAGGCCTCATTTACTATCCCTCTTAGCCTCATCTCTTTTGAGGGCATGCGGGCCAAGAAAACTCTCTCAATGAGGTATAATTTACTATCCCTCTTAGCCTCATCTCGGTATTTAACAGCCATATACCATGGAATCCCATTTTTGGAAAACGCCTGTGGCTATAGAATCCATTTTGTTTTGTCGTATGAGACCATGACAAAGCCCTCAATGATGCCTCATTTACTATCCCCTTTAGCCTAAATTTCCATTGAGGTCATGAGGGACAGGAGAAAGCCCTCAATGAGGCCTCAATTACTATCCCTCTTAGCCTAATTACTTTTGAGGGCATGAGGGACATAAAAAATCCCTCAATGAGGTATAATTTACTATCCCTCTTAGCCTCATCTCGGTATTTAACAGCCATAGCCCATGGAATCCCTTTTTTGAAAAACCCCTGTGGCTATGGAATCTCTTTTTTCTCGCATGAGAACCACGAGAAAACCCTCGATGAGGCCTCATTTACTATCCCTCTTAGCCTCATTTTCTTTTGAGGTCATGAAGGCCATGAAAACATCCCTCAATAAGGAATTATTTACTATCCCTCTTAGCCTCATTTCGGTATTTGCGGATACCTTTGGCCTGGTATTGTATTATTTGAGGATACCTATCGAGGACACTTTCTGGAGAACCCCTTTTTGTCGTATGAGGCCATGAGAGCCATGAGAAATCCCTCAATGAGGTCTCATTTACTATCCCTCTTAGCCTCATTTCTTTTAAGGGCATGGGGACCATGAAAAAATCCCCCAATAAGGCCTCATTTACTATCCCTCTTAGCCTCATTTTGGTATTTGAGGATACCTATGGCTTGGTATTGTATTATTTGAGGATACCTATCGAGGATACCTTTTGGAGAATCCCTTTGTTGTCGTATGAGGCCATGAGGACCATGAGAAATCCCTCAATGAGGGCTAATGTAGTCTTACCAACGGCTTCTATCTTATCTCCAAAGCTCCAAGGATACTACTTGTCTATGTTCTATCTGTCCTATCATTGGCTTCTATAGCAGTCTTGTTCCATTGTGGCCTTGTACCAATACTATTGTCTAAACTATTATCCATTAATATTGACTTGTAACACTACTTCCTAGCTATACTTATCCCGCGACGCCAAAAGTGTGTATATCGTTCTGTGTTTATTTCACGCCATCCCGTCTATAAAATTACTAGCTAGCGAATCAAATTGTAATTGCGCTGCACGATTTGTAGAAAATTCCAGCGCAATTTCGCTTCTATTTAAAAATAGTCGGTCAACGATTTCCGTTCCGCACATATAGTTTAAGTGTTGCTGTAGATGGGGACATTCCATCGCGTAAGGGTGCATTATAAAACAAGCAAACACTAAGGGTTAAATCATAACAACTGTCATTTTATCGAAGTATGAATGTGGGATGGACGTCATTTATTTATTTATTTATTAATTATTGGAGTTTAATGACACTTTGGACAGCCAGAGTCACCTCATGTCGGACAGTTTTACGGGTGGAGGAAGCCAGAGTACCCGAAGAGAACCACCGAGCTGCGACGAGCATGTGTCAGACTACCAAACGTACTAACTCCACACAGGCAGCGTTAGCATCGGTTGAAGACAAGTGCACCATCGACGTGCAGTACGGCTTAGTACACAGCGCCACCGTGCCCCCACGTGGGCCGTCGAGACGAAGTGCCCTGTGCAAGGATACAATGCAGTTACCCCTGGAAGGGATTGAACCGTGGACCTTCCGGTTTGAAGTTCAATGCCGTAACCACTGAGCCATCGTGTCCCCTGTGATGGGCGTAATACAACATAACGCAACTTGACCCACGTCATACAGCTTAACACGCCCACCTTACATTCATACTTCGATAAACCTACAGGTAAGGCCTACAAAAGTTAGAAATATGTTTCTCAGGTCATCCCGCATTGTCCTTTTGGCTGCCGCATGCTCTCTTTTTTATAGCCAATGCAAACATAACAAAAATTAAATGGTTTCTGTCTGATATTTTACCCAAGTTAATAAAATTGATAAATTTGGCCCTTGAGTGCAACAAGGGTTTGAAATGCTTTAGCACGCAAGAGGCGAAATACACGACCACCCATGCTATTCTGTAGATTATGAGGGGAAACATAAAACATACCAAGAACATAAACCGTTGATGGCAAAAAAATTTCAAAAACAAAAATGAAATAAAAAAATGCCTGCCCACCTTGCGATTTTACAAAAAATGGCCTGCGAAACAAAAGATCTACTTTGTGGGGCCTAACTGCAATTCTACAAATGATGGAGACTCTGGTCGCGTATGGGTGTATTATGAAACATGCAACCACGAAGGATTATATATAATAACAATTGAAATGAATTATCTGTCTTTTTTATCGGAGTGTGAATGTGGGATGAGAGTCATTTATTTATTTAGTGGGGCTTAACGACACTTTCGACATCCAGGGTCACCTCATGTCGGACAGTTTTACGGGTGGAGGAAGGCGGAGTACCCGAATAGAACCACCGAGCAACGGCGAGCAAATATAAGACTCCCCAACGTAATAACTGGAAGACAAGTGTACAATAGATGTGCAGTACGCTTTAGTACAGCGTGCTCCCCAAGGGACAATCGAGACAAAGTGCTTTGTCCAAGGACACAACGCATTCAATGCGGTAACCACTGAGCCACCGTTCTCCCTTGGATGGGCCTCATACAACTTAACGTAACTTGACCCACGTCATACAGTTTAACACGCCCACCTCACATTCATACTTCGTTAAACATACAGATAAGGTCAAAAAAGTTAAAAAAAAACGTTTCTCAGGCCCTCCCACGTGGTCCCTTTGGCTGTCACATGCTCTCTTTTATAACCAATGCAAACTTAAAAACAATAAAAAATTAAATGGTTCATATCTGATATTTTACAGAAGTTAATAAAATTGATAAATTGGCCCTTGAGTGCATCAAGGCTTTGCAATGCTTTAGCATTGCAAAGTCTTCTTGCACTCAAGGGACGAAATAAACCACCACCCATGTTATTCTGTACATAATGAAGCCTAAAACATGAAACAAACCAAGAACATGAATTTTTGATGGCAAAGAAATAATTACAAAAATAAAAAATAAAATAAAAAAAACGCACGACCACATGAAATGTTACAAAACAAATGGTCTGAGAAACAGAATACCTACGTTGTGTGGCCTAATTCATTTCAATTCGTATATGAAGCACGTACATTGAACATGGACCCGCTTACTTGAGGTACCAGCACCTTTCAGTACATCCCAAATATGGGATTCTAACATTCACATAGTTATGAAGCTAATGTTTCATGCCAACAATTAAAGGTCTTAGGGTGAAAATACAATTCGGGAAAATACGATTGTAAAAGTGTTTTAGGATTTTGACCAAGTATCCCAACAATCATGTGTTTTATTTAATGTAATCATTTGATGACTCGTAGTAAAAAGTATTTGCCTTTATCGAGACATGACATCAGGGAAAAGGGAAGAGAGAGGAGAACAATTACCCCCCCCCCCCCCGCCCTCACACATTTTTCCAGAGAGAGAGAGAGAGAGAGAGAGAGAGAGAGAGAGAGAGAGATAGGGGTATGTTTAAACCAACATCAATCTTTTTGTCCTAATTGCAATCTCATTTAGAATTAAACGGAAGGGCTTGCGCATACGTTTTCTCCCCAGACGTGAAAATGTATTGAAAATTAAACGCTGAATTTTATGAATAGCTCTGGTCGGGATTTGGCCGCTACGCTGGGTAAAGGGTTAAAGTCGAGAAAAGAGCGTATTTAAATCACCACAACTGGTCAAAACATTGTTTCGGCCTAATGGGTGGTACTATACATTCTGTACCGCAACAAAACAAAATGTAGACGGGCTTTGTTACCCCAAATCTAGGATCTGTGTTTACGGGGCGCTTGTAAGGCAGGTCGGATTCAAACTAGCGATCTCTTGAACAGAATTCAGCGAACATCGAGCTGCTGTGTCTGTTAGAAAATCGGTATTTTTGCTCAACATATTATTTGTTCTTGGGCCAGAAAACGGAAATCTTGTTTTCAGTGTGTAGCAATCACAATTATGTCCGAAATAAATGATGTAGGATTCCAGTCTAACCCTTTACCCAACGCAGACGATATCAAAAATTTATTATTTTAAATATCATTTTTTCAAATCTTTCAAAAAATTTCAACAAAACCATATCATGTGACCCCTCGTTGGAACGAGCTCGTTCCAACGAGGGGTCACATGGTATGGTTTTGTTGAACTTTTTTGAAAAATAATATTTTTTAATCTTCTGAATTTTCATATTACGCGGGCGGATGCGGCCGATTCGTTGGGTAAGGGGCTAATCTGTTGGAAATTGCACCACAGTTTACGTCAGTTATAACAGCATTTAGCAGAATCGGAACGATTTTAGGAACACTGAGCATTGAGGTTGGAAACACCCACGTGAGTAACGTCTAATGGGGGCGCGGTGGCTCAGTAGGTAGAGGTGCAGGCTGCAAACCGAGAGGTCCTCGGTTCGAATCCCACCTGCGGCAACCGCGTTGTGTCCTCGGGCAAGACACTTCACCCCCATTGCCCATGTGGGGCACGATGGCGCCGTGTGCTAAGGCGTACTGCACGTCGATGGTACGCATGTCTTCAACCACTCTAACCCTGCCTGTGCTGCAGTGCGGAATTACGATGTTGGGGAGCTGGCAGCTGCTCGTCGTTGCTCGGTGGTTCTCTCCGGGTACTCCGGCTTCCTCCTCCCGTAAAACTGTCACGGTCATGATTAGCCATTGTGGATAAATATGTGACCTTAAACATCAATAAATAATAATAGTAAAGCCTAATGTTTTTATTGGAGGTCATGAGCAACATTTTTATCTACCTTCGTACGCAAGCACGAAAAATCCGAATTGTGCGAAGCTGAACATTTACCGTACTCTGTGGAAAAAAATAATTAACCCTTTACCTAACATGAAAAGCAGACGACACTTGCAAAAATAATTCTTGAATAACTAATTTTTTTCATTTTTTGTCTCAAAAACATAGGGTATGAGTCCTCGTTGGAACGAGCTCGACGAGCTCGTTCCAACGAGGGGTCATAACCTATGTTTTTGAGACAAAAAATGAAAAAATAATGAAAATTAATTGGCGATTTTTGAGAATAGCGCTGGCCGGTTTTGGCCGTTACGTTGGGTAAAGGGTTAAAGTTGATATTTAAACAAGAACATTCAGTGAATTCATGTCTCCTGCTGGGCAGCAGTTTCAAGTGGAATTAATGCTTCCAGTGGAATATAGTTGAGTTGCAAGTGGAAGTTATTTAAAAGAGAAGTTTCTTTTCTATGAAGAAAAGAACTCATACAGAGCATTTTAAGTCAGGATTCCAAAAACTGAATTGAAACAACTGAAAAACACTGCATGTTGTTTTTCATTATTTTATGTCTTCTCTATATATACAAACCTTTAGTGGAAGCAATTTTGTTATTCTCCATTACACATTAGGATACTCACCAATCAAATCGAGTGGATCAGCATTATCATCATATTCAAGAAGATCGCCATCTTAAAAATTAGTTGATTTGAAAAGAGTCCGGAAACTGTGAGCAAATCAGGTTGAAGCAACCTAAATTAATATGCGCGGAAACTTCCCACATTCGAACTTGGTCTGGGTATTGATAGAAGTAATCCATATATGAAATTTCATCGAAATCGGTTGATTTTAAGGAAAGTTAGATTCTGGAAACCGTCAGCCAATCAAATGTCAACAACCTACTTAAATATGCGCGGAAAATGCCCATATTCGAACTGGAACCCACAATTGATGAAAGTGATCTACTACCCAAATTTCTTCGAAATCAACTGAATGTAAGGAAAGTTAGAATCTGGAAACGAAAAACACGGAAGGTGTGCACTTACTGTGTATTAGTAGTAGCACTAAATAAATCAAAGTTTCCCTAATTTGCATAATTTTTGCACAAGAACAAAACTCGTATTATATGTGATGTACTGCATGTCACTAAACATTTATACACAAATTTATTCAAATCCGAACTTTCATATAGAAGTTCTGTACAAGAAAAAACTGATTACACCCAATTTCTGAACAAAATGGCTGCTGGCGGCCATCTTGAATTTTGGACCAAACCCCAAAACACATATTCTGGTTTCACAACGACAACAAAGATTCCCAAGAAGTTTCGTGAAGGTCGGTTCATAAATACGGCTTTTAGTCCGAGGTACGTTGACGCACGGGGCAGACGGACAGGCAGACGGACAGATTTTCGGTACAAAATTTCCCACATTCGAACCTGACGTAGGTATTGATAAAAGTAATCCATATATGAAACTTCAAAGTTAGAGTCTGGAAACCGTCAGCCAATCAAATTTCTGCAACCTAATTAAGTATGCGCAGAAAATGTCCACATTCGAATTTGGACCTACATTTCATGAAAGTGATCTACTCCCCAAATGTCATTGAAATCCAGTCACTGTAAGGAAAGTTAGAGTATGGAAACGAAAAACACGGAAGGACGGAAGGATGGAAGGACGGAAGGATGAAGGACGGAAGGACACCCCGAATTTAATATCTCCCGTTTTTTTTTTCAAAAAGCGGGACACAAAAAAAATGATTAATTCCAACCGCACAGCTACCAACCGACCAGGAATGGCGTGTAAATGGCAGCAAGTAAAAGACGAAAAAAACAATCTCGAGAATATTGGTCCAGCACCCACGTCTCTGTCAGTTCACTTCAGGGGCGACGGAAGCTCGATAAAAGAGGAGGGGCACAAATTTACAATGCTACCACGGTTCTACCCAATGTGAGAAAGTTTACAAACGTATGTCGGTAAATGTACCATGACTCGCTATAGTCTCTCGTTTATATGAATATTCTGCTATGTAGGTAATGCCTTATCCTTTTCTTCTACTTTGACCATCTTCCAACCCAAAGGCCAGCCTTCAGGTTGAAAGATGGTCGAAGCAGAAGAAACGGACCGAAGCGACCTAAAGTGGGATTTTTTGGCTAAATATTGTTTGGATTTGCAAATAATGTTACAGGAATGCCTGTATTTTGACACGTTTGCATGTGCTCATTTTATCTCATTGTGTAACTGCGAAACATATCTGTGGAAAAAAAAGTGTGTGTGGGGGGGGGGGGGGGGGGGCACGTGCCTCCTGGCTCCGCAGCCTCTGGTCCACTTCCGATGTCGGTAGTTTGAATTTATTTGTTCTTTTGGTGTTTGTGGTAATTTTCATCTTCTGCAGTTATATCGTGATCATAACGTATGGATGAAGTCAAGTTTGGCTAATCGTTTATACCTATGCTGCCCGGTTTAGAGAACTTTCACCACAAGCGTTGGTTTAACGGGTTCTGCTTTATTAGTAAATCCTACGACAGACAAGCACTTTCCCACTTTTCGGAGTTCCCACGGGGTAGGGGTACATAAGATATTACCCTTGCGTATTTTGACCTCACTTCTCTCATCCAACTTTTACAAGTGTTAGCCCTTGGTACAACTAATCGACCTGATGCTTCATATTACCCTATGGCTGATATAGGTAGTACATAATGCTAGGTCAAGCAGTGTTGTGGGCGAGTTGGGGTAATGCACGGTTGTCTAGTGTGGTAGTATAGGATGTAAGGTCTGCACTCCCGCGGGTTCAGAGGTAGTCCTTAGTACTACTGATACACCTAAGGTGTACTTCCGCGGATTCAGTGGTAGCCCTTAGTACTACTGATCCACCTAAGGCATTGTACTGTTCTTTTGTTGGAATAGGTAGTACGTAATGGTAAGTCATGCAGTGTTGTGGGGTATGCTTGATTGTCTCGAATGGCAGTTTTGGATGTACGGTCGTTTGTACCCCTGCTAGTTCAATGTTAGCGATTGGTACTATTGATTCACCCACGGCATTGTACTGTCCTAATTTGGTATAGGTAGTGCATAAGGGCAAGTTACGTAGTGATATGCTTGGTTGTCTGATACAGTAGTATAGGAGGAACTTTCTGTACCCCATGGGTCCACTGTTATCCCTACAAAATCACCTAATGGCTTGTACGAAACCATGGGTAGATCGGAATGTTAGGTCATTTGGTTTTGTGGTGTTTGCTTGGCTTCTAGTATCATAGTAGAGTATGCATGGTTTTATGGACATTCTAAGACATTGCCGAGGGGAGATGTCTTGATCTGAGATAGTTAGCAAACCTGTCGTGATGATAGATATCAGTACTAATGTTGCAAGTGTGGAAGAAGACTATAGTAATGGGTGGCTACAGTGGAAGCCAATCATAGGATAGACAGCTTGGTGGATGTCAATGGTAAGACCACCTGTATAGAATCTGTACAAGAGTTGTATAGGCACATGGAATCCCACTTATGGAATCCCACTTTTGGAATCACTTTTTTTGGAAACGTGTGTGGTACAAAATCCCCGTTTTCGAGATGAGGATAAGAGTCGTATGTGGCGTCACTCGTTCGAGCAATTACTCGATGGCTTATTTGCTCGATTTGATTCGAGTCGTTTGAGTAATCTGAGATAGCAAGTATGTGGAATGCTAGATGTCAGTAGTAATTGTATAAGGCGTAAGAATGATAGAAGACTGTAGTATTGGGTGACTACCGTAGAATTTGATCATAGGACAGATGGTGATAACTATGGATAAGTCGGCAGTAGTGTTCGTAGACCTTTGAAGGTGCAGGGTGGTCTGTAAACCAGAACCCGTACAGGAGCCATAACTATCCTTGAATAGATATCCTCCAATAGGTATCATTCTTATGGCATCCCAGTCGTATGTGGAGTTAATCGTTCGATCAATTACTCTATGGCTTATTTTCTCGATAAAATTCGAGTCATTCGAGCAATCTGAGATATCAGGCCTGCAGTAGCGCTACAAGTAAGCAGTAATCATACAAGCCTGTAAGCGTGAGAGAAGAGTATAGCTTCGGGAGACCGCAGTAGAAGTTGATCACAGGTCACATAACGGTGACAATGTCATAAGTCAGTAATAATGGTCTTAGACCAATGGAGGCCATGTGGGTGGCCTAGAAACCAGAAGCAGGTCAAGTGCTAGGAATGATAACTATCCTCAAATAAATATCCTCCAGTAGATATCCTTCTTATGGAATCCCACTAGGATAATCCCTTTTTGAAAAAAGTCTGTGGTTATGGAATCCCATTTTTTCCCAAGATGACGATAAGAGTCTTGAGAGGAGATACTCGTTCGAGCAAATAACCTATCAAGCAGTTGCTCGAACGATTGACTCAAATACCACTCTAAGTTGAATATTTTAACAGACAAACATCAACATAAAACTAGACGGAGTGATTCTGTAGAATAGCAGGCATTCCCTGGCGCTCGAAACATTTTAGCCCCATGAAAGAATTATAGGAATAATATTCTGCTTTGAAACTCTTCCTCGTGGAATTTGCTTAGTTTGTGTATGACAGGGTGATGATAGGTCACTCTTATTATTTTGTTCATATTACTGTCAGAGAGGCGTTTGTGACAATGCTCAGGGTAATTTTGTCAGTCGGGAAGATTCGTCAGTAATGGACTGTACTCGCGTATCTAGATCTTCTGCGTTCCAACTGTTGGAAACTACCATGGGGGCAATTCCAGGATAATGTTTGTACGGGAAAGTCACGGCAAGCTGGTGGGAGCTATCTTGTACCGCAAATGGAGGTCTCTTTGGCAATAGCAATACAGCAGCAAGGAGATAACAAAATAAACTCACAATATGGAGGATGCCAATCAATTGCCTATAATCCAATTACTGCTGTATTAAAATTAAAGTCTATTTTCTAGAAATTGGTGTTCTAAGGTCCCCAAATATGCGACCATGATACAGTCACACTTACACACAGTTAACGGAGGTCGCCGAGATGTGCACGAATATTCCACCTACTCCCCGGGTTCCAAGAATTGTCGTGGTTGAAGGTCTTACCACTAAGGCAACATCAAACGCAATCGGGCCCATGCGATGTTCCTTTGCCGGTAAAATTACCGTAATATAGGAATGCTGCCCGGCGTTGGATGAAAGGTTGATGAATGGAGGAATAATTAAAACAACTGTATACCTAACATTCCCCCGTGATGTGTGTCTTAACAAAAACAATCCGCGGGGCCAAATTTCATCTCCAGAACATGTAGGTGTGCATATCGGTGTTGCTCTGGCTTATGTGTTAACACAACGTTGAATATAAATCATTCGAAATCCTTCAAAACTCATTTTAATGCAGGAAATAACTGTCCCTCAAATAGCCTTTCACCCTAGCCGGGGTCAGGGGGTCATAAAGCTTAAAAGGAAATGTTCTTCCTTTTTTCATGAAATCATTCAAAATCCTTCAAAACTCATTTTAAAGCACAATACATCATAAAAATAGACCCTCGCCATTACCCGTGGTCAAGAGGTGTTGTCGGTATGGGGAAGGGGCTTGCAAATATCATAATGCTTGTATCCCACCTAGCATGCCGTAGCCTTTGATTTGACAGATATTATTAATAACTGTATAGCCAAATGTGTTACTCTGTCAAATAAAATCGATTTGGCGTTTCCAAGCTGCCATAGTTACCAACAAAAACAAAGAAGTTTGGAACAAGCCGTATTTCGGGTGACTGAGTACAAATAAAAACAATTTTCTAAACTCAGAAATTATTGTTGCTTCATGACTCTATCCCCGAGTTGGGAGCCCAGGCTATGCCCCTGAAACTGATCCCAAACTCTTTGACATCATCAAAGGGTTAACAAAAACCCTTACAATATGCAGCTTATCTACCAATTTCTTATAATCCAATTGCAGCTGCATTCAAATGGAAGTCGGTTTTCGATAGAATATGATGTACTCATGTTCCCAAATAATGTGACCAACATAAAAACACACCGTATTTAAATATCAACAAACTTGTGATAAACTCACACTTATTTGCACCTCGCAGAGGTCACCGTTCTATGCACGATTATTCCACCAGCTCTCCAGGCTCCCAAAGTTGATGTGGTTGAAGGTTTTGCCGTTGAGGCAACATCATTTCGCAATCTGGACTCATCCATGTCCCTTTTCTGGTAAAATTATCTCAGAAGACAAATGTCCGCTCGATATCTGTTAATGTGTGAGTGCAGGGTGGTATTATAAGAAGGGTTGATAAATGAGCATCTATGTACCTAAACCTCTCCTGGCATGTTAGTCCTGATAAAAAATCACCACTTGGTACAAAATTTCAGCACCATGTCTGTGAACATGTAGATATGCATACCGCTATAATTCTGGTTGAAGTGTTAACACGACGTTGAATGAAAAATCAACCAAAACCATGTAACTCCTTATAAACACTGAAACACCCACGCAGCTCAATGTTTCGATATCTGTACGAGAGCAACACGTTATTGCTCTGCTTAGATATATCATGTTCGTAGGGTTAATGGTGTGTCACACAGAAGACTAGCCCTGTCCATGTTATTCCGGATAAAACATTACTCCTAGGTGACAATTTTCAACTCTCTAATGTTCGTGAAAATGTAGAAGTGCTTTAGTTAGAGGGTTAAAGCGACGCCAGATACAATCGAGACCCACCTAATGTCTCGTTGTTTGTCAAATTACCTTTCCTGCTCTAATTGTCAATAGGTAAAAATTAAAATCTACATCAGCTGTGGCACTCTGCGTGGTGAAGTCAATGTATCATTAAATTGCCATAAACATAAAAACAATTTGTATCATTAAATTGCCATAAACATATGAACAATTTGTATCATTTAATTACCTACAACATATGTTAATGATTATTGTAATTCATCAGTTAAATTCCACCTCGTTGTTCTTTCTGAACCCGTAATGTGAATGGCTGGGAACTCACCGGCTCCGTGGTCTAATTTCTGGTAAATCCACTCTTACCTTGTTCTAATTGCCGGAAGCGGGTCAATAAGAACATGTCTGTATCTACGCTACGCGCGAGCAACGGAACTGAACCGCTTAAATCACAGATCGAACACATTCCGGGGTTGTTTTCTATAGAAACGGTTGCCAGCGTTCGTGCTTCGAAGAACGCATTGTAAATCCGATCATGGCAAATAGACCGACTTTCCAAAATGACATTTTTTGATTGTTTTTCTTCACATTAAATGGGTTTGGAGAATTGTTTCTCTTCTAAACATGACAGGAATTACAATGGAGATACACGTCTAATGTTTCATTAGGCATTCGGGAATTTGAATATAGAAAACCATTTGTTAACTCGCCCCTTTGGGGCTCGTTAACAAATGGTTTTCCATAGTCAAATTCCCGAATGTTTAAATTAAGAAGAGACGTTTATCTCCTGCTTGAAAGGTGATATGGTAAATATAGTTAAAAAAACGGCGACAGCCTGAAAGAAATATTTGAAGACCAATGTGATCAATAGTGGAAGTAACTCTTCTCTTTTCTTTTGCATAAATTCACTCAAAATCTTTCAAATCTCATTTTAAATCACACAACACCACTCCAACAGACCCCCACCCTTACCAGGTCAAGGGGTCATAGAGCTCATATGGAGATTTCCTTTTTCATAAAATCATTCAGAACTCATTTTAATGCAGAAAAAACAACACAAAAAACACCCTCGCTCTAATCCGTGGTCAAGGGGCCATACGTTTCTGTTTTGTTTTTTTTTTCTTTTGGGGAGGAGGATGAAATACCAGTTCTCAGTAATGCTTGCATCGCACCCAGAATGCTATGGCCTTTGACTTGACAGGCATTATTAATTACGGGATAGCTAAGATTGTTACTCTGTTAACTAAATTTATTGGTACGTCTAAGCTGTCGTAGTCATCTGCAAAAAGAAAGTAGCCCGAAGCACGTCGTGTTCGGGTGAATGAGTACAAACGAATTTCCTGCACTTAAGGAGTCGTTCAACAAAACTTTGAGGAAATATTCACCAGTGCCTAAAATACTGATAAAAGACTTAAACAAAGTTATGTTATATATCGAAATAAGGATCAGAGAACACGGAAATGGAATATATTCACTTTATCACCATATATATAATGATTTTTCACAAAAGACAAGCTTCCAATGGCATAAGTAACTAATTGCAAATATCACGAATTGATCGGTAATTCCAATGAATGGGTTTCAGATAAGAAACACATTTTACCATTTCGTCCCCGATGTGTTACAAATGCACCCAAAACAAATGCACGAAAAGTAAATAAGCATCCATTTCCAAACCATGTGGGAAAACATCGGTCACATAGCGGCTTGTAACCATATAAGGCAAGTCGTGATCTCGGGCAAAATTTTGTTTTGGAAGATCTGAGAATTGCCGAAACGGCCACATTCTCCTCAATCTTGCAAGGTGATGGAGATGAAAACGCTCAATACATTCATGGGATAAAGTTTCATTGACAATCCCATTATTGCGAGATGAAGTCGAAAATGCAGAACAACTTTTCAACTTCCTTATCCAAGGATGCCATTTTTAGAAATCGATCACTACGCCTTTGTTTCGTAATATTTTAATTTGTTGGTTATCGATACAGAAAATATAAAACTGGATAAATACGTTTCAAAACAAAAATATATCCTCACAAACATTTATGTTAATCGTCATACTTGTATATGTACGAAAATATCATTTGAACGAATGTCGAACTATATTTACCACAACGTCCTGTTTTCATTTCCATATTTGTCTGGAATCCAAATGATTTCAAAATAAAGAGTACAACAACGCTTTTAGCTGTCCATCTTCAGTGAAATTTGGGAATATCGCAACATAAACATTCTTTGCCATGCAATTACATTTCGATCCACGCCCAAACTTTGTGCAATGAAATTGGTGACACTGGGAAGGCATATTGTTAACAACATTCCACCCCGAACGCTTGTGAATTTGCAGACAAATGACATCATTACCGAAATACTCGTGGTTTTGTTCAAGTCTTTGATTGATTGCGTATCAGATTGGATGCAATCAACAACTAAGCAATTATTGTTGTAAAATCGGCCGGTTCTAATAACGGTGTTCCTTCCCAAAAACTCACTATAGGCGGACGGTAGTTTCAAAACAAATTATGCAAAGTGAAACCTAGAATGAACAATCACACACTCAAAACCAAATCAGTTGGTCAATACAATTTTTCTTTTAATGTGAAACTGTTTATATTGATGGATGTTCCAATCCTGGTTGTCGTGGGTAACTTATTTGAGCATTTACATGGCAATTGTCATAACTAAACACCAGAAAACACTCACATAATACCAAATAAACAAATATGGTTATTTTTTTATCCCTAGTTTAGCAATGAACTCATTTTTTTGTGAATTTGCCAAGAATATCAAACCATCCTTATCTGAATTATGAGGTATAATTACAACAAACTGTTCGCATTGCGCAGTTTTCATTTCTCATTCATGAAGTCACATGTTCCTCCATACCTGTTGCTCTGAACTGTATGGAGTTGAACCCTGCTGAAGTGTCTTCATCAAAATAAAAAGTAAAACAAAGTGGCAGCATTTGGGAATTGCAGATACCATGAACTGGAATTAGTGTTACTGCTCATTATTCTCATGAATGACAAAACGATTTCTCCGAGTCTCTACCAGAAGGATTGCAAAATACAACCCATTCAGTTATTTTGAGGTTGTTTATTGTAACAAGTTTCTTCTCTTACGTATGCCATAGAAGACTTTCGGGCAGTGCTATCTTTCACATGGCAGCAGTCCCATGGAAAATTTCAGTTTCCACATGTTCTATGTTCTTGTACAAACATTTTGGTATACAATTCACTGGGGTTATTTCTTTCTAGTGATTTTTGAACTTTGGAGAAAATTTCCTGAAATTTGACTAAAGTTAGGTTGGAAGTCCCCTTAAAAAATCTTGTTGTTTCATGTTGTCCCCCAACTCATGTCTCTGCCTCTCAAACTGATCCTAAACACGGGATAGCCCAGTATCTTTATATATATGTCATTCCACTATGATCACGGAGCACAGTGCTGTGACGTATGTTAATCCATCAATCGCCAGTTATGAGAGTTAGGATTTTACGAATGATCACGTTTTGCGGCCGTTTTGGATAAAATCGACATTTCCTTTTGCATTTATGATAATGATACATTGCATTCTTACTATTTAGTCCATTACTGGTGCTCTGTTAACCCTTTACCTAACGTAACGGCCAAAACCGGCCAGCGCTATTAAAAAAATTCGCTAATTAATTTTCATTATTTTTTTCATTTTTTGTCTCAAAAACATAGGTTATGACCCCTCGTTGGAACGAGCTCGTGTGTGTGAAGTTTTAACGAAATCTGTAAGAGCGTTCTCGAGAATTCCGCTCTTGGAAAGAGATGTATAAAACAGATAAAGAAAGAAAGAAAGAAAGAAAGAAAAAGAAAGAAAGAAAGAAAGAAAGAAAGAAAGAAAGAAAGAAAGAAAGAAAGAAAGAAAGAAAAGGGGGAAAAGGGGAAAAAATAATAGCCCATACAATAATAACGCTCTTTTCCTTTCAGGGAAAACCTAAAAATATGAATAGTGTGTTCCTATTTATTAGCCCTTGAGTTGACGTAAGGGAAAAAATCGCGCTTTTCATAAATCGACGTTCAGTTGTTTTTTTATTCTTTATTTCTTTCAGTTCTTGCCTGAAAAACGTTGTTTTTGACACCTGATTGGAAAGAGGTCGTCTAGATCTTTCCAACCAGGGCCACAAACTACATTAAGTCAGAACAGTGTCGACTCCAAATTGTGGAACTCAACGTGACTCACTGTCGATAGGTCGACAATTCGATCGTGACCAGCAGAAACTGCGTTGCGTTCTTTGACAAGGCACTTAATCCCGATTGTCCATGTTGGGCATAGTGGCGCTATGTACTGAGGCGTACTGCACTTCCATGACGTACTTTCCGACAAGTGTTACCAACTACTCTTGTGTAGAATTAGTAAGCTGTGGCATCTGACAGTTGCTTGGCTTTGCCCGGTGGTTCTCTAGGGGTACCCCGGATTTCTCCACCCGAAAACTACCCAACATGGTGCGACCCTGGCTGTTGAAAGTGTCATTGAAAGCCAAATAAACAATCAACGAACACTATCAGTAAGGTATTTCGCGATGCCTCAGTAGCTCGTACAACACGTTTTTTTTCCGCGGGACCAACATGTGTGTCACCTTTTATTTTAATTCATTACCTGGTTGACTCGGTACAACTCCCACAATACAATTATTTCAATAGAGGAAAGACGTGGTGAGCCATTCGTCAGAGTCGATCACTAAAGAGATTGCTTGGACTCCAAGTTTTTTTGTAAATTGCATAACTGAAAGGTTAGTCTTCTAAGGAGTTTATGGTATGGACACGATGAGATCAAAGGGTTAATGTTTCGATTACTAATTGTTCTTATTCTTAGTTCAGTGGGGTGGTGTAGGGAGAGTTGACGAAATTCGGATATAGTGCGCGGGGAGGGAGGAGTATAGTTATGGGAGAAAACAAAGGTATGACATTCCTTCTCTCCAGTTTGTCTCCTAATTTTAAGTCATCCAACAAAGTTGGAGAGTCTTACAGTACAGTCGCCGGGGACTAATCCACGTGTGGGCAGAGATGTCCAGGCATGCATTTATCAAGTAATAAAAATCGTCAGCAGAAATATTTTAATTAATAAAGCACCGCGGTGTACCCGGTGCTTCATTAATTACTTTTTTATGATTATTCCTATAACGAAATTGGAATGACCTATTGGGGTCGTTAACCATTTTTCTCGTTTTCTTATTCGGTCTCTCATTTCTACAGTTTTAAAGCTACACACACAAAATTGGACACAAATATTAATGAAGATCTGGATTGAATTGTAGTGAACCCCGATTGTCGACCTCTATCCAAAACAATTTGCACTTTAATATTTATTTAATATTTTTCTTGATATTTAACTATTTCAAATTTTGGAAAAAAAAACAATTCTCCACTAAAAACCATATCTAAAAATGTGGTGTTGTCCTGGTAAATTCCAAAACCTTGTGGCAGAACTCTGAGGTGACGTCGTAGAGGGCCAAATGGTAAACAATTAACCCATTGAACCCGAGCTGCCGTTTTCCGGCTAGGAACATGATTCGTCATAACGTCAGTATCTAGATGGCTGTTCAGTAAATGTGTGTGGTAGACCAATCAGTACTTTAAGCGTGCAGCTCTGAGGCTGCACATTGAAAACATTGATTGGTCTACCCCAAATAATGAATATGGACTCTTCTGATTGCTGCCATTGAATTGGCATGGAATATACCATGAGAGTTCAAAGGGGTAAAATGCGTCCGAACATTTGAAATTGTAGTATGTTGTAGGACTCAAAAAATTAAGAGATAGCTGTTTTTTTGTTTTTTGGTTTTCGATTTATCGCCATGATTGATATGTTTACGTCACTTCAAATTTAGGGGTTATTTTGGGAATTTCACATTGAAAACACTGATTTTCAATAAATCACAGCTCATTAATACACTCATCAGTGAAATTTCACAGGCTTTTACTTTCATGGCGGCTCTATTAAGTGCATTTGAAACAATTTCAAACTTAAATAATGTCACATTGACGGGTTTTTTCCTTAACGTCCAACATCGGCCGGATTCCTTAACGCTCACTCAAAACATTTTGGATATATATTATCCAATAAAAACAATACCTAAAGGTGCCATCACTTTTCATGTGACGAACAATTCGTCTGGGGCTGCCCTTGTGACGTCAGGACGTCAACGTCTGCAAAATAAGGTTTGCCCGACTTATTTAAATTGTATTATGTTGTTAAGCTCAAAAAATAAAGAAAGATAGCTGTTTTGGATTTTTTAATATAACTTTATAATTCTCGACGTTTTGCGTCACTTTATGTTTGTACACCCCTCCCATTTTGTGACAACCCTAAGTCAAAAACTGCAAAAGATACTCCTATACAACGTACACACACCTCGCGAGGGAAGAATGCTGTGGTACAATTGTATGCTCATTGACGTAACAAACTTGACACTATGACGTCAAATCAGATGGAGGCGGAAAATCTCGGAAATTGAATTCTATTTCATTGATTTGGCCATGTGACCTTTTAGCGTTCATCGTCCCAAACACGAAATTGAAAACAATTGAAAATCAGACGTCATTACCGGAGATATGACGTAAACTACGTCGGAGGTACACCTCTCCCATTTTCTGACACCTCTACCCCAAAACTGCAAAACATAGCACTAAATTTATTTCACAAACGGCCAGATGAATAATTGACGTCAAACACTGTCAATATTTATCCAGTTTGTCCGAACAATTTTGACACTATGGCGTAAATGCCTATCGAGGGTAAGAAAACGTCAAAATTAAATTTCACTTCATGGAGTTGAAATCACAGGTAAATTTCACTTCACTGAGTTGAAATCTTATGACATTTTACGGGTCCCGAATACAAAGGTGAAATAATTTTGAAAATCCGACTTTTAACGCCCAGGACATGGCGTTAATACCATCGGACCTATTATTTAATAATTTTAGCCAGTTTGGACAGTTTTCATTATAAACGCCGTCTTGTCACTCACGTTGTTCCGCATTTATAGCACAGCTATCAAACTTCACACACTATTTTCTGGTTATTTGATATTGTGCAATTTTATTTTTCAATTCAAAGTTCTGCACCCGATGCCAATTTTACGTTATTTCCGGTCCTTTTATTTTCAAAATCATTTTCAGCATGAGCCTTTAGGAATTTTGGAAATATAATATCCACAAAAACATTTAAAATGTGGTGCCGTCCTGTGAAATTCTCAACCGTTTTACCCGAATGCTGAGGTGACGTTACAGAGGGTCGTATGATCAAAATGAAAATGCGCCGGATTTAGTTGAACTGTTAGAATGTTTTAGAGCTAAAATAGAATAGATAGCTGGTTTGGGTGTTTTTATTTAATGCCATGTTGACGTTTTTAGGTCACTTTAAAGTTTAGCCTATTTTTATTTCATTAAAACCGAGCGACGGGTTGCCCTTTATTGGGCACCTCAGTCCGTTAAAGGGCGACAGACATCTTCCATTCATTGATGGGCGCTTGGGCTTTGACCGTGCTTCGTTGGATGACTTCTGGAAAGTCATGGACGTATGCTACCGTATTCGTACCAGAACTGATAATAAAATAATATTTCAGGAGAACAACTCGTTGCCAAATGTGCTTCGGCTATCCGACAACAAAGCTAGGAAATCAAAATTCTTCAAAACGCAGCGACAGCGCAGCGTGGGGGTAAATTCCAAAACTATGGTCTTTGTTTTCGTTGTATGTTTGTTTACATTTTGGTCAAGGTCATCGGGGCCGAAAAATCGTCGACAGACTATGCAGTCTAAATAGAGGGGATGGAATGAGTGTTTTTCTCATATAATATTTATGAAACGAGTCTAAGAATTTTCCATTTCGGCGAGCCTCTGGCGAGCCCAAACGGAAAATTCGGACGAGGTTCATAAATATTATATGAGAAAAACACTCATTTCATGTGCTATTTATCAAATGACACGCACAAATTAGCCACTTAGTATGACTTTTTAACCCATCACCTAACTTGAGTTGCAGACGTCACTTGGAAAAAAACATCCTCGATTTACTAAAAATTTTCATTGTTTTTCTTCCAAAACATAGGTTATGACCCCCTCATTGGAACGAGCTCGTCGAACTTGTTCCAGTGAGGGGTCATAACCTATGTTTTGGAAGCAAAAACTGAAAAAATAAAAAAAATGAATGGCGTTTTTCTTGTAGGTAACAGATTAATACTATATAACCCACCCTAAATAGGACAGATAACGTAAATTCTCCCTACTGAAATTATGCAAATGTGACCCAGATGTATTTTGTTTAGCCAATCAAATTGTCCAGTTTTGAAATTGACCAATAAAATCTCCCAAATCTGATTATGCAAATTATGAAAACGTGGCCCTGTTGTATTTTGTTCAGCCAATCAAATTGTCTAGTTTTGAAACTGACCAATGAAATTGACGGAAGGCTTTATTTATCACGGATTAATATGAAAACAAAATATCAAATGTTTTGAAGTGAACAAAACGGACGAGTCATATAATAAAATTAAATACTGAGAAAGCTCGTCTTCATTCTACACGCTATTGGTACATGGAGGCTGCAAAGATGCCATATTACTTGAAAAATACCATGACACCAGTTTGAATTTCTGAGCATTATGCGACTGTTTCTCAATGAAAATTCTTGGTATCGAGTGATATGCGTATGCCTGTCGGCGATGGAACCATCTTCAATAAAAAATGCAGTCAATTAAATTTAGATGATTATTCCTATAATTAGTATTTGGAATTTAATATTATCATATGACTCGTCCGTTTTGTTCACTTTAAAACATTTGATAATTTGTTTTCATATTAATCAGTGATAAATAAAGTCTTCCGTCAATTTCATTGGTCAATTTCAAAACTAGACAATTTGATTGGTTAAACAAAATACAACTGGGTCACATTTGCATAATTTCAGTAGGGAGAATTTACTTCATCTGTCCTATTTAGGGTGGGTTATATTATATTAATCTTTTACCTACAAGAAAAACGCCATTCATTTTTTTTATATTTTCACTTTTTGCTTCCAAAACATAGGTTATGACCCCTCATTAGAACGAGCTCGACGAACTCGTTCCAATGAGGGGTCATAACCTATGTTTTTGAAGCAAAAAATGAAAATGTTTAGTTATACGAGGATGTTTTTTTTTCCAAGTGCCGTTTGCAACTCAAGTTAGTTGATGGGTTAAAAAGTCATACTAAGTGGCTAATTTGTGCGTGTGTGTGTCATATGATAAATAGAATATGAAATGAGTGTTTTTGTCACATAATATTTATGAAACTCGTCCGATTTTTCCATGTGGGCTCGCCAGAGGCTCGCCAAAACGGAAAATTCTTAGACTCGTTTCATAAATATTATATGAGATAAACACTCATTCCATATCCTCTATTTATTACGTTCGTGGAAATATTGTCCACCGTGGGAAGTAGCAATTCAAAGCAGCCGTATAGTAACGTATTTTCTTCCTTGTTTAGCAGCACTGTTTGAATGTTATCCCATAAATGACTGTTTATTTGAAAAATAAAGGTCTTGGATAAATGTTTGTTTTATTCACCTAGTAGGGTGATAAATTTTCCCCGTAGGTTTAACACTGAAGGAATTTATTCCCCTAGTTGCGACAGACTTGTTGACCTCTGGCCTCTACCACATTTGTCAAGCATAATTAATAGTTCGATTGTTGATTTCGTGAAATCTTTTTGAAAGTATTACACACAATGCCAGTAGAAAACACCACAAACTGCTCATATAATAAAGTATTTTTGCAAGTTTAGCTCAAGTTTGTAGGGGAATTATTTTTAGACAGAAATGTATTACTGCGCCTTGTTTATTTTTGCCAATTTTGCTGGTCGATCGAATTGGACCAATGTGCTCCTCACTTCTCGCTGTGTTTTGTAGCGAATTCTAGACATATTTTGCCGCGACTGCCCTGTAGAAGATTTATGGGATAAACAAAATAAACGTATAGTGTTTTCAAGTAAAAGATGTATTCTACGAGTAGGATTAAGAATGAAATCACTGAGCCTCTGGAAAACACTATACGTTTATTCTATATGGACCACATGTGACACGAAAACTTTGCGATGCAGTGGAAACAGTAAAAATAACTCTTTAGCAGCGTAACTCAGAGTTCGGATCTAATTGAACCGCGAATTGAATCAGGCAGAGTATTTCTTATCGAATCGAATCTCACCGCCCTACAAGTTGTAGAACTTGCCCCTTCTTATAACGATAAATATTGTCCATCTTCACTCAAGTATCACGTACCGAACAGAGCAGCGACTGATCTATTTGAGTAAATCAATCGTTTAAAGCGGAATATCCCAGAATGAAATCTAAGTAGATGTGGAAATGGACCCCCTCCTTGCATCTTTCTTCTACCACCAGCTTTCTTGTACAGGAGAGCTGATGATCGAAGTAAAGTTAAAAGAGAAGACACTTCCTAGGGCTTTGAGAACCGCACGACGATTAAAAAAAATCCGAATCCGTCCGACTCGAATTGAATTGAACCGAATCATCGAGACGATTTCGAATCGAATTTCGAAGCTTCACAGTCTGTTGGGTGGCTCACCCATGGGGGAGGGTGGAGTAAGTTCAGGGGCCTCCATGGCGAGGGTGGGGGAGCACCAAACTCCTGACCTGGTCGTCTGGACGCAGAGAACCCTCAGAATGCTCTGTCCTGCCATTTCAAAATATTCGTTGAATTGATGAAAGGCAGAGAAATTACAAAATACCACTAGAGAAATGTAATTTGTTGGGCAAATTGCGGGCTTTCCCAACCTTTTAATGTGAAAAGGCAGACTGTATTGCACACGAAACGATCAATCATTTTGATTCTTTTTTCACCTGATAATACGAGCTTTGTTAAGGAGGCGGCGTCCTCGGAGATAGACAGCGAGAATCTTGAGTTAAAGTCTATAGGCAGACAAATGAAACCGAGATCCAGCAAATAATTAGAGAGGAGGCAGAGAAGCGAGAGATCGATTGGAAGCCAACTGCCAAATCAATGCGATACTGAATTTATTCTTTATTTTATTGTGGTAAATTAACGCCTGAGGAGGAAGTCGTCTAAAGTATGCAGCTCAGGTGTCAACGATTATCTAAACTTGAATAAATAAATAGCAATGTTGTTGTCACGATATAACCATAGATGCTGAAGGTTTCTTTAAATACCAATAATTTATTCTCTACCTTTCTGTCGGTTTGTGAATTTGTGACATGCCAACAAAACAGGGTGTGCGTCAAGTGTCAACGAATAGCGAAACTTGAATAAATTCCTATGTTATGGTTATGATATAACCATGGATGCTGAAAGTGACCTTATATACCAATAATTAATGTATTGTCTACGATTCTGTCTTTTCTTTTTATAAACCTGTGGGACAAACCATCAAATGAGGGCAAGCTTCCCACGATTTCACAACTTTTCCAACATATCTGTTTTAGATAAGATGAAATACATGTAATACAAATTACTATCACATATAAATTGTTGGAATGTGTTGGGTTGTGTATTTGATGAAATTGTTTATTTTATCTAGAGAGCTAGTATGCAGAGTGATAAATACAGTTCAAGTCAAAATGAGTTGACTAAAGGGATGTTGAACTGTTTGTTAATATTTCTTGCCTTGCATTACTAATTTCACGATTTATTGACACAAGGCTATCACGGAAGGCTGTAACAACCAGTAGTGTAATAATCAACAAGTAGTGTAATAATCACCCAGTAGTGTAATACAAATTAACCAGTAGTGTACTAGAACTCAACCAGTAGTGTAATAACCAGTAGTGTAATAAACTTAACCAGTAGTGTAATAAACATCAATGAAAACCAACAATTTTTCAACAAAATTTGAAAAAAAATTGAGGTGGCTCAAATCATAGTTTGGGTACATCTTTTCGATTTTTAATCATTTTATCGTACATTTAAAGGCGTTTTGCAGGTCAAACATCATTTCGTGGGTTTAATACGGCGAGGAAAAGTATTTTTATAATTTTTATGTGATGTGCGTATTTTCTGGTGTTTAATGTCACATTCTGCGTTTGTGGATTAATGTAAATTCAAAGTTGGCCAATTATTTATAGTAATGTTGTGCTTTTGAGAGACTGCTTACCCCAGGCATATGTTGTCAGATTCTATCATACCAGAGAACTTATGGGTGATAAAAGTGTGGTATTCAAGGGCTTTACCGACGTTAAGCAACGTCGAGCGCGGTTAGTAGTTGGATGGGTGACCATTCCAGCGACTAATTCGCGCTCTCGCGTTGTGTCCTTGGGCAAGGGACTTAACCCCGATTGCCTACATGGGGGCACGATGACGATGTGTACTAAGGTGTACTGCACGTCGATGGTGCGCATGTCTTCAACCATCTAACCCTGTCTGTGCCGCGGTCCAGAGCTCAGAGTTACGATGTTGGAGCACTGACAGCTGTTCGTCGTTGCTAGGTGGTTCTCCCCGGGTACTCCGGCTTCCTCCACCCGTAAAACTGTCACCGACACGATATGACCCTGGCTGTTAAAGTGTCGTTAAACCGTAATAAATAAATAAATATTCAAGGGCTAGAATTGTGTGATCTCCTGCGTTGTCTACAATTATAATATTTAAAACGACCCCTGCGAAGTCTGAAGATCTCTCTCACATACACCCATTTCAGTCGTTGTGTCATTGTGCGTAGCTTTTTCCGTCTAGTTGACCGTTTTGAATTCTAAAATTTGTTTTTCTTCTGGGAGTGGTGCTCATCATATTCCTTGAGCATAGACACTCTGCCATATTTTAAGAAGGTACGGTGGGGCTGGGGGGGGGGGGTTGTTTACCTAAAATCTGCGGTCAGTTATTTTTTTCCATCTTGAAGGGAGGCCGATAAGAGAGTAGAGGGTATCTAAGGCGAGGTGAATATGGTGGGTGCTTTGGAGGTCCACTGCCATTTCCGTCTGCCAAGTGATTTCTTCTCGATTACCAATGGTAGTCAGCTATTTAGATCCTGTGATGATTTACATTCAATGTAAAAAGCTTGAACTCGTTCATTATGCAGAAAATATTGTTTCAGCAGAATTCCTTGATGGGTTAACACTACTCTTATACTACATTAGAAATTGTGTCATGTGGATAAATTACCTTCATTTGGGGAGAGGATGAGGGTGGGGGGCGCATGGGGCGTCATAATCACGGGACCCAGGGACGCCATGTTGTGTTATGGTAGCCCGCGTGAGCGGACGTGTTGTGACATCATTCCCATAGGGATATGTGATGCAAGTGTGCGTGCGCGTTATTACGTGATACGTGTTTCCGCCGCCTAGTCTGTCTACTGGTGACCGTCATCTTGGTTTTTATGGTAGCACGTGGTTCCTATATTGAGCCAATGGCCTCTAATAAAGCGAGGATAAGAGCAATTGGACGGGAGTATAAAGAATACCCAAATGAGACCGATAAATATTTTTATCTAGCTCGGATTCGCGAAGAATGTTCGTTTTCTATGTTCTTGGCCTTTCCCTGGCCCTCTTTTCTAATGGACACGGACCCATGCCCAGAGTACCACGTAGTGCTATATGACCTTAAAAACGCAGAGTTTGATTGTACTAGAGTATTTTTACTAATAGTGGCCTTGCAGGCAAATCCTCGTTTCCACTCTGTTACAGGATTTTATTAGGTACGGATTATTCCAGAATCCTCGTCTTTATGTGGTTTGAATTCTGTATAAAAAAACCCTCCTTTTTGACTGCTTAGACCATCTACTGCCCATTCTTAATCTATTTAGGTACCTGGCTATGTCCTTATCATTAGCTCTAGTCCTTGCTAGGTCTGATACTCTCACGACTGACATTTGGCACTCTTTTTCATCGCAAGAGGCCATGAGGACCATGAGGAAATTCCTTGTTAAGACACAATCTGTCATTCATCATATCTTCATCTAGGTATTTGGGGATCACCAGAGCCGTCTATGGGGACTGGAAACGAGCAGCCATGGTGTAGTTTGTGTGCAGATTGACAACCATTAAATGCTGAATCACAATGGAAAAGTGACTCCCAGTTCAAACTACATTTCAATGCCCTCCATCGTGTGCAGTCATATTTTCGCGCTTTCCACTATTTACTCCAATAATTCCTACACCCACACGCTTGAAAATCATAGCACTACTGAAATCTTAGATTCACATACCCCTGTTAAACGTCACTTGAATAATTACACAACCTGCTTGTATTACCGCCTGTTCTCAGACTGTGGCATGGTTGCTGCAATATATCCAATATATCCAAATATATTCCTATCCAAACGATAGAATATCTCTCCATAAGTAAAAACTCATTTTCTCACACCCCAATTAAACACCACGCGAATACTTACTCAACTTACTGGTCTGTCCTCAAAGTGTAGCATGGCTGATGCTGAGCAGCCATACTGCACTTTGCATACAAACTGATAAACCATGTGAGGAGGACATGACCACAATGTGCACGTGTTACCAGTTCAACCCATATTTTAACGCCCTCTATCATGTGCACCCATATTATTTTGTTTTCTTATATTCACCAATATATATCCCGACCAACACGCAAAAATAACCTCTCCTTACAGAATACCTAGTACCTATGATTATTCATAACCCATCCCACCAACTCCCGGGTTCATGGTAAGATCGATTGCTTTAGTCCACATTTCAGGACTCGTGCCCTTGTCCCAACTTCTCAAATTGTACCTCAAGTCACAGTAATCTAGACAGCAGGGTAGAACACTTGTGTTATTAAAACTCTTTGTTTCCTTCATTGTGTACCAAACTTTATGACGACTAACTTAGTCTCGCTTGATGATGTTCAGAACGATACAGCCTTTGACTTTGTTACACATTTCGACAATGGAATTGACTGCGTTTCGGAAGATGGTCCTATTTCTCCACTCAATGCCGATAGGAATAACTGCAAATACTACATTCCGAGAACGTTCTCTTTAACAGTAGGCACGTGTAAGAAATCTTTTGCTTTACTTAACATTAACTGTAGAAGCTTGAATGCCAATTTTGAACAACTACATAGTCTGATTTGTGATCTTCAAACAAATGATAATATCTTTGACATCATAGGTATCACTGAAACTTTCAATGTAAAGGAAAACATCTCTTACACCTTAGACGGCTATCATCCGCTTGTTCAAGGTAATCGTCCCTCCGATGATGATGGTAGGGGTGGGATTGGTGTTTTTGTTAAAGATTCTATACCATTCAAAACTTGGAATGACTAAAGCATTTTCATTCCCCATGTGTTTGAATCACTATTTATTGAACTCACTGGAAATTACAAATCAATTGTAGGAATTATTTATCGCCACAATACCGCACCAAAAGCCGATCTTGATTTGTTTTTATCTCAATATTCCAACTTACTCGACAAAATCTCTTCTGAGAAGATGATAACCTATCTGATGGGCGACTTCAATATAGATCTACTAAACTTCAACCAACACCAGAAAACTACTCAGTATTTAGAATATCTGTTCAGCACTGGATTAACACCTATGATAACCAAGCCTACAAGAGTAACAAATCATTCAGCGACTATAATTGACCATATTGTTTGTAATAAACTTGACTCTAATACCTCCGGAATAATTATTGCAGATGTCAGCGATCATTTCGCAACATTTTACATCAAAAACCCCAATAGAACCAAATCCATTGACAATACATTCCAACCAAAGAGAATCTTCAACACAAGGAATATCAACTTATTTAAACACCTACTATCTCAATCTGATTTCAATAATGTATGCCAAGAGGCTCGTGCCAACGAAGCTTATGAAAAGCTCCTATCAATTCTCAATACGACGTTTAATCAAGCCTTCCCACCGACGATAAAGAAGACCCCGAAAAAATACGTAAAACGAGAAGCATGGATGACTTACGGTCTTCTACAGTCCTCCCTAAACAAACACAAACTGCTTGAAAAAAAAGCTGAGGTCCCCAACCAACGACAATACTACAAGATACAAAACCTACTGTCAAATTTTTAACCAACTCAAACGTAAACATAAAACAAATTATAAAAGTCAATTAATTTCAGAAAATAGGGGAAACATTAAGAAAACTTGGGACATTTTCCGCAAAGCAATAAATAAGTCAAACCTTCAGCCTCTCCTACCATTATCGTTTATTGATGATAATGCAGAGTTCACTGAACGTATCCAAACTGCTGAGAAATTTAACAACTACTTTACTAACATTGGAAATCGAATTACCAACAACATGACAAGCTCCACACTTCGATTCTCAGATTACCCAAAGAACAGCGTACCCGGATCATTTTTCGTATCACCCACAAGCTCTGAAGAAGTCGTATCTTCTGTAAAAAGTCTTCCAACAAAACTTTCTGCTGGTAATGACAACATTTCTCCGAAACTACTAAAAAACATTATACAATAAATTGCTGTTCCTTTAACCCATGTTATTAATACCTCATTCTCAACTGGAATTGTACCATCAAAAATGAAAATTGCAAAAGTAATACCAATGTTTAAATCAGGAAATAAACAGTCATTCGACAATTATCGTCCAATAAGTATTCTTCCCTCATTTTCTAAAATCTTAGAGAAATTAATGCACAAAAGGTTAACAAACTTTTTAGATGCAAACAACATTATTTATAACTATCAGTTTGGCTTCAGAAAGGGACACTCAACATTTCATCCGATAAGGCATCTTATCAACTACGCTTCCATAATGATAACAATGCAACCAATGATTGCACATTATCTATTTTTTAGATTTTTTCAAAGCATTCGACACTATTGACCATGAAATCCTCTTCAGGAAACTTGAACATTACGGAATCAGAGGTATACTATTCTTGGTTTCAGAACTATCTCTCTGAGAGATCCTAATTTGTGCAATTCGTGAGTGAATGAATTGTCAAAAATCAATGACTGGTGTCTGGCTAATAAGTTATCATTGAATGCTAATAAAACTAAGATCCTACTTCTTCATCCCCGAAATGACAATTACAATTTCAACAACGTACAAACCCAAATTTCACTAAATAACTCAAGCTTAATAATAGCAGATAATAATCGCCAACATAAATTCATAAAATTCCTAGGAATTGACATGGACGAGAACCTTACATTTAATCATCATGTATCCGTAGTCTGTACGAAACTATCCAGGGCAATTTATATCCTGAAAAGAGTCAAGAAGTTTTTGCCGCTCGAGACACTACGTATACTCTATTTCACTTTATTTCTAAGCCATTTAATTTTCGGGGTACAAATTTGGGGCAATACAACAGCCACTAAACAAATTCTGAATTTTCAAAAAAGGCTGTGCGTATCATAGCGAACAAAAAGTTCAACTCACACACCGATCCTCTTTTCAAACGTTTGAAAATCCTGAAATTGAATGATCTGTACAAGTTACATTCACTTCTATTCATATACGACTGGTCTATAAACAACCTCCCTGTCAGTTTTGATAATACATTCCAAGTGTACTCTAACCCATCTGGTATGAATACTAGGCAATGTGGAAACCTAATCATACACAACCCAGCACTCAGTTCTCAGCCGCTCTTCTATATTTTTATTTTCCCAAACTGTGGAATGACTTAGATACAACGATAAAAACCCTCACCCAAAAGGCATTTAACAAAACTTTACTCAATCAATGTTTAAACGCATACGAAGTCAATGTTAGGTGTTCCAACCCAAGATGCCCTGACTGCTTCGCCTAGTTGGAACTCTCGGGGTCGTTATTACCTTCATCTCTTCTCTTCCCGTAAGCAGATGAAACCCTCTACTCTCGTAATCTCTCGGTGATCGAGAACAATCACTTGACATGGCAGACGGAAATGGCAGGGAACCTCCAAAGTAGCAACCCTATTCACCTCGCCTTGGATACCCTCTACTCTCGTAATCTCTCGGTAATCGATAACAATCACTTGACATGGCAGACGGAAATGGCAGTGAACCTTCAAAGCAGCAACCGTATTTACCTCCCCTTAGATACTCTCTACTCTCGTATTCTCTCGGTAATCGAGAACAATCACTTGACATGGCAGACGGAAATGGCAGTAGACCTACAAATCACCCACCCTATTCACCTTGCCTTAGATACCCTCTGCTCTCTTACCGACCTCCTCCTTCAGGATTGAAAAAAAATAACTGACCGCAGATTTCAGGTACCCCCCCCCCCCCCACACCACCACCACCACCACCCCCGCACCTTCGTAAAATATGATAGAATGTCTATGCTCAAGGAATATGATGAGTACAGCTCCCAGGAGAAAAACGAATTTTAGAATTCAAAATGGTCAACAAGACGGAAAAAGCTACGCATAATGATCCAGCGACTGAAATGGATGGATGTGAGAGAGACCAGAGTTCGCCGGGGCCGTATTAAATATTATAATTGTAGACAATGCAAGAGATCACACAATTCTAGCCCTTGAATACCACATTTTGCCACCCATAAGTTTTCTGGTATGATAGAACCTGACAACTTATGCCTGGGGTAATCAGTCTCTCAAAAGCACAGCATTGCTATAAATAACTGGCCAACTTTGAATTTACATAAAGACACAAATGCAGAAAGTGACATTAAGCACCAGAAAATACGTACATCACATAAAAATCATAAAAATACCTTTTCTCGCCGTACTGAACCCACGAAATGATGTTTTACCTGCAAAACGCCTTTAAATGTACGATAAAGTGATTAAAAATCGATAAGATGTACCCAAGCTATAATTTGAGCGACCTCAACATTTTTTCAAATTTTGTTGAAAATTTGTTCGTTTTCATGGATGTTTATTACACTACTGGTTACGTTTATTACACTACTGGCTACGTTTATTACACTACTGGTTATTACACTACTGGTTGATTTGTATTACACTACTGATTGATTATTACACTACTGTTTGTTTCAAGGGCTTTCCATCAGAAGCAAAGTGTTTGAAATTAACACTTTCTAAAACGATAGAAAAAAGCAAACACAGTTGGCTAATTTTGGCATTTTCAAATGGCACTCTTATTCTCGCCCTCATTGTGCTTGGATTAAAAAGTAAACAATAACTTTTTCTGCAATCATTGTTGCATCTGTCCATACCATAATAATTGTTACAACAACGTTGCAATTAGAGAAATTTGCTCTTGAAGTTGATCAATTATGAAGAAACAATCTTATTTTCATGTTGTTTTTTGGCCCAAAATGGGTTAATTTTGAAATATTTGTATGGAATTTCGTTCTATTACATTATGCTCTAAATGTGTGGAAAATGTGAGCTAAATAACTATAAACAATTTTGAGGCTTTTGAACACTGGTGAAATTTTTATGGTTTTCTCAGAATATTTTGAAAAGAAGCGTTTTCATGAATATGACGATACCCCATTTCACTAGATTTTATGACATTACATAAGTATGCCAAATTTGGTTGAAATCGTAGAGCCGGTTTTGAGCTATGTTGAACAATGGTAAAATTTTGAAGGTTTCTCAAATTTTTAAAAAAGAAGAAAAACAAGAGTCTTTCCCAAACTGGGTTTAGGAAAGCCTAATTATATATTTACTATTATACTATAAAAGGGCTTTATGTAGTGGTATGATACGATACTTCATTGTTGATGATGTTCGTGCCAATTATTCTTAATTATTGTTCATCTCTGCATTATTATCCATGTAATCAGCCCCAATGCGGGTGACATATTGCAATAAAGGTTAGAATACACTATATGGAGGCAAAATGCGCCTGACATTTAACAGAGCATAAAATGAAGGAGATCAGCTGGTTGGGGCAATATGTTTTGATTCTGAAACGCTCAACAGAAATGTCACAGTATCTATTTTGGAATTTGTAATAGACTTAAAATATTTACACAGACTGCATTTTCAAAATTGTGAGAGTTGATAAATAAGGTGAGGGGGCAAGTAAAATATGTCTTTTCAGTTGAGTACGAAACTAGACGGTAGTTTGGAATTGCCAAATTTGAACACAAAAAACACACGACAACATATATTTTTTTCCTGTTCATTGTTTTAATGGGATGTAATACTAAGTGGATACAGGACTCGTGGCGTAGCCAGGGAGGGGGGGGGGGGATAGGACATATGCCCCTCCAAATTTCAGTCATGCCCCCACCCCCATGTTAACCCATATAGGGAACATTAGGCAAGAAATTTTAATATCTAGCAATTTCCTTGATCCTGAGTTTGATTTTGTCCATAATTTATAAGTTGTGAAAGGCATCAATAATTAGGCCACATTGTGGCCTAATTATTATTTATTTATCTATTTATTTATTTATTGGTGTTTAAGGTCACATACTTATGCACAATGGTTAATCGTGACCGTGACGTTGCTTTGAGTTGACCAATAGGAGTATTAGTTGCATGTCGTTGTTGCAAAGTTAGCTTAGAATAGTACTGAGTTTGTCAGTTTCTAGCAAGTTCTTTGCACGGTAAACATCATATTTTCAAAGATACATGTAATTTGGCATTAATGTAGTAAAATACTTATGTGCTTATATGCATGGGATGTAGGTCCGGCATCCTCTCTTGAGAAGGTCTTCGGCATAGGCGTCGGATACAGGTTTCCAGAGTGAATTGTTTACAGACGTTAAAATATAAAAGTAAAATATTCAGGTTTTTATCTCTGGTTTTTCCTGGCTGGCTGGGCCGTCAGTGATAGAGTCTTGTTAATGATGTTGAGACAAACTACGTTTCAATTTGATGTAATAATAATTATGTCTTATGTGTTTTGTCTAAAATAAATGTCATCCATTGTGCCAAGGCTTGCTAGTCGGCAATATTGAAAACCGTGTTGTTTTTGTTTTTTCAGTGGTTTTGTAGACTTGTCAACAACTGTGTTTTAAAGCCGGACTCAAGTAGAGTAGCATTACATTTCGCTTCATTGATATTGATATTTATTTTACTGTAAAGTTTTATATGCAATTACATATCTGTATCATACATATTGAGAATATTTACATTTGATCTGTATCGTAGGTAGTTGATATATCCAGATTTGCTGTCCACTTGTCACTCCCGTTATAAAACGTTGACTCTAAAACTGACTCTGACACTGATGGAAGATACATGTTGGAGGTCACATAAAGATTCCTAATTTTACCTTTTCGTTTTAGAGTTCTAGATTTTTTAGACTTTTTTCATCGCATTGTGTTGCAAGAGATTCCATACAGTAATGGAGAAAAAACTAATGAGTCTTCTTCTTAATTTGACTATTCGACTTTAATGTGAGGTCAGCAATTTGACCTTTGACGTAGAATATATGAAACATGAAATTAGCCCATTGTTGAATGTGATTCACATAATCGCCGCATAAAACTTGAACACATTTATTTCGTTTATTTTTACTTATAACCTCAAATTTTGTGTGAAAGTAACATAGCAACATTATATATAATATTCATAGAAGTAGGGGACATTTGATAAAAGTGAGATATATAAAGAAATATATTTACATTTTCATCAAAAAGACAGTTGCACTGTGACATCTGGTGAATGATTTCAGCGGCGATAGTTGGGTGTCTAACAAGCAAACATTCCACGGACTGAGCTGTAGAATACAGGTCGCGAGATAAGAACGGGTCCGACGTGGCATACTCCTCACCAAACGTCCAATATCAGCTTGACTGATGTTATTCCATTCTTCCTGCTGTGCAGCGGCGTGTTCCTGGACATTGGTAGGGGCTGTTGGTGTTGTCGTTGACGCCTGCCAAGAATATCTCAGACGTGCTCGATTGGTGAAAAGTCTGGACATAGTGGTGGCCAAGGCAATGTAGTAATGTTCTGCTCCTGGAAGAATTGTGTAGCGACACGGGTCCTGTGTGCTCTTGCATTGTCATCTTGGGAAATGAATCGATGGCCGTGACGTCGCGTAAATGGCGCCGCATGAGCTGCTTACGTGTTCTCGCGGTAGTACTGCCATGTGACACGCCCTTGGATGACATGTGATGCTGTTCTACTTATGGTTATGCCTCCCCACACCATAACCAACCCACCACCAAAACGATCGTGCTGTCAAACGGTTACGTCATGGTACCGTTCGTTCCGCCGCCGCACTCTGTTTCGCCTGTCGTGGAAGTCGAGAGTGAACCTCGATTCATCAGAAAACATGATGTTACTCCACCGACGATTGTCTCAGCTCTGTCGTGCCCCACACCAATTACGCCTTGCTGCGATGTGACGTTCTGTCAAACGTGGAATTATTCGAGGTCGTCGAGCGTACAAATTTCAACTGTGTAGGCGATTTCGAATAGTCTGACAACTGACTCGCACATCTGTCGCGCGGTGCTGCTGCTATCCAGTTTCTGAGGCACTTTGATGGCGTTTGTGTAATGCTGCGGTTCGGATGAAACGATCCTGGTTAGCAGTCGTTGCCTTTGGACGACCTGACCGACGCCTGTCATCAACATTGCCTGTCTGACAGTAGTGTGACCATAACTTGCTAATCACCGATTGACCGATTGAGTAACGTTGAGACTTTGAGCCACTGTAGTCTGTCTGCCAGCTTCCAACATGCCAACGGCACGTAAATGTCCGTCACGTGTCAGTCTTCGCAGACTTCAAAAGATACGTTTCGTCCAGAAACTATAGATGAACGCGTCTATACCAAGAAAAGAACGATG
Source organism: Pictodentalium vernedei (assembly GCA_031216915.1). Classification (NCBI taxonomy): domain Eukaryota; kingdom Metazoa; phylum Mollusca; class Scaphopoda; order Dentaliida; family Dentaliidae; genus Pictodentalium; species Pictodentalium vernedei. Next base: position 51,163,580 of record CM062293.1, on the reverse strand, counting down.
AGACCTCCGAAAAAGCCCGTTCAGTACGAATGAAAATTTCAAAACGTACCACACAGACAACGCGACGCTCGTGCGAAGTTTTGGGCTGGTGACATTCATGATCCACACTAAACTTGGAAACATATTGTTGTGTCCAATCACGCGTATCCAATACCATTTTCCAAAAATATCAACATAAGTTTGGATATCCCCTACTTCTTTGAATGGTATATATCTGTACTGATGAAGATAGCTTTGGTCACTCATCCGCCTGCATGGCTTACTTAATACATGGTGCAGTCACTGCCACAATAAATATTTTTTTTCGAAAAAAGAGAAACATGTGGCATTACCCGCATTAGTTACATTAGTGAAACAGTACTGATTATGACAGTAAATCTGATATCCCTATCCTCAAAAAGTATATTTATTCCTGCAAGAAGAGAGAATGTTCAACAAATTTTAAAAAAAACTTTTTAGAATGATACAATTTTACCAAAACCTTGAAAAAATGTGTAGATAGAAGTATCCGGTGAAAGAGGCCAAGGGAAAAAAAAAAACGGTGGGATAGCCTAAGCTCTTTACTTGAACAAAGTATTCCTTGTTACAGCTTATAAAAAAACAGTTCATGACAAACATATCATCTTCGTTTTCCAACCGGACTCCCTTAAGCGAGTAAGCGTCTTGATGATATGAAAACTCAAATGATTTTTTTTTTTGTCTCTTTATCGAAGCATTAATGTGGATAGGGCATTAATACGCGCTAACACGCCCATCCCTCATTCATAATCCGATTGCGACATATAATTCATTTCAATTGTTATAATTTAATTTTGAATGTTTGCTTCTATTATTATGTACCCTTAGGCTTGATATATACGTCGCACTACCGTCGCGTTGAATTCAATTAATCATAATTGCCTGAATTCGGGTCGACAGTAGTGCGACGTACTTAACCATTAAATGCGAGATGACGAACTTCAGACGAATCTTCGTGACAGCCCGACGAATCTAATTCCCAAACTTGAAATAGATCCGTGTTGGTTCTAGACGTCGCATCACGTTCGACTCGAATTAAACGCAGATGAAATGATAATAATATGCTAATCAGGAAAACACCGAATGTCGTGACGTAACTTATAATTTTCAATAACATTCCCAGTGGAATTAAATTCGAGTGGACGGTGATGCATCGTCTATAACCAAAACTAATTTGAATGTGGGAATTGTTTTTCTTCCTTGTTTTGTGGTGGGGGGTAGGGAAGCTGCACAGACACTACTCGACAATTTTTTGTTAAAACATTGTGCGTCATGTTACTCCATTCCAAACAAATATGCCCGTGTACGCACGTCAGACAAAATAAACCTTATCATATGAAAGACAATCTCCAAATGAATTCAGAGGGACGATGGAGAGTCCGTATAAATAAAATTAAGCCATAGTATAATGTATTCCTAAACGTGTACATAGTTGAAATATATATAAATACTAGCGAGTGATACCCGGCGTTGCACAGGAGAAGATGTTATATCAGCCGTTTTCGAAATAGAAGGTCAAGGTTACCAATTTCAAGGTCAAAGTCAACCCGCACGGGCATCTCGATAAAGTCAAAATAATTGATGGGTAAATATACCCGCACATATGAAATTTTAGCCCGATCGGCTCAGCCGTTTTCGAAATAAAAGGTCAAGGTCACAAGTTCAAGGTCAAGGTAACCCCGCACGGGCACCCCAATAAAGTCAAAATGATCGATGGGTCAATATACCCGCACATATGAAATTTTAGCCCGATCGGCCCAGCCGTTTTCGAAATACAAAGTCAATGTCATCAATTTCAAGGTCAAGGTCACCCGCACGGGCACGGCACCCATCCCATGTTACTCGCAGGGACGAATTACCCCCGTGTAGAAAACTTGAGATCAAATGGGCGAGAAACGGAGGAGTTTACCCTCCCTACCCTTTCCAACAATTAATCAGGTGGTTGAGTTTTAAATATGTCATAAATTGTCTTAAACTTCCTCGCATACAGGAGTATAGAGGTCCTCCATATATGTCTAAAGAGGGCGTGGCAGTAAAAGGGTTAATTAGATTGATGGACCATTTTTTATCCGACAAATGAGTGCGACAAAGCAACAACTTTCGTTAGAGATGGGCAATATACCAAAACAAAAAGAACCGATAGCGATATCATGGGGATATTACAAAAACGAACCGAACCAGTTATTGAATACCGAAACCATCTGTATTTTCAAATTGTCCTACATTCATTATCTGCACGACCTTGCTGAGGCTTCACATCGGTTGAAAAGTTCATTTTCGTGAAAGAAGCGACTGTTTTTCTGTTCAGTTCGGTTAATCCTTAAGGGTCTGGGCAATTGACACGAATCCCGACCAAACAACAATTTGTACAGTGATGTCTAGCCAAGACTTGACTGGAAATCACTGCCCAGGGGATTTGTCTATTATCAGCAGGGCCACCAAATGATGGCATACTAAGGAAAACACACATATTCTGAGCTTGCAAAAGCCTGAAATAGGCCTTTAAATGTTAAGGTGTGTTTGGAATAAGTCAAAAAATTACCATAGATTTCATTTGTGTTGGCACAAGAATGCCAATGTGAGCTCAGTGACAGTGGCATTTGTGGCACTGTGATGTGGTAGAATGAAATAATAACATCTTATTCTGCATTTTCCTGATGTGAATTCCGCTTTGGGTCTATCCGTAAATCTCCGTCAAGTCTTATACCGAATACCGATCCAATACAGCCGTTTCCACCTATAAAAATACCGAAACCGTTACCGAACTCAAAATTCCAATACCGGCCATCTCTAACATTTGACATGTTATTAAAGACTCAGATCTGTCAAACATATGCAAGTAAACGGGTTACCACTGAAGGAAAATTAAATTATATACGTATACAAGCAGGGACGCCGGAAGCATTTCAGAGCATGGGTGGTGGTTGAGGGGGAGAGGGGGAGGGGGCGGGTGTCAGACGCTAGGAAAAGTGCATGTTCTCGAACTAGCAGCCCCGCCATGACACGGCCGACGGTTCAAATCTCGACTCCCGCACCTCTCTCACCTGGAAAGCGCTCGTTTCTCAAGATGACTACTGAACACCCAAAACGTGACATGTGTTTGAAAACCACAGGAGCTTAACAATTGGCATATTATCACATCTTTGTAACGTTAATAAATCGTACCATATCGTCGTATCTGTTCAACTGTTTCAACTTATAAAATGAAACTTATTCTTTTTGTGTAAAACTTATCTGTAAAAATGTTTATCTGAATAAAATCAAATAACAAAATAATCTCAGATCGTATTATTACGTCTGGGAACACTAAAATGAAAAAGGAAATTCACTAAACGATTTCGCTGGAGTACACCTCACCTCTAAAAATACCAAATGGAATTTACCTTAATGTGGACAACATTTCATAATGTTACACTGACCTTAATGCAAAAGACTGTTATATGCGTCACACATTCTGGCTGTCGTTAACCCTTTACCTAACACGAAAGATAGACGACACTTGCCAACAAAAGTCTTGAAAAACTAATTTTTTTCACTTTTTGCGTCAAAAACATATCTTGTGCCCCCCTCAGCGGAATGAGCTCAGTGAGCTCGTTCCAATGAGGCCATTGGCGATGTTTCTGAGACAAAAAAAAAATGAAAAAAATAATGAAAATTGAATGGTGATTTTCGTATCAAGCGCGGGAGGTTTTTACCGTTACGGTGGGTAAAGGGCTGCCATTTGTATCTGAAGCTTGATTCATTTCTAACTTACGGCTAAGACACAAATATCAACAGATTTAAGTGTTATATTGAAATTATTAACCCTTTACCCAACGTAACGGCCAAACCCGGCCAGCGCTATTCTCAAAAATCGCCAATTAATTTTCAAAATATTTTCATTTTTTGTCTCAAAAACATAGGTTATGACCCCTCGTTGGAACGAGCTCGTCGAGCTCGTTCCAACGAGGGGTCATAACCTATGTTTTTGAGACAAAAAATGAAAAAAATTAGTTATTCAAGAAATTTTTTTGCAAGTGTCGTCTGCTTTGCATGTTAGGTAAAGGGTTAACCAAACTATGATGTGAGACACATTCTACTTTATAAGTATGTGAAGCTTGAAGATTGTAGTCATAACAGTTTCTGAGTTATGATTGAGACATGAGTCGTGACCCTCATGAATTACAATAAAGTAGGGCCTTGACCTCCACGAAGATGAGCAAGCAACTCTTATATGCAACACACCGTCTGACTGCACTTAACGCTTGTATGAGCTTGATAATAGTAGTCTGAGTTGTTTCTGGGTTGTGGTTGAGACACGAATATCGACAGACTTGACGTTACGGTCCCATCTGTGGTGTGTGACATATCGTCGTGTGAGAACCATAAGGTTCTATCTTCCTCTGGAAGATAGAACCTTATGGTTCTCACGCGACGATATCCCCTCATTGTCCATATAACTGTGTAATATGTGATGACTGTAACCTCGATTGCTATGACTCGAACATGGACATGTTTAAGTATGACCCTGAAAGTTGACCTTGGCTTTGAAGTTACGCACCCAGCCTCTGCCCGTGATGCATTCTTTCATTGTATTTTATAAGTATTTGAAATGTGATGATTGTAGCCCCAATTATTTCTGAGTTATGGCTGAGACATGACTTTTGAATTTCAACATATGGCACTCAATTATGACCTTGACCTTGAAAATGTTCAAACAACTATCACACACAACGCACCTTTTGACTGTTCTTAACATTTGTATCGTAGTTTGATTCGTTTCATAGTTTCAGTGAATATCGATAATTATCTCATCAGTGTGGACCTAAAAGTTTAATATTTTTTCACGAGGGCTTGTGCAAAATGAACATAATACTTTCAGGGCCACAATAATTTCCTTATTATTATATGCTGCGTGACATGTTATTGCGCAGTAAACAGCCCAACTTCACTGCAAACATGTACGTTTCCAAAAAGTAACCAAGATCAGCAAATCGCTCATTCAAGTCGATGTTTATGAAACGTAATGTCATTTAAGGAGCTACAGAAAAAAACATTCTCGCTGAAGTGTACCAGAATTGAGATGTTGTCCCTGTTGCTTGGGTTCTGTTCGACGCCTAAGATGTGTCACGCGTGTATGTATCCGTAGCTTTATCTACTGTAAAATATGAATGTATTACCGATGCCATTTGGAACCACGCGACAAAATTAAATTTCCAAACTTTAAAAGCCAATTCGCGCTCAATTCCTCGCATTGTTTTGACAATTTAGCCAGTATTAAATCATTATTAATCAGTCTTTTTATATTCGATTTTTATATTCGTGATTTTATTTTCGACTCGAATTCGGCTCGATTTTGTTGTTCGACTCGACATCGACTCGAATAATCGAATATTCGCAGGGGCCAAGTCCCAATAAAATCAAGACAAACCATATTAACCCACTGTTTTCTTTTCGATCACTCTGAGAAAAAAAAATCTTTGTAGGAGTCAAAAACGCAACCGCCAAAGTTCGCACAAAACCGGGAAGACAAACACACCTTCATCTTTACTCTCTCAAACACACGCTAGCGTCCTCATCTATATGCCACCCGTCTCGAGCCAAAGCCGGAACCCACGAGCAATGGCTTACTCTGATAGAAAGATTCCCATAGTCTATTTACAGTACCCATATTTGATCCAAAGAAGTTTGGGCAGACACCGTAACAATATTTAGAGCCTCCCTGGGCCTCCATCCCCAGAAGATGCGAACATCTTACCTCGAGGGGATGTGGTGGCGTGGAAGAATCCGATTGCCTCACAAAAGATCCCTGATTTGCACTGTCAGTGATTTCCTCACCCCAGCTTCCACTCACATGACGGGCCCTGACCGTTCATTAAGGGGACATCCAACCTAACATTGGCGAAATTTCCGGTAATTTTCTCCAAACTCCAGCAAAGGCCAGAAACGAATAACTCCTATAAATTGTATATCAATATTTGGGGGAATGAAATATAGATTTTGTGGAAACTAATATTTGCTCTGGAACCGTTACCACGTGACAGAAAACACTGTCTGAAGTCTGTTTTGGCATAAGTAAAAGACCAGATTTTCTACAATAAAATACCTAAAATCTACTGAATAGTTAAAGTCTGCAAATGTTCTAGTACAGACTAGGGGGAAATTGTTTTCTCATTGTTGCAAGAAACGGACAGCGAGACTAATTGTAATTTAGGATGTCTAAATTCCACAAGGGCTGCCATTTGTCTTGTGTTTGATAAGCTTTTATGAAGTTCACCAAGTGTCAAATCCACACAAATCACGCGAACAAGTATGGGGACAGGAGAGAGAGCATGAATGCAAAATGAAGAGTGTATTTTGCGTGAAATCTCCGTCAAACTGGTAAACAAGAGATGAGATTGATAAAACAAAAAGAAGAAAAACTACCAAACGTCCTCATTTTGGTATTATTTATGTCTATTTCTGGGATTGTATGAACAATGACAGTTGTCAAGAGTGCCATTTGAATGCTCACGTATGGCCAAAACAACAAAAAATGATCTTCCCTGCATGCTTCGCTAAGTTAGAAAGCATGGGTTCTAATTCATTTATCTACATGATTTTGTATGCTTAATTTGCTTTGAAACTATCGCCCTTCTGTAGTTGCTGTCTGGGGAGGTTTGACTGTTGCTTAGTCGTCAGATTTAAGAACATTAATAACTGATCTGCTTACTAATACTACTTTTATAGGCAGTGAATTACTTGCCTGAACAATATCGCAATTACGTTGGTTATTAAATTTATTTTTCTAAGAATTTATGCGATAGTGCGGTCTCATTTCGGTAATTCATGTGATTTTCGTCCACCACCGCTTGTAAAACTCTGCTTAAAAAAACTAAAAAGTGTAATTTTTAAGCCTCTAAAATTTAGATTATGACCCTCATTGGAACGAACTCGACTAAAATTGTTTTGGAGCGAAAAATAAAAATAATAAAATGTTAATGATTTATTTTGTGTTTATCATTGACTGGATATGAATGTTACTTTAGGTTATGAGTTAAGGTATAATAGAAGAAAAACGGGTTACGAGAAAAATAATTTGTGAAGTGCAGGTAATGTCAAGTTGAGCACCGTGGAGAATGTCTTTTTACCGTGTCCGACTGTTAAGATTAGGTTTGACTTTACTTCCTGGTATAAATGTCTATTGTGACCGCATATATTTGCAAACGTTGATAATAACTGGTGTTTATTTTTCAGGAATGGCGTCCTCCAGTTGTATTCCAAGGCGGTATTACAGTTTGGCCTTGTGCACGGTGATGTACATAATTTCCACTGGGGCTCGAAGCATGTTTGCACTCGTCCTGACTCATGTCTCTAATGTCAACCAGACCGACTCTGAACACAACATTTTTTCTAACGTGAGTATTATAAAAGATTTGAGGAGAACGCGAGGTGACAACAGCACACATTTTGTTGCATTCACTTTAGACACATTCACCGAATACTATCACACAACTCAGACGTACAGAATACTGCTACCCCATTTGTGCCCCGGCTCTTATTTAAGGGCTGTTCTAGAATGTTGGAACCAGGAAAGGAATAAGACCCCTCCAACTTTTTTTCAGAAATACTTGAAAAAATATATAGAGAGTGGTTAGGCCAACATCTTATCCTGGGAAATATATCTCAATTTCATACAACGAACGCATGTCTTGAGGGAGTTTGATCTTTTTGAGTCCTCATGACTCAAATTCAGTAACCTGAAAATTATATTTCTCTTTTCTTTAACATTCACGGCGTTGAAATTTCTTTCTTGCAAAGTAGCAGGAAGGTTTGCGCATACTCTTTACTCTTAACCCTTCGAAACCCGGTGTATCTTCCATGTCAGATCAATTGAAGCAACCGGAAGAGTCCATTTTCGTTATCTGCGAGTAGATCAATTAATAATTTTTTGCTCTATCCAACACATTCACTAAGCAGCCATCCTACATCATGTTCCTGGTCGAAAACGGCCCCTCCGTTTCAAAGGGTTAAGAGCTGGCCAAAAAGTCCTTTTTATGACTTGTTTTTTCATCCATATTTAATAAATATACCCATACTGATCCGATAAGGAAATTTATTAAACAGTGAGCCCAAAATGTTCATTTTCTCAATGCAGAGATGAGTTAGTCCCAATCTTGTGTCAGCGGCGTGAAGGAGGGGTAGAGGGAGTCCTCCTCCCCTCACACCTCTGGAAAATTTCAACATTGTATACATCCATCCCTGAAATCCCTAAAACTTGTTCATGTTTTCTCACCCTTATGTCTCTTCGGACATTTTGCTTCAGTGATGCTCTCACTTTCAGGGCACTTTACCCTTAACGCTCTGAGTATTTTCAGGATATTTTTCATCCAATCTAGTCATGGCTGCTTTGAAGCAGCCATGAATACACTTAATGGAAAATTCATTTACATTTGGTGAAAAGCTCCATGCAATCTACAGCCAGGGGAAAATTTGATTAAATGTGCTGAAATTATACTTATTTCAGTGGCGAGGGAAAATCTATCCTGGATAGTAATATCCATCAGCAGCATGTAAGGAGTTAAGTCTTAACCCTTTACCTAACATGAAAAGCAGACGACACTTGCAAAAAAAATTCTTGAATAACTAATTTTTTTCATTTTTTGTCTCAAAAACATAGGTTATGACCCCTCGTTGGAACGAGCTCGACGAGCTCGTTCCAACGAGGGGTCATAACCTATGTTTTTGAGACAAGAAATGAAAATATTTTGAAAATTAATTGGCGATTTTTGAGAATAGCGCTGGCCGGTTTTGGCCGTTACGTTAGGTAAAGGGTTAAAGAAATTATGCATAGTGAGCATGCGAGTTATTTTTTCACCGAGGGAAGATCCCGGACCTTCAATCAACTCAGCACTTGGTGAAAAGAAGTAGGGGGAGTTGTATTGTACTTCTGCCACTGGCAGCAGAAAATATTTTGTGTCCCCACTCTCACCCACTACACAATTTAATCTGGCTACGCCCCTGACCTGTGTCATTATTTACGGTGTAGCCCTTCAAGCTGCATCTCATCTTATTAAAATTGTTATTAAAATCACTCATCGTAACCGTAGTCATTGGAAAACTGCAGTTAGTCTGGCTTTGTAATCTCCATGTAAATTATGCTCCAAAACCATTCTAAACCATTTTATATTTATTGTTTGCATACAAATATCAGGGAGGAGAGGCGGGCGGTGGCTCATGGGTTGGCGTATTGGACTTCATAATGAAAAGTCGGTGATTGTATTCATGCTTAAGACATTTAATTACCAGAGTGATGACACGTTAGCTATGTGATACGGCACTTGATGGTAAAATTAATTTCAATCAGTGCAAACCATGTTTTAGCCGGATTACTGTGGTAGAGGTTGGAGTCGCGTAAACAATTATTCGGCGCTGCTTGGTCTTTCTATCCGGACACTCCAACTACCTCCACTAGTAAAACTATCCGACACGATAATAACTCCGGGTATCTTTATCGAGTGGTTTGGACAACTTTTTCAGTAACTGCTCGATAGCTTATTAGGGGAACTGGGAATAGGTGTGAAAATTCGTTAGATCAAGCAGACTGTACGGCTACTTCTAATAGTGAAATATAACTTTAATAGTGATATGAACTGGGATTCATAGAGGCAGTAATATAATGATAGGTACTACGAGTCGTAGTAATACTACAACTTAGTAATGTTGGGACACTCTACCACAGGACAGAATAGCAGTAGCCAATACTAATGGTACAAGGCAACTAAAAGGGTAGTAGAAGATTGTAGTATTGGGTGTCTACAATACAGGTTAATCAAAGGACAGATAGTTCAAGACACGGTGGAAGCCGATGGTAAGACTACCAGGAGCTGTATAGGAGCTAGGCCCAATTTTGGACCTTGGAGCAGTATAGGGGGGCCATGTCGTGGGTAACCTCAAATGTCGTGGGTAACCTCAAATACCGAGATGAGTTGTAGAGCAGTTTGTGGAGTCACTCTGTCGTGCAAATGCTAGATAGCTCGATGGGATTCGAGTCACCTGAACCATGTCTGTTTGAGTCACTACTTGATAGCTTATTTGCACGATAGGATTCGAGTCGTTCGAGTTATACCTATCCCTGCTCAAATGTCTTTTGGGTTTGGGATACAAAATGGACGACGGAAATACGTATCACCCTAACACGCGCTACTCTTACGCACTGACACCACATATCACTCTAGGGATGACGACATAACATTGTCGCTCACGCGGGCTACTATGGCAACCAACCAAACATTACGTAACCGGATCACGTGACTATGACGTCACATGAGATCCTTAAATGAGGTCCATAAGATGTCGGTCGTCCAGCCCCGAGCATACTACTCTTATTACCCTTCACTGGAATGAGCTCCCCTCCAGACCACCTCAGATCTACGCCCACGTGTAAGCCTCCGTCCCGTACAATTTGTAATTTGTACATGATATTATATGGTGCATGTGCTGCAAAATGAAATTTTATATTCTTTTAGTGTTCAACGATTGGAAAAGATTATCATGTGGGATGGACTGGAACTGAAGTAGCATTTCTTCACACTCTCTTCTTCTTCGGAAATTTCGCAACACAATTTATAGGCGGGGCACTGGCGGTACTCTTCCCTCCAAAAAGGTAAATATACATTTCAGCTTTATTGTTCATGTGATATAAACCACTGTTAACCCTTTACCTAACATGAAAAGCAGACGACACTTGCAAACAAAATTCTTGAATAACTAATTTTTTTCATTTTTTGTCTCAAAAACATAGGTTATGACCCCTCATTGGAACGAGCTCGTTCCAATGAGGGGTCATAACCTATGTTTTTGAGACAAAAAATGAAAAAATAATGAAAATTCATTGGCGATTTTTAAGAATAGCGCTGGCCGGTTTTGGCCGTTACGTTGGGTAAAGGGTTAAGTGAAGACGTGGTGAGAAAAACATAACAATCCGCCGAAGCTTCAACACAGCACTTCCTGGATTTTATTTTGAGGGAATATTCGAACACAGGCAGAGTGGTGCGCAGCTATATTCTTTCGCCGCCTCACTCTCGCTGTAATTCAAGCATGATTTTTATGTATTTCTCATACAAATTTCAGATGAAAGGGAGTTGTTTGAAAAGGCGACCTCGGACATGTTTGTTGCTGTTAACATGTACATGTATATAGCGGAGTTGTTATGAGGTTGGAGATTGGGAAGGGATGAGATATTGGGAAGGTGTTGCGGAGGGGTGAGGTTGCTTTTCCTAAAAAAAGTCAACATTATGTACATTCATGCCCCAAAACCCTAAAACTAGTTCATGTTCTCTCACCATGATATTTCTTGGGTAAGGTCCTGCGAAACTTCGAGATTGGATTCGATTTCGAATCTTAAGTAGGTATTCGGTTCGAGTCGAAATGAACTTCTCAATTCGTTTCCTCTTGAATCTTTTTCTACAGCAAAATAGCTTGGTATCAGTCATCTTCATAGTCTTACAAAACGTACAGCTCACATGGAAATTGTAAATCAGTAACGTTGAAATAAAAGACTGAGTGTAACTTCCGCTACATTAACAAAAATAAACTGTATTTATGCCACCAGCCATGCTAATCCCAATATCACTAGTCCCTACTACTGATAATGCATATTTAAGGTTTCCAAGCAATGTCAATGTTATTATAGATGTCACCGAACCCTCAGGCTATAAGTCTAATTCTGCAAGAAATTATACGCGATTATGTGCTTGAATCAATCCAACTCTTAAATAGTTCATCGCCTGTTCTTATATTCACTCGGCTGGAAAACGTCGGTTGGTTAGAAAAGTGAACATACGTTTCGCTTTTCCGACCAACTTAAATATTCTGAACGACTGAATCTGACAAAAATGATAAAAATTATTTTCTGTGAATCAAAGCTAGAAATGTTGTTCAATCTAGACTTGAGTCGGTCGACATTTTGATGACATCACAATCAGAAATGAAGACACAACACAACCGTAGTTTATGATCACGCCGCGTAGAGTTAAAAATTATGTTAATATCTTAATAATTTCAAGGGGAATTAAATACTTATTGACTGGTATATCCATAACCGTAACAGGAGAGAATACCTGTATATGATACGAGACTTCGTCTACACCAGTAAGATTATGCTGGCAAATGTGTTAAGGGCGCCATTAGAAGCCCTGGTAAATTGTAATAAAATTTCAGGGAAATACATATTTATTAAGTCATGTCGTACCAAATGTGCACAGCAAATTACGTTCGCTGTATTTTAATGTTTATAGATAATAACCGATAAAACAGCGAGTATACATTCCTCACAGTCTACAATTCTCGTAAAGTTGTCACTGTATTGCAAATTGTTGATACTGGGTTATAAAATAACGCGTCAAAAACCTCATAAGAATCTTTATTAAATTCATAAGTAGTGGAATTTTATCATGGCAGTTGTTAGTCAATTGATCTAAGTTTTGCAGATAGCAGATTCTAATCAGTTTGTAATTGGCTGCCAGAGGTCCTCCAAGACAACAATCATTTGGGGGCTGGAGATTCTGCCGGAACATAGGACTTGGCCGACGGAGACACTCCTTTTAGTTTCTTTGGAAAGGGAAAAACGCCTGGTCATTGGATACTTGGTCCAGTGGTTTTGCAGGCGTCCCGAACCAGTTTAGTCACGTACGACCTATTGTATAAGAGCCAGCTGCCTATGGCCTGCGATAGAAGTGTAGCAACGCTCAACAACATCGTGTTTGCTCGTAAATTTTAGCTGGGCAGAAATGTTTCCTGCCCTCAGAAAGCTACTGTCATTCCAGTTATTATAACTTGCTGAAGGAACTTTCAGTGTGGAATTTAACTGACTGCTATTACCGTAGAGTTGAACTGTAGAGTTGTGATGTCGAAATAAATACATAAAATGCTGTGCTGAGTATTTTCGTGGTCCAACGATTGTAGTGTGGATGACTAGAGCTAACTCATCAGAAATCTGAGTCCTGAATAAACAAGTCGAACATTGACCTTGTGGCGTGGCACGACGGGGTCCTAATTCAACCGTAGACAAACAAACACAGCCACCGCCGCAGCCACTATGCTACATATAACTTGTTTATACCATGATTACGTATCCTACTATATTTGAAAAGCCTATGCCATAAATTTTCTCTTTACACACCAACCGTGGTGAAAACGTGTGTCTGTGGTGAACACGCCAGCAATAGGATTTCAATAGTTAAAATATACACCTGCAGTGGAACTACATCCAAGATGACCTTTAGTAACCTCGACCGGGATGCAGACTTGTCTAAAGTTATCGCGCATCACCTCTCGGAGAGTGAAATGAAAGCGGCAATTATATATTACGTTTCTAAATGAGTTTGTCTCATAAGATACCCAAACTTAAAAACATGTATTGTCTCATCATACTCTCATGTTAATAAAGCATTTATAACTCGAAATTGTATGTTATTTTGTTATTAAAATGAAAAGGGCTCCGTGATTTGCACGTTTCGTTTTCCATTTCCTCTCGGCGATAAAATTGACAGCGGAAGTACCACCAATCGGTGCTCATGTAAACAAAAACAGATTCGCACGTGTGTACGTCTGCTGCTCAGTAAAATAGAGAAACAATAATAGTCTATAATCTGACGATCATGGTGTAAATAAAATACACCCAAAGTACAGTACGTGGAGAGTGGATTGTAACTAAATCACCCGCGGAGTGGAGTTATCACCCAGGCTATAACTTTCAAATTTTGTATATATCGGCAAAAAAACACAAGCAATGTTTCAGCCAATGGACCTCCGGGTTTAACCCGGAGGTCCATTGGCTGAAACTTTGCTGGTGCTGGTTATGCTTTGCAACAAATTTGCAATTATTGCTCGGGTGGAATCTCCACTCTGCGGGTGATTTAGTGATAATACACTCTCCACGTACTGTAGCTTGGTGTACCAAATGTTCACCACTCGTGGTGAAGTAGTGTTAACCGCGCGCCAAAGGCTGCTATGCGTATATTCTATAGGTAACTGAAGGCTACATCTCATAGCATTAACGGTCGTCTGCGCGTAAATTTATACAAATTTATACAAAATTAGTAAAAAAGGAACAGGAACAGCCCATAACAGCGTCGAATTCAAATAGACTGGTGACCTTAAAGCTTGAGATGTCACATGACTCTGTCTCATTACATAAATTTATGTTCTTAACCCTTTACCCAACGTAACGGCCAAAACCGGCCAGCGCTATTCTCAAAAATCGCCAATTAATTTTCAAAATATTTTCATTTTTTGTCTCAAAAACATAGGTTATGACCCCTCGTTGGAACGAGCTCGTCGAGCTCGTTCCAACGAGGCGTCATAACCTATGTTTTTGAGACAAAAAATGAAAAAATTAGTTATTCAAGATTTTTTTTTGCAAGTGTCGTCTGCTTTTCATGTTAGGTAAAGGGTTAAGGGGTCTTCCAACCAAACTTTGGTCAAATTTCAGGAAATATTCTCCAAAGTCCAAAAATGGCCAACAAGAAATATCTCCAATAAATTATATACCAAAATGATTGGAAAGAAACATAGAATACGTGGAAACTGAGCTTTGCCATGGCACTGCGTTCGTATGGTAGAGAGCCCAGTCTGAAAGTCTGCTATTGCTTTTGCAACAGACCAAAATTATGACAATAAACTACCTAAAAATAATCCTTCTAGTACAGACTCGGAGAAATCCTTTTGTCATTCATAAGAAGACTCCATGGTATCTACAATTTCCAAATGCTGTCATTTTATTTATTTATTTTTTTTTTGTTTTGATGAAGAAAGTTCAGCAGGGGTCAGCTCCATACAATTCAGAGTAACAAGTATGGAGGCACAGGTGACTTCGTGAAAGAAAAATTAAGAATGCGCTATGTGAACATTTTGTAGTAACTGTACCTCATAATTCTGTTGAAGATGGTTTAATATTCTTGGCAAATTCACAAAAAAATATTTCATTGATAAACTGAGGAAAAAACTATCCTAATTTATTCATGTGGTATCATGTGGTTCTTTTCTGGTGTTTAGTTATGACAACATCCATTTAAATGCTCAAATAAAGTGAACTATGACAACAAAGGTTGGAACAACCATCATATTAACAGAACCACATTAAACACATTTGTATCGACCAACTGATTTGATTTAGAGTGTGTGATTGTTCATTCTATGCTTTACTTTGCATAATTTGTGTTGAAACTACCGTCCTCCTATAGTCAGTTTCTGGGAAGATGCTCTGTTATCAGAACCGATCGATTTTTCAGCAGTAATAGCTTATTTGTTGATTGAAGTCTATTTGGTAGGCTTTCGTTTGGGCCTCATTTCGGTGATCTATCGGTTCTAACTACGAGGTGGGGGCGGGGTGGTTTAGGAGGAAGAGGGGTAAGCTGCAAGGCGAGAGGTCCTCGGTTCGAATCCAGCCAACGGCAACTGCGTTGTGTCCTTACGCAAGACACTTTACCCCCCCCCCCCCCCCCTCCATTGCCCACGTGGGGGCACGGTGACACTGTGTACTAAGGAGTAGAGCACGTCGATGGTGCACTTGTCTTCAAACAATGCTAACCCTGCTTGTGAGGAGTTAGTATGTTGGAGAGTTGACAGTTGATCACCGTTGCTCGGTGGTTTTCTCCGGGTCCTCCCGCTTCCTCCACCCGTAAAAATGCAGTGGTCATAATTAGTCTTTGTGCAGAAATATGTGCCTTAAAAAGCAATTAATAAATAATAAATAAATAAATAAATAACTACGAGGGAATGTTGATGCGATTTCTGTTTTACCGATTCCATATTACAAGGTTGAAGCGATAAGATCAGTACAGATCAATTTGAAAGTTTGACACAGAATATAAATGCGTGGCAAAGAAAGTTAATGTTATGATGTGCTCAAAGTTTACAGAAGATGGACAGCTAAAGGAATTGTTGTTCTCTTATTTTGAAATATTTAGGGTAGCAGACAAACATGGAAATGGAAACAGTAAGTTCTGTGATAATTATAGTTCAACCTTCAATCAAATAATATTTTCGTACAAACACAATTATGACGATTACGATTAATGTTTGTGTTGATATATTTTTGTTTCGAAACATTATCCAGTTTTATATTTTACGTATCGACAACAATCAAATTGTAATATTACGAACATAGGCGTAGTGATCCATTTCTTAAAAAAACACCCCTGGATAATGAAACTGAAAAACTATCCTGCAATTTCGACTTTATCTCACAGTATTGACATTGTCAATGCAACTATCCCCTGTGAATGCATTGGGCGTTTTCCAATCCATCGCCTTGCTGATTTGAGACGAGTGTGACCGTTTCTGCAGTTCTTGGATCGTAGAAAACAATATTTTGTCAAAGTTCACATTTGTCTTATATGGTTGCAAACCGTCATGTGACTGATTGCCCTCGTAGTATTCTCAAATGGAAGTTAATTTCTGTTCCGCGCAGTTGCTTTTGGGCGTTTGGAACACATCACGGGCGAATGGTAAAATGTGCTTTCTCTGAGTCTGGAGTTCGAAGACTTTTATTTGAAACCCTGTCATTGGAATTATCGATCTATTCGTGATTCTGCAATTCGTTACTTATGCCATTGGAAGCTTGTCTGTCGTCAAACTCATAATTTTTGTTTTCATGAAAAAATATATTTTTCAATTTCTTTGTACTCTAGACATTATTTTGATATATAATTTGCCTTTATTTGATTCTTGCATCAGTATTTTGGGTACTAGCGAACATTATAAAAAAAAATCCCAAAGTTTTGTTGAACGACCCCTTAATTAGTGTCCAAGCACAAATCATATTTTCAATCACTTTTTGGTCACTTGGCCAACACCTTAATTCTAACGTTCAGTGAGCGCAGATATGCGGAATAATAACCAGATCGCTTCAGTGAGCAGTTTGTATTCTGATTTATCACATGACTATTGTAAAGTTCAATGAAAAAGTCCATCTGATATTCTTCTATATGAGAACACGTGTAATATGACCTGCAAGGATTTTCATTGGCTGAATTTTAAGCCTCATCACCTAATTAATATCCATATTGTATCACTCCATTGTTTACAAACAAAACATGTCGCGTGTACTTAACTATCGAGTGGACGAAATTGTGAAAATAGATGGAAAAGGAGAAGGGGAAATTGTTAAGATCATTGATTCCACAAAAGGCTTGTTATACACTGTGAAAATAATAGGTATCGACATTGAAGTGACTCTCTCGGCAGAACGTTTGAGCCCATTACACGATGAACGCTACCAGACGCTAAATTGCCAAGAAACTGTTGGCGTTGCTGTGTGTTATTTTATGCAAATTTATCCTGTCAGTCAGAAAATCTGACGGCTCTGAATATGAACCAAGCTCGTTGCGTGGATTTATTTCCAGTATTGACAGAAATTTAAAACGTTTTAATTATGGCCACACAATAGTTAGCAGTGTAGAATTTGTGAAAGTGAGAGACATATTGAAGGCCAAACAACGACAACTGAAACGAAGTGGCTTGGGCAATCGGGAAATGAAGGCGGAGCCATTAAGTGACAATGAAATTGACATTTTGTGGCAAAGCGGTCAACTGGGTTCTTCGACACCCGAATCTATAATAAACTCTTTGTGGTTTTTAAACACTATTCACTTTGGTTTACGGGGTTCAGATGAGCACCGTAAAATGTGTTGGGGGGATGTTAGTTTGCACAAGGATCCAAATGGCCAGTAATATTTACAGTTTATAGAAAGACAAACAAAAACTCGCCCTGGTGCCAATGTGAGAGATGTTCGAAGTGTGCCACCCAGAATGTGGTGTAACTTTGATCTACCAGAAAGGTGTCCTGTGAATATTTATAAAAAAAGTACTCTCTTTTAAGGCCCTCTGGTAACAGTGACTAAAGTGACCCTTTTTATATAGCAACACATACTAAACAAGATATTATGAATGTCGGTGATCAGTGGTTTAAAAGACAGCCGATTGTAATAAATAAACTTACCTCCATCATGAAGCGCATGGCAAAAGCAGCTGGTCTGTCACCGGAAAGGAAACTTACAAATCACAGTGCTCGCAAACATCTTGTTCAGAAACTTAGTGAAAATAACATCCCTGCTCACCAGATTATGCAAATCACATGACACAAGAAGATCCAGTCAATTAACAATTACAGCCATATCAGTGAACAACAACACAAACAAATTTCTCGTGTGTTATCTAACTCCAATCTTCAAACTGAAAATAGGCCTCAATATCCTAAATCCATGGACACAGATGCAGTTTATCAAACCCAGTCAATTTCTAACACAAATTCCATTGATCGAAACACACAATTTGCGAGTAGACTACAGAATATGTTCACAGGCAACATTTATGGTGGGCACTTTGAAATACACATTCATAACCCAGAAACATCATCAGCCCAACCCGCTCAGAAACGTAGGGGCATCATTGTGTCCGACAGCGACTCGGATTAAAGTTTATAAAATATAGAAATTGCAAATCCCTTCTTTGGATTTGCTTCTCTTATTGTTGACAATTGAATTACTAATGAGGGTTTTGTTGCAGTCTGTTTATTAAATGTCAACAAGACCGTTTGTTTTGAGAACTATTTTGTAAAGCGGAAGTATTGAACGCATTCAGTCAACATGGGGAAAGTAGGTTAATTTTCTTTTTCCATGTACGGGTACACAGACTCGTTAAAAATAAATCGGTTCAAGTTCGTTTGTGTGTGTCATGTGATAAAAAGAATCTGAAATTCGTTTCTCTTTGACATAAGATTTATGAAACTCGTTTCGACAATTTTATTTTAGCTCGACAGAGGCTCGCTAAAATAAAATTGTCTACACTCGTTTCATAAATCTGATATCAAAGAGAAACTCATTACACATCCTCTTTTTATCATTTTGGATTAAACCATCTAAACCTCCTTGAGAGTAGCGTTGTTGGGTTTAGCATTCTATCCTTGACTGCGCAGTGGAGAGCAAATAAAAGTTCTAGACCTCGCACAACAACAATAAAAAGGATATTCTGATTTCAATTGTCAAAAAAGATATAAACAATATCAGGTACATAAAAAAATGCAATAACTAAAGAGAGAAACGCGATAAAAAGTTAACGTCAATTTAACCCATAAAAGTGGCCTTTCAAAATTATTCAGTTCTCAATTAAAAGGGTATTTTTCTCTCAGGAAAATTTTGTTACAACTTTCAGAAGACCCCCTTTGTCTGTTATATTTCTGTGACAGCAGTAACACATTTTCTGATACCATGATTGGAAAGTTTCTGATGATGTATTTTCTAATGTGGGTTTTCTAAGATTGTTGTGAAAGCAGGGATATGTTTCCCAGGCTTTGGATATCCCTCCCCTAACAGTACACCCATACTGCACGTTTCCTAGCGATACCAACCCAGTTCGTTCGCGGTATAGTGTTCTCATTAAACGTACCGTTCCGAATCTCACTTCCACTTACACTCCAGAACATATGAAAATTCACCTGTATATGGGGATCACAATCAAAGAACATACATTGTTTTGCAACAATGGAGTATTCAGTGGGCAAGGTATTGTGAAGACACTTCTTGAACTGAAAGAGATTTTTTCAGACCTGGTGGTTCGTGAAGTTGTCAAAGATGTAGCCTCGCATGGCGCCATATCTGGCAAGTAAACGTCCTGTGACGTATTTATCAGCTTTATAATAATAATTTTCAAAATTAATACAACGATCGCATGAAGAAATTGGGGTCAAAGCCTTGGAACAAATACCCTAACACCCCATAGTATTGCCATCGTCGGAGTGAGTTCCTGGGGACTGAATATAAATCCATATGTGTAAAACACTGTTTTTAAGAATCCTATATAAGAATTAAAAAAAAGGTCGTCCGACAAAACTTTTGACATTTTTTTGAAAATCTCAACAATGCCCAAAATACGAATTAAAATAGTGAATAGCGACATATTATATACCAAAATAATCACGAAAGTACACAAAACTTGAATTCATCCACTTTGTCAAAAATACTTTTATTTTTATTTCATTTTATTTTGTTTTTGCTTTTTATGACAAAGAAATTGCGAGCAGTATAAGTAACCGACAAGAATAATAAGGTACAGATCGGAAATTCTAATGTCTGAGTTGTAAATAAGACTCCACACACCATGCTCGGAGAAAATATATTCAGCATTTCATCACCGACGTGTTGAAAAATCTTAGAGGAAAATGAACAACCACGAAATATAGATTGTGTTGGGAAGACATGCTTGTTTTGATCACGTGATTCTTGGGCAAAGTTGGGAACGATTTAATTTGCAAAGATCTAACATCTGCAAACATTTCATTGCTGTTTTCGAATCTGCGAGGCAATGAAAATTATAACACACGATACATTCATAGAAAAATATTCAGCTGACAATGTAATAACTGCGTGATACAGTCCCTTGTAGCAATGTGAAATCTGATCACTGTAGAAAGTTACAGCAAGGGACTGATACGCCACCGATTCGAACTACTATTATTTATTTGATTGTTGTCGACGAGCAAAACACGAAAGTGTAAAATTATGTTTGAAAACAAAAAATATATCCACATCAACATGCATTGTAGTCCTCACAATTGTATATTTACGAAAAAATAATTTAATTGTAGCCGAACTATATTTGTGACGTAAAGAAGGCTTGGTGAAGTGTACTAATCTAATAAGAAAACCAAAGTTTCAGAAAGTTTTTTTCCTGTTCACCAAATATAGTGAAATTTAGAAACCCTGGACTTTTCGTCGAAAGTGCATTTCGCCGGAAAAGACAGTTCGTCGGAAATTCAAATTTTGAAACAGACACTTCGCCGAAGTTCTTTTTTAAAAATAACAAAATGTAACTTTATCTTACCGCTGGGCGAAACCCGATGGTTACAGTGCGACGAAAGTGCTGTGGTCGGAGTTAGACGAAGACTGACACGGGCCTGTGTGTGTGTATTGAAGGACACAGTCATGTTTTCGGAGAATTTGGAATGCTAATTTCTGATCCCCGAGGGGAATCGAACCGTCGGCAACCCCGCCTGGCCTTTAGGGGTCCAACACCTAAACCACTGGACCATTGCACACCGTCAGAAACGATCGCTGAAATCCAGCTTTTTAGATGATGTTTCCATCAATACTTGGTTCACTTTCCTCACGGCAGCTACATGAAAGTGTGAAACGCGCTGGCTACAGTGCGACGAAAGTGCCGTGGTTGGCCTCATACGAAGGCTGGCATTGGCCTGTGTGTGAAAACGGAAGGACACAATCATGTTTATGGAGAATTTGGAATGCTGATTTCTGATCCCTGGCCGGGAATGGAACCGTCGGCCACACCGCCTGGCTTTCCGCATCCAGCACCTAAACCACTGGATCACTCAACACCGTCAAAAACGAAGGCTGGAATCAAGCTTTTTAGATGATGTTCCCACAAGCAAAATGTTCTATGTTATGGAGCCTTCTTGTCGGCGTTAGAGACTTATATTATAGTTCGGTACAGAACGGGGTATTTATTATTCCAATTATATTAAATTTTACCATAACAGAATTGTTGGGGACAGCAGTATTTTTATCTAGAAAACTCCTGAAATGCATAAACCTATGGTTACAAAGACTGTGAACTGTGCCACATTATTAAAAAAAAACACATTTACTAAAACTGTGTTTGTGATAATGAACACGTGAAGTCAGCTTGGCAGTTAATGTTCTTATAAACTTCCAATTAATAACTAAATGACCACCTTTACTAATATAAAGCGATTGAGAACATAACAGCTGTTCGATGAATTGTTAATTTGAGCAAAATTATTGCTTCACCCGTACAATGACCAGCAAGTAAAATGAAAACAACCTTAAAGTATTAACCCTGTATTACCGTAACCGATTTACAATAGCAGCACAATTCGCAATAAACGATCTTGGGAAACCTTCCTTTATGCCCATCATTGAAATGACGACACTTTATAATTGTAGTTAAAATAACTCACCTAAATGTACAAAGAAACTTGAACCATCAAATTAACCAGTTGCTCGCCCTACCGACCCAATTCTTTCTATATGTAAAGACAGTTGATATGATGCAATGCCTTCCATACAGAAAAGTACAATGTTATTTTCGATCTTCTTGAAAGATGATTAATTTCGTTTTTATTATCTGCAAAGATGTTGCTTGAAAAATATAATATATAAAATAACTAAAATTGACGTGTGTGTGTCTTGTGTTATTGTTTGTTTCTTCCTAAAAAATACCATATCGAAAAAAATACTTTGCCGTAAATACAAGACATTTCGCTGAAAAATTTACTTTCAGGGAACTCTCTGATATTTTCCGGCAATTAGTATATTTTGCGGCTAAGTGTTCAATGTTCTGGCAAAACGTCCAAAATTCCGGCGAACTGTCCAGCTTTTTACGGCGAGATGTCCTAAATTTTCTTCTGGCCAAATGTACTTTCGGTGAAAAGTTCTGACCTCAAATTTAGTACCATCGTAAATTTAAATGTCTTCCTCGCACAGTTGCGTTGTGTATAAGATGGATCCACGTCGACTTTGATCGCTATTAGCACCAAAAGGTTGCACAATCACACGAATTACCGAAATGAGACCACAACATTTCATAAGTTTTTAGATGAATGAATTTAATAACCAACATAATTGCGATATTGTTCAGTATTGTAAGTCACGGTCCATATAATTAGTATGGGTAAGTAGATAAGTTATTAATGTTCTTAAATCTCACGAGTAAGCAACAGTCAAGCCTTCCCAAAGGAGTAAGCAACAGTCAAGTCTCCCCAAAGAGCAAGTACAGAAGGACAAAAGTTTCAAAACAAATGAAGCATACCAACCCATGTACACAAATGAATTATATCCCATGCTTTCTAACTTAACGAAGTCGATTGATGTAAGTATTTCGCATGCGGGGCAGGTCAGTTTTGTTGTTTTGGCCATACTTGGGCATACACATTGCACTCTAGGGAGCTGTCGTTGCTCATGCAAGACCAGAAATGGTCAAATATAATATCAAACGAGGAAGTGAGGTAGTTTTCCCTTTTTGACGTATCAACCTCATCACTTTTTCCAATTTGACACAAATCTCATACAAAATGGCATAGAACTATGTGTGTGTGTGTGTGTGTGTGTGTGTGTGTGAGGGGGGGGGGGGGGGGGGTTGGTCACTGCAGACTAACAAAAGCCTCATTGGACATTCTTCATTTTACATTGAAGAACTCTCTCATGACTCCATACGTGTTCTTGAGAACTGTGTGGATTTGACCTTTGGTGACTTTCATAAAAGGTAAAACAAACACAAGAAAAATGTCAGCCCTTGTGAAATTTAGACACCCTAAATTACAAGTATCCTTACTACCCGTTCCTTGCAAGAATGAGAAAAAGATGTTCCCGAGTCAGTGCGGAAGGATTGCAGAATACAACTATTCAATACATTTAAGGTATTTTATTGTACAAAAACTGGTCTCTTTATTGTGCCATAGCAGACTTTCAGGCAGTGCGTACAGTTCCATGGCAAATAGTAGTTTCCATATTATCTATGTTTCATTCCAAAAAATGATATATAATTTATTGGGGTTGTTCCTTTCTGGTGTTTTGGGGGAATTTGGACAAAATTACCTAAAAGTTCACCAAAGTTAGGTTGGACGTCCCCTTAAAATAGACATGTTATTCTCGATGACATAAAATATCAAGTATAGTTTTCATTTTTTGGTGTTCAAAACTGGACAGCACAAAAAGTAACAAATTATTATTTTGTTTAGATTTTGTTTTTAACGACATCGAAATTGGTCTATCACCTTTAGGTGATGTTTTAGTAATGGGAAATTTAGCTTGAAAATAGGTTACATGTTATTATCATTTTTCCTTTTTGGGTGTTCAAAATGGCGAATAATTGTCAAGGAATAGGAATGGACAGCAACAAAGTCACAAATTATTATTTTGTTTAGATGTATTACGACATCGAAAATAACCTGTCACTGGTTTCAAGCTAACTTTACATTACTTATATACCACCTTAAATATTAAAAAAAAAAACAACCACCTACCTCATGCACGCTAACAGATCTTGGTCTTTATTAATTTGGAACAAATATCTGTTACCATCTTACGCAGCAGGCTAATTTATCAAAACCTGTTGAGGATAATCAGGTGATCGCCAATTGAATGTCCGCTAGTCTTTTTGAACTGATCATAACCTGATGTTACACAATATTTGACCTGCCGGGCAGTTTGGTCAGGCATTAATTTTGCGAAGTTCCGATGATATGATTTGGACAGTACACATGCGTTTTGCAGTCCTACAGGTAGCGACAAGGGCAGCTAGTCAACATACACGCTTCAAATAGACCCTGGACTGCATTAGTATGAGGTCATGTCCACCACGTGTATTTTGTGCAACTCTATTGCCCGAATGCTGATAGGAAATTTCTGTTTAAATCCTTTACCTTACAAATAGAATTATCTGAGCCGCACTATGCACAAAATCACCCTTCAAATTGTATCATTTAAGAAACTTTTCCCCAAAATATAGCTTATGAACCCTTATTGAAACGGGCTCGTTCTAACAAAGAACCATAAGCTGTGTGTTCGAGGTAGAAAATGAATATTTTTAGATATTCAAGAACAGTAGTATGTCTCGCAAGTTTGAGTATACAGTTGAGGGACCTCGGAGGGGGACCTCGGAAGTGACGTCATGTCACATGATCCAGTGGTGCTATGTTGTGTTGTCGTGGTAACCCGCGTGAGTGGCAATGTTGTGACCATAGTGATACGTGGTGTTAGTGCGCATTCGCAGTGCGGGTTGTTAGGGTGATACGTGTTTCCTTAGTCCATTTTGTAAACTGGAGGCAGCCATCTTGGTTTCTATGGTAGCACGTGGTTGCTATGTGATCTAGAGGCTTCTTATAGGACAGGGGTATGTTCGACGGGTATGTTTCGTTGTACAAGAG
The DNA here is from genome assembly GCA_031216915.1 of Pictodentalium vernedei. Lineage (NCBI taxonomy): Eukaryota > Metazoa > Mollusca > Scaphopoda > Dentaliida > Dentaliidae > Pictodentalium > Pictodentalium vernedei. Next base: position 51,138,640 of record CM062293.1, on the reverse strand, counting down.
TAGTTTTCCGATTCGTAGAATTACGAGAAACAACCCGACAATCCCCCCAAATCACCCAAATCCACCCCAAACTACCGAAATTGACTTTATTTAAAACGGATTTCCCCCATAATCCTTTTTAGGACCGCCATACCATGGTATCGATAGGCTCCCCAGGTACAGAGAAGTATCCCCTCCCCAGGGATAAGTTCGATTGAACTAGAGTTCATACAATTACCCAGTCCCTCCAAATCACTAAAATCAACCCACAAACTACCGAAATTGCCTTTTATTTGATACGGATTTCCCCCAGAATATTTTGTAGTAGAGCAGCACGTAGTGCTATAGTACCGAGGGGGGGGGGGGGGGGGGAGGCATAAAAGATGCGTTCGATTGAACTAGAGCAGTTTTTCTGGTTCGAATTTCTCCCAGAATTCATATTTACTTCGTAGAATTACCACAAGCAACCCCATAATTTTTTACTTGGCTCTGATTTCCCACTAAATTCTCGATTTCTACCTATGTATCTACAAGCTCTGTTATGACTTCTTTGTTCTATTTATTCTGACTTCCCTAAACATGTTTATGTTCTATTGTACACATTGCATGTAGCACAAGAGCACATGCTGGATGTGCCGTTATGTGCTTAAGTGAAAAGGCACAATGTGACACATTGTGCACTAGCACATAGGCACATGCTAGATGTGCCAATATGTGCTTATGTGAAAAGGCACAATGTGACACATTGTGCACTAGCACATAGGCACATACGGGTATTTGAGGATACCTATGACCTGGTATTGTATTATTTGAGGATACCCTGTATATGATACTTGTCATGTGTACACATTACAGTTAGCACATAGGAACATGCTGGATGTGCCGATATGTGCTTATGTGAAAATGCACAATGTGACGCATTGTGCCCTAGCACATACGGGCATTTGAGGATACCTGTTGTATTGTTCTACTGGATGTGCCGATATAGGCTCATGAGAAAGTGCACAATGTAACAAATTGTGCCATAACACATTGGCACATACGGGTATTTGAGGATACATATTGTACTGTTCTACTGGACTATTGGAGGGTACCTTTTTTGGATACTTATTTGAGGATACTATGATCTGTTTGAACGGCCTTCTAGACCACGCCAAGACATACCTATCCCAAATTCCCCTTATAAACTATCGAGCAATTACTGAAAACCCATTGCGCGTACGACTCGAATCCCATCCAGCAAATGTGCTACAGAGCAATTGCTTGATCGATTGACTCGACATACTGCTCAAACGACTCGAATCCCATCGAGCAAATGTGCTATAGAGCAATTTCTTGATCGAGTGACTCCACATACGACTCTTCGACTCATTTCAGAAAAGGGGATTCCATAGCCACAGACGTTTTCAAAAAATGGATTCTCAAAAAGTGATTCCGTAAGTGTGATTTTTATCCGATTCCGTGAAATGGGATTCCGTGATTTGACATTAACACTCGCGGGTATTCCTCTTCCCTGTTGAAGGAATTTAGTTCAAGGGATGTTAATATTATATACCCCCATTAAGCTTATAGTTGAAAAATAAAGTTCAAACGTTTGTTATGGGGCCCAGTCTTTGTTCAGTCATTGTTATATTTTGTTCACTTCGATCTTGGTTTTGTTGGATCTTCGTTTTGTTCAGTTAACACCGCGTTGTATTTAGGGGTATAGTTCAGAAATACAGATCAAAACTTTATTGAATTCAAAAGGGCTGACACAGGGTCATATTTTCATTAGGGTTATAGTTCATTCAGGTCTAAACTTTACTGAGTTTATGGGACGTTAAGATTAAGTCAAACTTCGTTATGTTTGTTATGTTCACTTCACTTTTGGTTGTGTTGGATCTTCGTTCACTTTGTTATGTTCAATTCACTTTGCCAACTTCATCGGGATCAGTTCAGCCTTAGCTGTGTACTAGGTGTTCGTAATTCAGTTCTGTCCAGCTAGTTCATCACCTATAACTTTATGTTCTGTTCACTTCGATCTTGGCTGTGTTGGATCTCTGTTCACTTCGTTCTGTACCGAACCAGAAAAACTTCTCTAGTTCAATTGAACGTATCTTTGATTGGGGACCACCCTCGGTACTATAGCACTACGTGCTGCTCTTTTACAAAATATTCTGGGGAAATCCGTATCAAATAAAAGTCAATTTCGGTAGTTTGGGGTGGATTTCGTTCATTTGGAGGGATTGTCGGGTCTATTTGGGTAATTGTATGTACTCGAGTTCAAGCCAACTTACCCCTGTGGGCCTTCTCGGTACCTGGGTGCCTCTCGGTACCATGGTATGGCGGCCCTAGAAAGTATTTTGGGGGAATCTGTCTTAAATAAAGTAAATTGTGTTTTTTGTGGTGTATTTTGGTGATTTGGAGGGATTGTCGGGTTGTTTGTGGTAATTCTACGAATCCGAAAACTACTCTTATACAAAGAAACATACCCGCCGAACATACCTCTGCCCTATAAGAAGCCTTTAGGTCACATAGCAACCAGGTGCTACATAGAAACCAAGATAACGGCCTCCAGTATACAAAATGGACGGCAGAAACACGTACATGTATCAACCTAACAACACGCACTGCGCATGAGCACTAACTTCACGTATCATTATGGTAATGGCGACACAACATGGCCACCCACGCGGGTTACTACGACAACACAACATGACCTCATTTCCGAGGTCCCCCACCGAGGTCCCACAACACCGAGGGCCCACTAGATTAAGACGAAACCTTTTTCCAAGTTTCGTCTTAATTTAGTATTACGCAAAACGGTTTTCAGTTACTCATTTTTTGGTGTTTAGCGACACTTTCAACAGCCATGTTCATATCCTGTCAGGCAGCTTTACGAGCGGAGGAAGCCGGAGTACCTGTAGAGAACAACCGGACAGCCGAGCGCAATTGTAACTGACTCACTCAATCGGAACAATTCGGGTTAGCAACCGTTGAAGACATAGACAGCATTAGCGTGATGTGCCTCAGCACACTGTGTCACCATGCCCCCACTTAGACAATATGGATTAAGTATCTTGCGAAAGGACGCGAAGCATGCGATGTGAGGCGGTTGCGGTGAATCCTTGTTTAGAGTAATGGACTTTAGATGATTTGATCTTTGATCAATCTTAACTCACGTCTAGAGAATAATAGAGATGGGCAATACATCGAAAAACCGACCCGATACCGCGTCCATGGGGATACCGAAAACCCGCACAAAACCAATCATTGAATACCGAAACCGTCTGAATGTTCTTATAATTTTTTTTATAAGGCTTAGTTGAGGTTTCATAGCAGTTGAAGGGTTCATTTTTATAAAAGAAATTGGCTGATTTTATTTTCAGTTTTTATGACCCTTAGGGGCCTGGGCAATTGTCCTGAATTCCTTCTAGACTACAAGTCCAATTGTCCTGAATTCTTTCTACACGACAAGTCCAATTGTTCTGAATTCCTTCTAGACTACAAGTCCAATTGTCCTGAATTCCTACTTGACTACAAGTCCAATTGTCCTGAATTCCCACTATACTGCAAGTCCAATTGTCCTGAATTCCTTCTAGACTACAAGTCCAATTGTCCTGAATTCCTTCTAGACTACAAGTCCAATTGTCCTGAATTCCTTCTAGACTACAAGTCCAATTGTCCTGAATTCCTTCTAGACTACAAGTCCAATCGTCCTGAATTCCTTCCAGACTACAAGTCCAATTGTCTTGAATTCCTTCTAGACTACAAGTCCAATTGTCCTGAATTCCCACTAGATTACAAGTCCAATTGTCCTGAATTCCCACTAGACTACAAGTCCAATTGTTCTGAATTCCCACTAGACTACAAGTCCAATTGTTCTGAATTCCCACTTGACTACAAGTCCAATTGTTCTGAATTCCCACTAGACTACAAGTCCAATTGTTCTGAATTCCCACTTGACTACAAGTCCAATTGTTCTGAATTCCCACTAGACTACAAGTCCAATTGTTCTGAATTCCCACTAGACTACAAGTCCAATTGTCCTGAATTCCCACTAGACTACAAGTCCAATTGTTCTGAATTCCCACTAGACTACCAGTCCTATTGTCCTGAATTCCTTCTAACCACAAGCCCAATTGCTTAACAGTGATTACCTTAACAGGTTAGAAATAACTGCCCAGTTGATTTGTTTATAGTCAGCTGGACATTCTGAAGATGTCATGGTCATGGCACATGCTCTGAGATTGCAAACGCCTCAAATAGGCCATTAAAGGTTAACCCCTTACCTAACGTAACGGCCAAAACAGGCCAGTGCTGTTCTCAGAAATCGCCATTCAATTTTCATTACTTTTTCATTGTTTGTCTTGAAAACATAGCTTACGACACCACATTGGAACGAGCTCGTTGAGCTCGTTCCAATGAGGTGCATAAGCTATGTTTTTGAGGCAAAAATGAAAAGAATTAGTTATTTAAGACTTTTATTTGCACATGTCGTCTGCTTTTCGTGTTAGGTAAAGGGCTAAGTGTGTTTAAAAGAAGTCAAATAGTTACTGTATATATGATTTGTGTTCCTATAAGAATGTCACTGTTGAATTTATTGGCAGTGGCATTTGTGGAGCTGTGGTAGAATGAAACAAGAACAACTTTATTTGTATTTTCTTGATGTGAATTCCACTTCGATACCATCAGGAAATCTCAATCATGTCAGATACTGAATACCGAACCGAAACCGAGGATTACCCCCCTTAAAAATGCCGAAACCGATACCGAACTTAAAATTCCAATACCGCCCGTCTCTCCTCATGTCTTTTACGTTGAGTCCAGGGTAAGACACAGGCACTTCATACCGATTGTCAGTGTGGGAGCGCAGTGGCGTGTATAGAAAGGAGTATGCGCGCTAACTGACGCTAACCCTGAGTGTATGGGGTTAGTAAGTTGGAATGCCAAAATGTACTCGCCGTTGCTCGGAGATTCTCTCTAGGTGTTCCTGATTCCTCCACGCGTGAAAATGTCAAAATTATGCTAGCAGTAGGAGAGGGACGTTTCACTGTGTTTGAATGGCCCTCGAGGTCTGACCCCAAATCGAGGCCATGCATCCCCAATGCGCATGCACGTTTAAGCCAATAAGCGTATCCCTGTTTTGGGTTGCGTCTCACGTATGCGTGTCACCATCTTGTTTCCTGACACCACTTTGTTTCCTTTTCGCCATTTTGTTTTGATGGCCATCTTGGATGTTAACAGTGTCCCGTAAGGTCATTTGGATATTGTACCCAAAATAGACGCCACGTTTGATGTTGTTTCCTTACTTCAACAGACCGCCTTTCACGATACCAAGTAGACTGTTTTGTTAGCCACCATTTTCCGTCTTGTTTACCCACTAAACCAAGATCTGATCACTGGGTCTGCCGGTCTGGTTGCGAGATTTCTATAGAAGTAGATAGTTCGTCTCCTGTACAATGTACCTACAATATAGCCCACATCTTTTAAGTGGGGGTATAATAAAGTCAAGTTTAGACAATCGTTTATAATCAGGCTGCTTTTTTGTGCGACTTTCACACCAGGTACTGATAACCAAGTCCTATCATACCCGTAAAGCAGAACTTGACTACTAGGGTCAACAGGAACTGATCCATATCCCACAATTCACTGCGATAAAATGATTTAATTTTTAATTTGCGTATTGGTCCATCATTTAACCCTTTGGGGAACACAAAATACGACATTTGGAAATAAAATTCTTAAACATCTAGTTTTTTTCATTTTTGGAGTCAAAAACATACCTTATGACATCCTCATTGGAACGAACTCAACGAGCTCGTTCCAATGAAGGGTCATAAGCTATGTTTTTGAGACAATAAAAATGTATGGTAATTTTTGTGATAACCGCTGGCCGGTTTTGGTCATTACGTTGGGTAAATGGTTAAACTTGTATTACCGCAAGGCTGAAATACGGGGTATCACGATGTTTCGAAATCGCAAACTGAGATCAAAACTCGGTAACATCTTGGGGACGGACCTGCCAGATGTGGCTGGCGAGACACGTGGTCTGCTCGAGAGGGGCTCTCCATCCCTTTCCTCACCAAATTTAGGCTCTTGTGGAATAAATAGTTTTCAACACATTTGTGATGGATTTTATTCGCTTTCCAAGCCATGTAAGAGGGAGCACGGTGGCTCAGTGGTTACGGCATTGGACTTCAAAACGAAATGTCTACGGTGCAATCCCCGTCAAGGGAAAATGCGTTATGTCATTGGGGAGGCACTTGATCCCGATTGCCCACGGGGGGGGGGGGGGGGGGGGTCGGTGACGTCGTGTACTAAGGCGTACTGCGCGTCGATGGTATACTTGTCTTCAACAAATGCTAACCCTGTTTGTGTGGAGTTAGTACGTTGGGGAGTCTGACATTTACTCGCCGCTTCTTTGTGGTTCGCTTCTGGTACTCCGGCTGTCGATGTGATCCTGTTTGTCGAAAGTATCTTTAAACCCCAACATGAAAAGACAAAACCATAAAAAGAACACGTAAGACCTTCCCCTCCTCTCAGATTAAATTATTAATTTTTTGAAGAGTGCAATTCTTTCAACTGGTTTCGTGATTTGTTTTTACAGAATATTATTTACAACAAAATGTGCGAATCTATTTTGTATTCTCTGGACGTTTCAGTAAAAATTTAATACTGCAGCCCTATAGGGCTGTGGGGTTGAAATATTATTATTATTACTTTCCAAAGTGGGATTTACTGGGATTTCCGGGTTTGATTATAAACGATAACTTCACAAGTGAATTATGCAATCAACAATTGTGTCATGTATCTGTTCGCGAAAACGAAGAAGCTTTGCCGTGGGTGTAATGGGGACTTCATTGCTTTTTTGTTTTTTTTAACACTTTACCTAATATGAAAAGCAGACGGCACTTGCAAATTAATTCTTGAATAGTTATTATTTTCATTTTTGTCTCAAAACATAGGTTATGACCCCTCATTGGAACGAGCTCGACGAGCTCGTTCCAATGAGGGGTCATAACCTATGTTTTAGAAACGAAAAATGAAAAAAAAAATGAAAATTAATTGGCGATTTTTGAGAATAGCGCTTACCGTTACGTTAGGTAAAGGGTTAATTAATATAATTATCGTTAATAATGAAAAGTAATAAACAGAGTAATCGCTTGACTTGACTGGTTACATGAAATAATTTATTCGAGGCGAGGGACTATATTGTAAAACACTCGTGCACATTCGCGCACTCGTGTTTGTACAACGTCCCTCACCTCTGCATGAATTATTTCACGTAACCATTCCAGTCAAGCGATTATTCTCTATATCTTCACCAGGGGCGGTGGAAGCTAGATAAAAGTGGAGGGACACAAACTTACATTGCTACCATGGTTCGACACAGTGTGAGAACGATTACATTCAAATATCGGCAAATGTACCATCACGCGCTACAGTTTCTCGTTTAGATAAATATGCTGCTGTGTTGTCACTGTCTTGTCTGTTTCTTCCACTTCAACCATCTTCCAACTAGCTAGCCTTCGGGTTGGGAGATTGTTGAAGCAGACAAAACGCACCGAAGCGACCGGAAGTGGGAGTCATTGGCAAAATAATGTTTGGATTTGCTAATAATGTTACAGGAATGCTTGTATATTGACACGTTTGCATGCGTACTTTTTAACTCATGTCTCAAATTCAATTTTAAAACGAACCGCTTTTAAGAGCACGGATTCCTATACATTTTACTTTGAGGATTTAGAACTGTGACCTCGAAACTCTTCGAACATCACGTGAACCTCGTTTCAGACAGATGATGTTATCAATTCTAAGGTCCTAATTTTGGCAATGAAATTTTTCGAGGCATGGAGATGTCGGTGATGTTCGAAAGGGGTGCCACAATCAGGTTACAACCGTGCCCATGCGATGAAAGAAAATATTTGAAAATCAACATTTGCAAAGATTTCGTTTGGCTTCGTTGTTTTGTTTATTTCCTATATAATATTTGATGTGTGCATGACTGTTAAAACACCCACCTGGTCGACACCTTCTCTCTCGGGTTCTCGAGCAATGGGTTTCACCGCTGGCCGATTCAGCAGAATTGATGGACAAATTAAGCCGATGTTGAGGAGGAATTTGTGGTAGTCATAATATTATGTTAGTGAATATTGTCAAAAAGTCTTTGCTACATTCCATTTGTATGTTTGCACATGCATATTGACTTCAGGCAGTAACTCCAAATTTCTTTTCAGTGTTTTGGAAGTGTTAATTTTCACGACAAGTGTGTTGTATTTACTTCAGCCTTCTGCAATCATGGCTCACTACGAACTAACGGCGTTTATTCGATTTGTTCAAGGAATGTTTGAGGTTTGTATAGGTGTAAATAATTTCCGATTATTACGTTCTACTTTTTTTTTCGAATACTCAACTCCTTGAACCCCGTTGATATCTTCCACGTCAGTTCAGTGCCAACGGTTGAAGAGTTTTTTATCGAGGGAGGGTGTGGGGGGGGGGGGGGAGACCAATGGATATTTTCAGCGTGCAGCCTTGGAGCTGCGCGTTAAAAATATTGATTTGTCTACCATACAAATTCGCAAGCGAACCATATGAATGCAGGAGTCAATACTATAAAACGTTTACAATTGTATTTTCTAGAATTGTTTTTTCCAGTTTTGTCTTTAAGTGGGTTAAAATAAACCATTAGCATTTTCAAAGATCTGGCAATTTGTCAGTTGGCAAATTGCCATATCTTTTAAAATACTAATGATTCATTTAGTCAGTTATATTAATAGGTAGAAAATACAATTTTAAAAAATACAATTGTAAAAGTTTTAAAAGTATTGTATCTTGGTCGTATTACGATCCTGGCCGAAGCCAGTCTATCGTGTTCAATAGGTTAAGCTCGAATGCTGTTACTCATTATATTACCTCTGCTATCGCTTTTTATTGTATTCCAACAGTAGAACATGGATATTTAATGAAGAACCTATCTAATGCGTTGCAGAATATTTCTTAATTTTTTTAAAATTTCAACATTCCAATGGCATGTGCAACAACATTTGCAAAAAGATTGTTTATTACACGCATGTTCTATGAACTCTCCATCTTCAGCAACAGCGGAAAATGAAAATCTGTTCCACATAGATGTGTGGAACAGAAATAGTTGACGGACTATTTTTAAATAGAGGCGAAATTTCAAAATCGTGCACCGCAATTACAATTTGAATCCCTAGCGATAGCTAAAAATATTAACACGGGTTCCCCTGCAAATTTGGTTGGCGATAAAATGTGTTCTTTCTGTTGATAGTTCCCCCCTTGAGTTCCATTGTGTTCTGTGTGCCTTCTGGCATATAGAACGTATTGGAACTCAGGGGACGAGTTGTCAAATGAATTGCTGGGTGTCCTTCTAATAATTGTTTTAAAAGACATGAAGGCATGTAATAAACACAGAACGACACACACGCTTGTGTTGTTCTATGTATTTATTGGGGTTAACAACACTCCCAATAACAAAGGTCACAGCGTGCTGGGCAGTTAAAAAATAATAAAAAAAAAAATAATAATAATCACTGCAGTGCAAAATGGTTATAAGATTCCGATGTAGACAAAACATTGACCCACAAGCGGCATTCGAGAACTGGTTTAAAATCTCCAACAGAAGGCTTTTTAATAGTGGTAGAGAACCAGAGCTTACCGGCCAATGCTCATAAAAAAAAAATAAAGCAAGAGATTAACCCACTGTGTAGAACGTGTCACCATATTGAAGAGACAGTGGACCACATTTTAGCCGATTGTCCTGTTTTGGCTCCATCAGAATACACTAATCAGCACAACAAAACACCTGCCTATTTGCACTGGAAATATGTAGGCAATATGGCATTCCTACCAGCGGTATTTGGTATACACATAAACCGGCAACGATTGTGGAAAAGACCAATACAAACGTCTTGGGGACATGCCTGAGCATACACATGAGATCAAAGTCAACAGACCAGCTATTATGGTGAAAGACAACAAGTCGTGACTTTTGATAGATGGCGATACCATTTGAGAGGGACACATCTGTCAAGGAAGTTGAGAAATTTTCAAAGTACCGAGACCTTGAGATAGAAATTCAGAAGTAGTGGGGACTAAGGCAATAGTTGTCCCAGTTGTGAATAAATGAATTATTTAACGAAAATTATTAATATATTATATTAAATGAATATACGCTATTTATTAAGGGGATTACGTCATAGCAATTAAGGTTATTAAAATTTTAAACATATGACCGCACACTTGTCTCCTTCACCCCTCCTCATGACCTAATTTGACCCCCCTTATTTGATGAGGAGCGTCTCCACCGGTCAATCGAGTTGTGCATCTCTGCTACTTGTGGCGCGATGATGGTCAAGTTGAATCAGCTGAAACCCGCAAGTCGCGCAGTTAAATGTCAAGTTTTAACATTTCTCCATGTTTTTTCTAATGTATCTTTCCTATTATAGGATTTCAGACAAAACGTCCACTGGAACATCTTGACATCGACGTCTGTTCGATGTACACTGCCTCTCTCTTTTGTTGAATTTTCTATTGAAACACAAAATTGACAGTTCAAAGCACCTTCTTGGTGTGTTTTCAGATGATCCATTAATTCATCTCTTGAAAGTATTGGGGCATAAAGTACAGCCATGTATAGCCTCTCTCCCGTATACAGTAGTCTCATGGCGATTTATCTTGTGATTTTTTTGAGAACCAGTCAAAACGTAGAAATCGGACCGTTAAAAAATCGATGAAATTTGAAAATTTGAATCTGGAAGAAGGTTGCGTGTTGACCGCTAATTTAATGAGGTTTTTATTACACCCATAACTTTTGAACAATAGATTTAATTGCTTCAACATCTGTCACTCTCGTATAGTAGTTGGCGTTTGAAAAAAAATCGATTTAATTACACCCAGACACAATGCAGTGTTTACCTTAGCACGTGCCCAGTTCAGGGTCAGTCGATAGCATTCATATATATGTTCAGTACGTCAATATTGTTTTTTAAATAAATTATTTGTAAATAAATTATTTTTTTTTACCTAATAATATCTATCCCAAATTATGACTTTAAAAAAAATATGTACTAATCGACATTATTATGCCTCAAGTTTGTAACATCAGTCGTGATTGGTTAATCTGACACCTTCTAAAGCTCATAGTACTGGAGTTTGGAGGCAAAACACGGGTACTATCGGAACGTTTTTCCCTGGAGACAAGAGAACGAAGAAAATGTAAGCGCCATTTCCATTGATCAGCGTCGATTGGAATTTCTCAACACCAAACACTGGCTCTGTGTCCGTTTAACTTTTTTCAACGCCGGTAGACACAAACTTACCAACAAATATATCATCTTCAGTGGGTGTGTTTTCAATTTTAACTGCAAACAATGAATTCAAAAGAATCAGAAATATTAAAAAACTCACTCACGTGTTGTTCACCACTTCAGTGAATCCTGAATATGAGTCAGTTATGACTTCAATCAATTGTATTTCCACAAGTTTAGTACTCCTCGACCTTACTGAGCCTCAACCTCAAGCTCAAAATAAATTGTTTCACTCCGCTTAATTCTATCAACTGTTGTCGCCCTAGAAACATGAATTTATATTCCATTAATTTAAATCACTTTTCACTCAAGCATTAACAATGAATTATAGCACGAACAGCATGATGCAGTTGTAAACATTGGCATTTGTTGATATAGAAACTCCCAAAGCGACGGCTCTTGTGACAAGTCATTTTCGAAGAGACATCATTCGTTCGAAATGACGTCATGTTTTTGGATTCGACTACATTGTTGTTACAAGATTGACGGCTTGTTGCAGTTAACGCTTAACAATGAAAGTCATATTTTGTTCGGCATAATAAAATAATTAGAACGTTCCTTTTCATGTTCTATCGGTCGATAGTACCTGAGTGTGTGTGATTTCTGAAATAAAACCTGAAGCAGCTTCGGTGCTTCAGGTTTTATTTCAGAAATCACACACACTCATGTACTATTGACCGATAGAACATGAAAAGGAACGTTCTAATATTATATTATTAATTCATTTATTAATATACTAATTATTATAATCAATCCTAATTACACTCATTAATTACATTAATTACATTAATTATGCAACAGTCATTAATTAAAATTAATTAAGCAACAATTATTAAAGTGATTAAAAAAAAATATTCATTAAGTGACGTTAATTACCTTACGTAACTTTTTTAATTAAGATGACGTCATCACCCCCGTCACCCCCGGTCACCCCTGCCCGGCAGATTTGGGTCGAAAACCAATTCATATACTACTGTCATTCGTGACTACATGCAGATTGAATTTTTCGTTTGTGTTGAATAGGGCATCATCGTTAGGCCTAGTGGAATGGCAGCCGAAATATTGATGTTTATGCAAGTAACAACTCTTGCGGCAGTGTTATATGACCCGAAGTCTATTGATCAAATTTTTCCTCCGACCCAAAAAGCAACGAATTGCAGTAATCCAAACGTATTGTCACAAACGCAAGGACAAGCCGCTTCTCTCTTTACCCGTCGATTGTGTCTCGCATCTTGCCGCTATTTCTAAGGTGATAAAAGGACGTCTTGCATAATTGAATTGCATGCTTACCCGCCAACAGATTTTCATTCATGAAATATCTTCGGTTGCGAACTGAGGCAGAAACTATACTGCCTTCAAAGTTAAGATGGAGTTTTGTGAGCGTTGATAGCTGATGGGGGTATTCCAATGTAAATAATTTCTTTTTTCGGAATTTAGTTTTAGGAAGTTTTCCGTGTTTCGGATGGGGTAAGCTGGAGTGCCCGGAGAGAATCACCGAGCTTCGGCAAGCAACTGCCAGACTCTCCAACAAAATAATTCAATACAAGCCGAGTTAGTACCGGTTGAAGGCAAGTGACCATCGACATGCCTTGGACTATAGCGCTGCCCGTAAAACTGCCCGATACGATACGACTCTGGTTGTTGAAAGTGTAGTTAAACCCCAAATAAAACAAAAACCCAAAAGTAAACACAAATGACATACAAAATAAATAGGTACTAGAGCCGGTGTGATCAGATTTAAAGCACGAGTAGGACAAGGGTTTTTACCACTGGGGTTGTCGAGCAGTTAAAACCCTTATTCTACGAGTGGTTTAAATCTGATTACCGGCCCTCGTACCTATTTGTTTTATTTATACCATGCTTTTAACAAACACTCGACGTTGTCACTCAAAATGGAGAAAAAACACCACTTTCTATCGCAAATACATGGGTTTGTTTTGTTTACATCTGCGCTGGTGGGCAGTACTTCCGGCTGCACGTGAATGCTTGATTGACAGCTACACACAATGTCAAAGTTGATTGAATTTACTTTGCTATTTCAGTCAAATTATGATAAACAATTCTTAAATTTTATTTTAAATATTTAATTATTTTAAACTTAATACGTCATTGCACGTGGTAGATAGTGCCACAAAACGTCGTATGTTTGAATGAAACATCACGAAGAGTGAATGTATCGAAGTCCGCAAATTGTGTCATGTCAATGGCCAATTTCGATGAACTTCCTACTTTCGGTGAAAATGTTTTTAACCGCAGTAGAAGCTTTTCACCACTAATGGGGTTGAAAGCTAAAATTTAAGGTACAGGCTTTTCACATGTTGTAACATAGGTGAGCATGGTATGAAACATGTTAAAACTATTCTATTTCACAGGGGTGCATGGTGCCTGGTGTTTACGGTGTTCTCGCGGCATGGGCTCCAACTAGAGAGAGAAGTCAGTTTGTCGGCACAGCTTCCTCAGGTGTGTTATAATAGTACGCATACAAATTACCAGAGGTGGTGGAATCGGGGAAGGGAGGGGGAACAGAGGGTATTACTGTGTAGTATTTTGACTACAAATGTTCACAATTTTCTGTTCCTGTTCCAGTGGATTTCACATTCAATGGGTTCTATACATTTCTTCTACTTCAACCATCTTCCACCCAGAAGCCTATTTCGAGATCGGGCTGGCAACTGGTTGACGTATTTTACAGACCTAATCAAGACTAGACTGTTGTCAGGAGCACCGGAAGCACGAAAGGGCAAGGGCACTTTCTTATACTGCAAGTCCGGAAAAATCATGAAATTGGCAGATGGAAATTGAAAAACTAGGGAAAAGTCCGGGGGTGGGGGGGGGGCGGTGGTCTTCAAAAAATTCCGATACACAAGGCCGGGGTGGGTGGGTGGTCCAGCAGCTCCAAAACTCACTTTTCTCCAGGTGGTCTAAATTTTTTCCTCACATACTTTTAACAGATAATTATAGTTGGAATTTGTTGAGACGCATTTTGGGATGATTTTACAATATATTGGGGTAGTTATTATGAATTGGGAGTTCACCTATGGCTCTCAGACACCAGATTAACCCATTAACCAATGTAGATAGAAGACGACACTTGGAAAAAAATTGTTGACTGACTAAAGTTTTTCATTTTTTGTCTCAAAAACAAAGCTTCTGACCCATCATCGGAACAAGTTCAATGAACTCATTCTGATGATGGAGTCATAAGCTATGTTTTTGAAACCAAAAAGTGAAACGATAATAAAATTTGAATGGCAGTTTTAGTGAATAATGCTAGCCAGTGTTTGCCGTTATATTCACTGTTACATTGGGAAATGGGTTGAACGACTTGCCCAATATCTTTGACTCTGTGAGTAAATGCAACCAAGTAAATAAAATGAACATTTATATCTGGTTATAGCAGGTTATAGTGAAATTTTGTTCAAAACAACATCAAACTTTCATTAATCTCTCTTTCTCAATTGGCTGAATTTCTACTGGACAAATTAGACCAGGATGTTTCACTTTATAGTGATTTGCCAAGTGGTAGGACCAGTACACAACATCAGAAAGAGGACAACGGTATGGCCTGTTGGTACATGGTGATGTTGGTGAAGATTTCTCAGCTGGCCTCAGGCTGAATTTTACAAACATGGTGCAGTTAGATACTGGCGTTGAAGTTTGGTGAGATGTGCGTTTCAAGTCAATAGAACAACCAACCATAGTTGCCACAAAAGCCACACACAGAATCACTAAGTTGCCTATTGATGACATGAGTACCAATGTGAAGTCTGATGAATTAATGACTGTTGAGCACTAAATATGATATTGTACCATCTACTTACCCTTTATGTTGTTTGGAAAGCTGAAACCAGATGTAATTGAAGTAAAATTTGCACCGACACTGAAAGAGCTGCATCAAGTTGCCCATGTCTCTGTTTTGTTAGTTACCTCCCTTTGGACAGCTTAAAAAACTCGACTGACTGTTAGAATGAAATAGGAAGATGAAATGCAAGTGAAAGCATTTAAAATTTTGTCAATTTAGACCAAATGGGTGGTTAGTGGGGGTGGGTGTACCATTCGAAATCGGAAAAATAAATTCCTTCAAGAAGGGGGGTGGTGGGTGGTCTTCGGGAGGAAAAAAAAATTCAGCCCGGTGTACAGGATTTTTTTGAAGACCCCCCCCCCCCCCCCCACCCTGGAAAAGTCCATAATATTCACACATGAGAAGAGAAATATTCTACCTTTGATGATCATAAATCCCCAAATTAATACAAATTTCCATGACTTAAGTACGTTTTTGCTTAGTCAAAAGGCGCTATGTGCCCCCTGTGCCCCCTGTGCCCCCTTCGTGGTAGAGATGGGCTGTATTGGAATTTTGAGTTCGGTATCAGTTTCGGTATTTTTAGGTAGGCATACTGCGGTATCGGTTCGGTATTCGGTATCTGATTTGAGCTTTTCCGATAGTACCAAAGGGGAATTTACATTGGGAAAATACAGAATAAGTTCTTGTATCGTTTTACCACAGCACCACAAATGCCAATACCAATGAGCTCAACAGTCACATTCTTTTGCCAACACAAAGCAAATCTACAGTAATTGTTCAGAAAACACCTTATCATTTGAAGTTTTATTTAAGGTGTTCGTGATCTCAGAACATGTGACATGAGCATGTCATCTTTAGTAGGACCCGCTGACAGGGCAGTAAGCAAGTCATCTGGGCAGTTTTTTTCTAGTAAAGTCTTGGCTGCCTGTTATGGTAGCCAAGATTTGGCAAGAAACCATTACTAAGCAACTGAACATATACAGACTGTAGTGTATTGGGAATCAGGACAATTGATAAGGCCCTTGAGGGTTAACAAAACTGAAAAGAAAACCAGTCACTTCTTTCATGAAAATGAACACTTCAATTTCTGTCAAGCCTCAACAAGAGTTTATAAATAGCGAATGCAAGAAAAAATGAAAATACCTGTGGTGCCCCTCTGTCCCCTGTTCCGTCACCTCTGGCCGTTGTCCACATACCAGAAGACTAGTGGGTATTTGTGTATTTGGTGATATACGATTATTATCACAGTCGTCACTGGCATGACACGAAAGGGCGACGTCAGCTTTCGAAGTTAAAAGGGGTGGGGGTATATTTATCATTTTCCCCGATCCAATCGTGCTCCCGATCACACTTTGTAACCCCTTTTACGTTTCACTCGTCAAGACCTAAGAATTAATGATATCATTCTTTCTGTGGATCCTTTTTCAAATTGATTGTCACCAGGAATCATTTGTAGTCCCCACCACACCCAACTCAATACTCCCCACCTCACCACCACCCACACCTCACACACGCTTCCATGGACCGCCCGCCCCTCTGCAAAATTAGACCGCTTTTAGGTTTGTTTTATAAGGAAACCCAGTGATAGAAGAACGTTTTCCGCTTACGAAACTATTTTGAATCCGTTCTGAAAAATTCCGCGCTTTTATTAACTTGTTGAAACAGTTGAAAGGCCGTTTATACATTTACCTGATATTCAAATTGATGATTTATTATTTTCTGTTGAAACGCATTTAGAAAAAAAGAAAGCTATTTTATGTTCATTAAATCAATAGTGTGCGCAACTTGATATGTAATCCAGGCACCGTCCTTTCCATTAATAACAAGAAAAGTGTTGTGCAGGGCACAAGCGCGCAGACAAAGGAACATGAAAAAAAAATACAATTCGTGAAAACATTCAATAAGATTTCACATTAGATTTACAGGTTTAAAAATAATTTACATTAAAATAAACATAGTTTGTGCTATATTAAAAATGAAATCCATAACATTTCATGAATTGTTTTAATTTAAATTGCATTATCTTATACGTGATTTATTTGTATTAGTCTTTAATATTATCAGCATCCGTGCTATACCATGAGAGAACATGAGCATAGATTAAAGTTTTGCCAATTGTTTATGTCGCCAATTTACTAAACGTTCGCACCCCATCTGTGTTGAGCATATTTTACCATTGTATGAGAACAAATATAATCAGATCTATAATCCCACTTGCCTAATATGCCAGTCTTGGGAGAAAAATAATAATATATATTACATTTACTCACATCACCTTCAGGCTTTGGTAAACTGGCAAGATTTAAAAAAAATAACAGCACTTGTGTTCAATTAGTCGTGACCTAAAGGTTTAATGTATTGGAATTATATAGTTCATTTTTAAACAAACTCAGAAATCCATGTTTGTGACAAAAATATTTTTTATTAAGAACATAAGTATAAAAATAAAATTACATACTATACATTAATAAAATTGTCGATGACACTCCAGCTCAACTTCAATATGACAGGAATTTAATATTGCTGTGACCAAGTCAACAATAATTAACATGAAATTAATTATTATTCGCTGTGACCAAGTCAACAACAATAAAATAATTACAAGTTGACTGCAATAGACTAAAGATTATGACCAATCATTTAAGTCAATTTTCGATAAAATTAGATGGGAAATTGTCTTCAAGCCTTGTCAGAGATAAAGAAGTCACAAAATATCATATTGGTGATAATGGGAACAATATTTTATGGCAGGCAGACCAAAAACCCTGCTACATATCGATTCGTAGATATGACCTCTAGCCCGATCTTTATTGACATGTGCACTTCCTGTGTGTAAGTGGCAGTGAATAAATCAAAGTAAATCTAATTTGCATAAATTATTCACGGGAAAAACACTTGTATTATATGTGATGCATGCCAAGTTACTAAACATTCATATACTAAAATTTATTCAAATCACTACTTTCAAAAAGAAGTTCGGGACAAAAAACTGATTGCACCTAATTTCGTTAAAAAATGGTTGCCGGAGACCATCTTAAATTTCGTACCTGAACCCAAAACACTTGTTCTTGTCCCACAATGATAACAAAGGTTCCCCAGAAGTTTCGTAAAGATGGGTTCATAAGTAAGGCCTCTAGCCCGAGCCTTATTTACATGTGCACTTACTGTGTACAAGCTTCTCTGAATAAATCAAAGTTCTCATCTAATTTACATAATTTATGCATGAGAAAAAACCCATACGTGATGTGTTCCATGTTACTAAACATTCACACAAACAATTATTCAAATCACAACTTTCATGGTATCTAGCCCGAGTCTCGAGCACTTACATTGCTGAAATTAATACTGAACAAATCAAATTTAGTCTAATTTGCATAATTTATGCACGAGAAAAAAAATTATATGTGATCTATCCCATGTACTAAACATTCATAGAAAAAATTATTCAAATCAGAGGTTTCATATGGAAGTTCTGCGCAAAAATCTGATTGCACCCAATTTTGTACAAAACGGCGGTCAGCGGCTATGTTGAATTTCAGATCATACCCAAAAACACTCGTTCTCGTCCCATGTTGATAAAAAAGTTATCCCGGAAGTTTCGTAAAGATTGGTTCAAAAATACGGCCTCTAGCCCGAGCCTTATTGGCATTTGCATCACCAGACATAGGTGAATCCGTTTATAAAATGCAAACAAGCAAAATAGGTCACCCATGATTTTAATTTCCAAACTGCTCCCATGAAAAATAAATGTAGGGTTTCTCGGGTTTCCCAAAAGAAAATATTTAGTTTGAAGCGCATATTATCGCTGAAGACAGTGTCTGCATCGATAGGAATTACAGACAATAACCTCTGAAGATAATTGGAACCATGTAAATCGGCCCATTTTTGCGAACGAATCAAACCAGTTTTGAAGACAACCCGGATAAACTTTAAAGGCTTGGGGACGAAATCATGAGACATATCGAGCCGCTCTTCAAGTCTTGAAAACAAAAAAAGCGTATGCAAGATACAACCATGGAGAGGAAGGAGAGAAATAATTATATCCCGCCAGAGTTTAAACTTAATTCCTTTACAAATTTTCACCCCCGGAGCGGGGGACACATGTTCCATACCGTATCCCGCCCTATTCTGTCCTCGGCCTCCGTCCTTCAACAGCGGTATCTAGATTTTGCTCCCCTACAACATATTGGAATCCCCACCCCACCCATGATTTGATATTATGGCTCAACAAATGGTACATGCACATGCTAATTCTGAATGCATCTCAATCTGGATGAACTGTGTGTGGTTATGGAGGGGGTGAGCTCATAATTATTTTACAGTGATGATTCTGGCGCAACGTGTACATTATATCCAATATTCTCGGGAAAAATAATTTTCCTGAGCATGCTACTCCTGTTCCAAAATTTAACCAAGTTAGTTGCCGTCAGAAGTGAAAGTTTCAGTTCGATAGTTTTGCATAATGTAGGAGTGCATCCCAACATTGATCTTGTTGAAGGGTGAAAACGACGTTGCACATAAAATATCGAACAGTGGTGATTTTAGTCCAAATATGAGTAACATGTACACTATATCGCATGTACCCAAGTTGAAAGGTTAAATGTCATCTACGCATGCTTATTCATGTCAAAAGAAATGACCCCCCCCCCCCCACACACACACACGCACTTAAAAAAAGTACAACGGTATGGTAAATCCCAAAATAATTGGTAATACTATGGTAATACCAGGTATTTTAGGACGAACCATGCTTTACCATGGTACATTTTTATAAGGGCCAAGTCAGCTGAGTTTGAAAGTGCCAGATTTCAGTTCGATATCTCTGTATATGTAGGGGTGCACCCCTAGGTTTATACTTGTTGAAGGGTTGAACGAGTTTACACGTAAAATGCAACCTCCCATGTTTGGCCTGCTCACGATTAAAAAATATATAAACCTCAGTGTGAAATGTCAGCTAAAATTCAAATGTAGGTGCGAAACTTCAGCTAGTAAACTCTAAAAGTGCATACGTGCGTTCGGGCTCCTCTTGTTAAAGGGTTAATGAGTGAAGGGTTATTGTAACAGGTAATATTCACTCCGCCCACATTACTCCTTATCAAAAAGATTTACCCACAGATGTCAGCTGTCAGCTCAATCGTTCTGAAAATCTAGGAACCAATTCCACATCGCTGTTGTGGATGAAAGGTTAATGCGACGCATAACTCGACGGAAACCTCTCATTGAACCTGAAATATCGTGCATATGTTGACAAAATTGTTCAAAATACAACAGAGGGCGGACACCTCACAGAACACGTAAACCAGAATCTTAAGCCAACTGTTGAACGCACCAAGTTACACCATGGCGTATTTTTTTCAGTATCTCGTCGCTTGAGAACCATAAGGTTCTATCTTCCACTGGAAGATAGAACCTTATGGTTCTCAAGCGACGATCTCTTCTGAAATCGATAAGAGTACTGCTGAGTTTATCAAAGGAACATGTCCCATCCACCAACCTATTCAAAAACTATTCTTATGTCAATTAAGCTAGCAGTGAATTTTTGTGAATCTCTTTAATAATGCTGACCATCAAAAAGTGAGATGTGCAAACATTCGCTAAACGAATTAAACAAATCCATTGCATTTTAAGGGCCATACACACATAAAACGTATGTAGAAACGAAACTTACACAGCTTACAATTTGAAGCGAGTAACTTTGACCTACATAATGAATATATTTATAAACTGACGTATCTATAACGAAAAGGTGAATCCTATAATTTGAGAGTACGGCGGCATTTATAAGAGAAACCTGTCCCAACCTATTTTTAAAACCCATTACGTAAAATCGTTTTCGGACTTTGAAACCGAAAGACCTGGAGTGTTATGACGACATCGTTTATAATATATTTACGTACGCCATCAATGCAGAACTATTTATTGCACGCTTTTATGGTTGTGCACTATTGTAACAAATTGTATATAAAATAACAGGCCAAAATTAATTAAACCAACGAGAGTTAATATCGAATGTGTCCACAACAATAGGATTCCCTTTTTTTATTTTTGGAGTCAGTTCAAAATATCAAGAGAACTGAATGTTTCTCCTAATTGTGTCAAACAATGCACCAAATAGTGGTCAAGACCTTGATAATAAAAATTGGCAGTGTTTGTGATAAAAAAAAGAAGCGAACAAATTGTCACCATTTTTTTTTTAAATAGAAATCAACAAGTTTCGTTAGACATTATTTGGTACAACTCACCCAATTAATGCCTCATACCTTAACCCTTTGAAGAGGCGACTGATTTCCCGGCCAGAAATATGATATGTCATAACGTCATTATATAGGATGATTGTTCAGTAAGTGTGTGGGGTAGCCCAGAGGCTTTACGTTGTAAATATTGATCGGTCTACTCCAAATAATGAATATGGACTCTTCCAATTGCTGCCATTGAACTGGCATGGAAGATACCACTAGAGTTCAGTTCTACAACATGTGCTGTGGTTGGGTCTGTGCGCTTCTCTAGTAAGGTAGTAGAGTATGGTCAGTATGTACCCATTTTGGCGTACTGTTAGCCCTTGGTGCTACTTTCATCACGCCTTTATATCCTATGACTGCTATGGGTACTACGAAATGGTAGGTCATGTGGTGTTGTGGATTGCGATAAGTTGTCTAGTATACATGTATATGGTAGCATTTTACGGGCGTTTTGTACTCAGGTTGGTCCTTTTAGTCCAGGGACATCCATTGACCTATCTACATGCGCCTGCTGTACCACCCTTTTTTATACTATTTCCGTACATTTCGACAGTGCTAGACTGTGCTATAGTTAAATAGAATTGTCTTTGTGATTCCTGCCTCCTATATGGTTCATCGTACCTATATGCTGCTAGAACACATTTTCCATGGCATCTCCACCCCTATACCATAGCCTTTGTAAAGATGGTGATTTGGGAACATTTCTACACTGAAGACAGCTGTGGTATGGGGATTTGGGGGAACTAGTACTTCATCCCATTCAATACAACTACAACACTACCCACTACTACATGTTTATCTACCATTAAACCTCCAACGCAACAACTACTACACCAGATACTAGAAATACTACACTAATCACTACAGCACCAACAAAAAGTACACCAACAATTTACACACCAACAATCTCAATGCCAACAACAGCTACTACACCTTACCTGATTTATATCGTCGTGGAAATCTACTTTCGATAAAATTATCTCACTCGAATTTCCAACACGAACTAGAAAAGCCCAATTAACCCTTTACCCAACGTAACGGCCAAAACCGGCCAGCGCTATTCTCAAAAATCGCCAATTAATTTTCGAAATATTTTCATTTTTTGTCTCAAAAACATAGGTTATGACCCCTCGTTGGAACGAGCTTGTCGAGCTCGTTCCAACGAGGGGTCATAACCAATGTTTTTGAGACAAAAAATGAAAAAAAAATAGTTATTCAAGAATTTTTTTTGCAAGTGTCGTCTGCTTTTCATGTTAGGTAAAGGGTTAAGAAGCACGTAATTGTTGAAGAAACACAAAGAACATAAGTAGACAATAAAACAAAGTTTCCTTTTGTTATTTCCAATAAACGAAAACAATAGACAACTCTCGGAGCTGTCTGTTGTTTTCGTATATTAAAAGTAACAAAGGGAAGCTTTTTCTAACAAGCCAACTAGAAGCACCTAGTTCTCAAATAATCCAGTATTAAGAATGTCTGTCAGTACCAGGCCTGGCATTCTGAAAAATGCAGGAGGGCAAAAAATCGCTCTCCTCAATCAACTTAGGAGAGCAATTAGCTTTACACAGCATTTTAAGTATCCAGTTGAACGAACTCATTGAAACTGAAACCAACAGACTACATCAGTGATTTTATTAACTTTACTAAGGTTAAGCGAAATCTCTTAGACATCTAGATGTCTCACTCAACAACCGAACACACACTTGACAAGACCTGTGTGTGTACCCAGACCTGTTGTCCAAGAAAGTCATACGCCTACCACTACCACCTTCAACCCCCCTAAGGGGGTTGAAGGTGGTAGTGGTAGGCGTATGACTTTCTTGGACAACAGGTCTGCTTGAATCTACAGTCACATCCTGGTACAAGTGCTTCAAGTGACAGGATAGTAGTAATGGTAGTATATTATAGTGTCAGTATTCCTTGAATAATTACCCCTTAAACTGTGATGTCAGTTGTTGAACTTGAAACTGACAGAAAAAAAAAATATTGCTGTGACCCATTTTGCTTCAAATGATTGCAACTGTGCTTGGGTATGGTTGCAGCCATTACCTTTTACCACTAAACCACTTTCAAAATGAAATTACGTGATGTTATGTGACTTCGAAGTTAAATTACATTTTTGCTTTACAACAAAAATTTAATGTGAGCATAATACATGTAATCTCAATCATCCCAGACCAAAATATTTAGGAGGGCAATTTTTCGCTCTCCTTAATTCTTTCAGGAGGGCAGTAAGGAGAGCTAAAAAATCGCTCTCCTGAAATTGCCAAGCCTGCAGTACCACATCTGTCAACTCTTTGTGTCCTCTTCAGCTTTCTGTTTAGCGAATGCGTTTTTACAGTAATTTGCCGAATTTTTACTCTTCACAGGAAAATAGCAGACCCCCCCCCCCCCCCCCCCCACTAGACTTGTATTTATTTATTTATTGGTACTTAAGGTCACATATTTCTGCACAATGACTAATCATGGCCACTACAGTTTTACGAGTGGAGGAACCCGGAGAACACAGAGAGAACCAACGCGCAACGGCGAGCAACTGTCAGCTCCCCAACATACTAACTCCACACAAGCAGGGTTAGCATTGTTTGAAGACAAGTGCACCATCGACGTGCATTGCGGCTTAGTACACAACGCCACCGTGCCCCCAAGTGGATAATTGGTATGAAGTGTCTTGCCAAAGGACACAACGCGGTTGCCGCAGGATTCGAATCGAGTACCTCTCGACTTGCAGCATCCACATCTTCCTATTGAGCCACCCCCACAGACTGCAAAGGATAGTGTCTGTATTATATGTCACGATGTGCGCTGTTGCTATTATGAACAAACAAAAAGTTACTGAACACCAAAAGATGGTGAAACGCTGTTTTCTGATTTTTAAATGGCTTTCCACAGAAAATAATAGTCAAATGTTCAAACTGATTGGGAAAATATTGGAAAAGCCAGCTTCTGTATTTTATATTGCTCTAAAGGAAAACGCCTGAAATTTGTGAAATGAAACTCATTCCAATAATACAAATTCACTAACATTTCTAAATTTCAATTTCTTATATGAAAATCCCATACTCCTAGTGTTAAATTTACTGACAATGTTAGGAAATCAAGGGGAGTTAAATCTCTTCCAATGACGAAAATTATCAGCCATGCACAACTACAACAACACCACTGTTATACCATCATTCTGGTGAACATATCAGCTACTTCTATAAAAAAAAATACTGACCATCCTAGCGCTTCTACGCTACTAACGCACACTTCAGAACAATCAAACTGCAGGACAATAGCATGAAATCCATTGGTGATATACAGAATGTGGCTTTAGATAGATAAATAGAATAATTACCAAAATGTGTATAGACCACCCATACTATCCTACTGATCCAGGCATATAACCATATCCCGCCACATCACATGACATCACCATTACGCGCTACCCATAACAACCAGATGGTAGTAAGAGACGTAAGGTGAGTAAGTAGTATACCAAATAATAACAGTATTATACCAACAGGGGTACATGCGCGTCCATACTATACTACCATGCAAGAGCCCCCACCCACAACCCCCACCCAATCAACCCCACCACACACACATAATAATATCGCATGACCTAGAATTGTGTGCTACCCACAGCAACAACTTGATGCAATAAGACAATGGGTGCGGAAGTTGAACTGAGGGTAAACAGTCTTTTTTATGCCAGTGAAGAAGAGTTATGTCTCACAAAACATGTTGATTTCTATGGAGCCCGAGAGGTGACATGGTCAATATTTTTTTGTAATCCGTGCGCACGGATTAGTAATCCGTGCGAACGGATTACTAATCCGTGCGAACGGATTAATATCCTATGATTTTTCACCTTTGGCACCTCACGGGCACCAGTCATTACATGCGCCCGACAAGGGACATGTTCATTTATTTTATGGTTCCAACACTAATCAAGGAGCATGACTGTAGAGGAATGGTTCAATGTATTTATATTTATTTATTGGGATTTAACGAAACTTTCTACAGCCAGGGTCACCTGGTGTCGGACAGTTTTACGGGTGGACGAAGCCGGAGTACCCAGAACGAACCACCGAGCAAAGGCGAGTAACTGCCAAACTCCCCAACGTACTAACTCCACTCAAGCAGGGTTAGCATTGGTTGAAGACATGTGCACCATCGACGTGCAGTACGTCTTAGTACACAGCGCCGAGAGCGCGGTGGCACAGTGGTAGACTGTTGGACTTCTATGCTAGAGGTCCCGAGTTCGATTCCCGCCGTCCGGGACGACCTGCGTTGTGTCCTTGGGCAAGGCACTTTATCACGGTTGCCTACATGGAGGCACAATGACGTCGTGTACTAAGGCGTACTGCACGTCGATGGTGCACATGTCTTCAACCGCTATAGCCCTGCTTGAGCGGAGCTTGAACAGAGTTAGAATGTTGAGGAGCTGACAGTTGCTCGTCGATCCTCGGTGGTTCTCTCCGGGCACTCCAGCTTCCCCTACCCGAAAAACTGTTACGGTCACGATTAGCAATTGCGCACAAGTATGTGACCTTAAACATCAATAAATAAATAAATAAATAAGTGCACAGCGCCACTGTGTCCCCCCCCCCCCCCCCCCCCCCGCGGGCAGTCTCGACGAAGTGCCTTGCTGAAGGACACAACGCAGTTACCCCTGGCGGGGATCGAACCGTAGACATTTCAGTTTGAAGTTCAATGACGTAACCACCGAACCACCGCGCTACCGAATGGTTCAAGTAATGAGGATCAATAAGAACCTGGCATACGACACCTCCCTCCTCCATCCTGGGGTGGATGGGAACGTGTTGGTATGCCGTTTGTAACATTTATCCCGCATTTCCAAGAATTGGAAAAAGGAATCATCGATAATTATGTACAGGCTGATCACACCTCATTTGATGTTGTTGGGGTGGTGTGTGTGTGTGTGTGTGGGGGGGGGGGGGTCTGGGCGGGAGTTCTACTCGTGGTGGAACTCTTGTGGTGGACTCCATCACTTGACTATACCTCCTGGTAGAACTGGTAACCTGCTATCGTTTGACGTCATCGTATTGGTGGTAAGCGTCGCTACGTGCGCACACCGGCGCTAATTGTTGGGAATTGTTTTAGCTGGATCAGAGTCTTGCGAGAGTCCTCTAAAAGTAAAATGAGCATGGATCCGCCATCTAGTATTTGTACCGACATGTGGTAGACCCCCACCCCCACCCCCACCCCCTCCCCGTTCTGGAAGTAGCATGCCCCAGCCGATTTTCAAGGCAGTCAAAATTAGTTCGCCAAGGCCCACATTGATCTCCAAACTAATGCGTTATGGGGTTCGTAGCTCCTGTCTTCTCCACCATTCCGCGGGTTTCTTGGCTTCTAGCTCCTAGCTCACCACTACCTAAATGGCACCCTGGCTGCATACAAACAACGTTTTATCCATACCAAACAAGTATCATCAAAAATGTCATGCTTCTAGAAGGTTTCGGAGTTTATTTGTGTAATGATTGGTAGTGATGAAGGCGTTTTGAGTGAATAGTTATACACCTGTACAATTGAGCACAAACTCCGAACACACTCCCACTATATTAGAGGTATTTAGGTCCCTACGTAACTGTGTAACATCACAGAAACCAAGATGGTGGGCTACATCACACACAATCGAGGACAGACACCTATCATCATTACAGCAAGAGCTAGGCATTCTCAATAACAACATCATGGAATGACGTCACATTATAACCGCTTATATGGTCTACCAGAACAACCTGCTTGATACCCATTATGCACCGCGGCATGACGTCACTGAAGAGGATTCTGTAAAAATGACGTTAAAAACAACCTGCTCCTCTCCTCTCTAACTCAGGGCAATGCACATTGCTATATATTATTCAAGTCGTGCTGGAAATTTACACCTATGTTTGCCACTTGGTGGCCTTCCCGCCCATGCAGAGGTTACTGGGTACAGTTTAGTATACATACAACACCTGTGTGAGACCACAATCAAGCATTGCTCCACCACCGGAGTTCCCAGGGCAATCCAACTGCCTTTGGAATGTGGCAAACACATGCAAGGGACAAACATGTGGCTACAGGCATGTTTGTTCCTTGCATGCGTTTGCCACATTCCAAAGGCAGTTGGATTGCCCTGGGAACCCCGGTGGTGGTGCAGTGGTTGATTGCGGTCTTACACAGGTTTTGTATACATACTAAATGGTACCCGGTAACCTCTGCGTGAGGAGAAAGGTCATCAAGTGGGAAAGATAGTTGTAAATTGTGGCACGACTTGAACATTATATAGCAATGTGCATTGCGCTGAGTTGGAGAGAAGAGGAGCAGGTGTTTTAACGTTATTTTAACTCTTTACCTTACGTAACGACCAAAAGCGGCCAGCGCTATTCTCAAAAATCGCCAATTATTTTTCATTATACTTTCATTTTTTGTCTCAAAAACATAGGTTATGGCCCCTCATTGGAACGAGCTCGTCGAGCTCGTTCTAATGAGGGGTCATAACCTATGTTTTTGAGACAAAAAATGAAAAAAAATAGTTATTCAAGAATTTTGTTTGCAAGTGTCGTCTGCTTTTCATATTAGGTAAAGGGTTAACAGAATTATCTTAAGGATTCCATGTGATGTCATGTCGCGGTGCATAATGGGTATCAAGCAGATTGTTCTGGTAGCCCACATAGCGGTAAAATTGTGACGTCATGCCATGATTTTGTTATTGGGCATGCGTGGCTCTTTCTGTAATGATGATACGTGTTTCTGTCTTCAATTTTGTGTAATATAGGCCGCCATCTTGGTTTCTGTGATGTAACATAGTTACTTTGTGGCCTAAATACCTCTAATATAGTGAGAGTGTGTTCGGAGTTTGTGCTCCACTGTATAGGGGTATATCTATTTACTGAAAACGCCTTGAGAACTACCAATCATTACACAAATAAACTCCGAAACCTTCAAGAATCATGGCATTTATGATGATACTCGTTTGGTATGGATAGAACGTCGTGTTATATAGCAGTCAGGGTGACATTTAGGTATTGGTGAATTAGGAAATGGTAGCCAAGAAACCCGCCTAATGGTTGAGAAGATATGAGCTACGAAACCCATAATGCATAGTTTGGAGATCAATGTGGACCTTGGCGAACTAATTTTGACTGCCTTTTTAGATTGATGTGGGACCTTTTGGACTGCCATCGACTTTTTTGGTCTAAAGTTGACTAATGTGGGCCACTGTGGACACTGAAGGACTGATGTGGGCCTTTGTGGACTGATTTGAACTGTATGAACTGATGACAGTGGTTTGGAAACTGCCGGGGACTTTTGTGAACTCAAGATAGTGGTGGTTTGAGGACATTTGGAGAGCACTTAGGACTTTCGGGAACTGAATATGGTGGTGGTTGGTGTAGTAGTTATAGTGGTTTGCTTAGGCGTTGGTTTAGCAGTTGGAGTAGTAGTGCTGGTGGTTTATGTTGTGGTTGTCGGTGTCGTTGTTGGTGTGGTTGGTGTTGTATCTCTTGGTGTTGAAGTTGTAGTGGTTGATGTTGTAGTGGTTGGTGTTTGTTGTAATTGCAGCCGTTTGTGTTGTGTTTTGATGGTGCTTGTAATGGCATGTGTAGTAGTTGTAGTCTTTGGTGCCGTGGTTGTTGATGTAGTAGTTGTAGTGGTTGATCTTGTGAGATATTACACATTGTGTATCCATATTGAAAGTTGTGATATTTCGTGTCATAGTGGTTGGTTTGGTGTTGTGTAGTTGGGGTGATTGGTGTCATAGTTCGTTAGGCTGCTGTAGTAGTTGTATTGGTAATTGTTGAAACGGTAATTGTTGTAGTGTTTGTTGTAATAGTTGTAGTTGTTGAAGTTGCATCTGTGGTGGGTGATGTTGTAGTTATTTTGGTTGGTGTAACAGGTATAGTTGTAGGCACTGTAGTGGGTTTCATGGATGTAGTTAGTGACTGAAGTTGTTGGTGTTGTTGTGGTTATTACTGTTTCAGTGGATGGTGTAGTAATAGTTAGTGTAGCAACTATAGTGTGTTGTCGAGGCTTGTTTTGTATTGATTGGTGCAGTAGGTGTTGTAGTGGTGGGAATAGTGGCGGTTTGTGTAGTAGTTTTAATAGTAGTGGTTGGCATTGTAGTCATAGAGGTTGTGCGGTAGTGGTTGATAATGTAGTAAAGGTTGGTATAATGGTTGTTGTTTTTGATGAAGTAGTATAACCCTTTACCCAACGCAGACGATATCAAAATTTATTAATTTAAATATGTTTTTTTATTTTTTTTTCGAAAAATTTCAACAAAACCATATCATGTGACCGCTCATTGGAACGAGGGGTCACATAATAAGGTTTTGTTGAAATTTTTCGAAAAATAATATTTTTTCAGCTGCTGAATTTGAATATTACGCGGGCGGATGCGGGCAATTCGTTGGGTTAAAGGTTAACAACTCGTTCCAACGAGGGGTCATAACCTATGTTTTTGAGACAAAAAATGAAAAAAATAATGAAAATTAATTGGCGATTTTTGAGAATAGCGCTGGCCGGTTTGGGCTGTTACGTTAGGTAAAGGGTTAAAACTATGCTATGATGTTGCTAAGGAAATGCAGGGATACACCATTGTGTGCTTTGCACACAAATAACTCGATCTAGTTTTGTTTGTAAGTGTCGTCTGCTTTTCATGTTTAGTAAAGGGTTAACAGTTTAACACTTCCTCGGGGCACTCCCATTCATTCTTTACATGAGTAGTATTCCAATTAGTATTAACCCTTTACCCAACGTAGACGATATCAAAATTCATTATTTTAAATATTATTTTTTTTAATTTTTCAAAAAATTCAACAAAACCATATCATGTGACCCCTCGTTGGAACGAGCTCGACGAGCTCGTTCCAACGAGGGGTCACATAATATGGTTTTGTTGAAATTTTTCGAAAAATAATATTTTTTCAGCTGCTGAATTTGCATATTACGCGGGCGGATGCGTTCGATTCGTTGGATAAAGGGATAAGTGGTTGATGTGGTAGAGGTTGGAGTAGTAAAAGTTGGTGTAGTTGGTTTTGGTGTCGTAGTTTTAGTTGTTATTGTATTGGTTGGTGTCCTAGTGGATGTGGTTATTTGTGAATGAAGTAGATATAGTGACTGGTGCAGTTGTTCCGGTTCTTGCTATAGAATTATTATGGTTGGTGTACTAGTTAGTTGGTGTTGTAGAAACTATTAAATCAATCACTGCAACTACTTAGGAACAACTGTAACGCTAACCACCACAACTGCAATACAAACCACCAGTGTACCAACCGCAACTACTCCAACCACTACTACTATTAATCCAACCACAACACTATCACAGCAACCACTGAAAGACCAATCGCGACGTCAATAAAACCAACCACTATTTCCCCAAAAAACTAGAGTATCAACCACTACAGCTACTACACCTATTATTTTTACACCGACCTCCACATCCATAAGGTAACAAAAACTACATCTACAATACGAACCACTGCTGTACCAACAACCATAACTCATGTACCAACAATTATATGGTCATCTACCACTACACTAACCACTGCAACACATTTCCGACAATCACAATACGATCAATCTCAACTACAACCACAACCACTATATCTACGACATCCACAACCACATCTACAGCAATCAAACCCACAACTAAAACACCAACACTACTACATCACCAACCAAAATTATTGAGCTTGTAGGTACACCACCAACTATTTCAAAATCAAACCACAACTACTACCTTTACTACACCAACCATCAATGTGTTAAACACCAACTACCACACCAACCACTACCATATCGATAGCTACTGCGCCAATACTTTCTACATCATCCACTACAACACCAACTTGAAAACACCAACCACTATTACAAAAGCCATTGCAACATCAACCTCGACAACACCAACACCTACTACAGTAATAACTACAATATCTAATACTGAAACAAGTGCACTAACAATTACTCAGAAATAACTATAGCTATATCACACATCAATACACACCAACCACTACAGTTATTAAACCAACACCAACTCAACAACACCAACCACTAGTAGCATAGTATGTGCTTTAAAATGCCTTTCACCAGTATAGCTTGTGGTATTAATGCCTTTGTTACTTTCTCGGAGGTATAGCGTGTGGTTTAACGACATTTTACCGGGCTCTTTTTGATGTAATGTCGCGGTGCATGAAAATCATGATGGTTAGCATGGTAGCTCACGTGAGCAGTCAGGCTGCGACGTCATTGTCGTGGTAGCACATGCCGAAGCTAGGAGATACGAAACTCAAAGTCCAGTGGTGTGAGCAGTGATAGGGGCCCTTTTGGACGAATGTGGACCATTGTCTTATGTGGTCTAATGTGGTCTCTGGAGTAGAGTGGACTGACAAATGTAGGCCTCTGTAGACACAGGAGGTCTTTTGTGGTTTGGTTTGGGGCTTTGTGGACTGACGTGGGCTTCTGTGAACTGACGACAGTGGTTTGGGGACAATTGGGGACATTTGAGGACTGAAAATATTGGTGTTTTGGGGACTTTTGTGAGTACTTGGGACTTTCGGGAACTGAAGATAGTGGTTGTTGGTGTAGTATTCATTGTAGTTGTTAGTGTAGCAGCTATTTATTTATTTATTTTATTTATTATTGGGGTTTAACCACACTTTCAACAGGGTTATCTCATGCCCGATCACCATAACTACTATAACAACAACCACTACACATATTGTGCCTCAAATTACTGCAACAAATTCACCCACAACCTCAAATATCCACCATCCACGGCGACTACTTTGCCAACCACTTCAACTGCTGTATCAAAGAAACACAACTACTATTACAACCAATACACCTGCATCACCCAACACTACAACATCAACCACCACACGTACTACTTCAAAGATCACAACAATGCCAACTGACATCACAACTACAAATTCCACGACTACAACAGCAACCCCGAGTACTTTACCAACCACAACAACTGCGCCAACCACGCACTCTTATACCATTAACGACAACCACAGCACTAACAGCCACAACCGCAGTACCCACTACAACTACTTTATCAAAACGAACAACTACTACGCCAACCTTTACTTCACCAACTACCACAACAAAAATAAACCATTACAACTACTACTTCAACCCCAAACTGCACCTACTAAACCTTCTATATCACCTACCGTTACAACTACTACACCAACTACAAACTGCACCTACTAAACCTTCTATATCACCTACCGTTACAACTACTACACCAACTACAAACTGCACCTACTAAACCTTCTATACCACCTACCGTTACAACTACTACACCAACCACAAACTGCACCTACTAAACCTTCTATATCACCTACCGTTACAACTACTACACCAACCACAAACTGCACCTACTAAACCTTCTATATCACCTACCGTTACAACTACTACACCAACTACAAACTGCACCTACTAAACCTTCTATATCACCTACCGTTACAACTACTACACCAACCACAAACTGCACCTACTAAACCTTCTATATCACCTACCGTTACAACTACTACACCAACCACAAACTGCACCTACTAAACCTTCTATATCACCTACCGTTACAACTACTACACCAACTACAAACTGCACCTATTAAACCTTCTATAT
This sequence comes from Pictodentalium vernedei, assembly GCA_031216915.1. Classification (NCBI taxonomy): domain Eukaryota; kingdom Metazoa; phylum Mollusca; class Scaphopoda; order Dentaliida; family Dentaliidae; genus Pictodentalium; species Pictodentalium vernedei. The sequence goes on along the minus strand of CM062293.1, from coordinate 51,105,680 downwards.
CACCTACCGTTACAACTACTACACCAACCACAAACCACACCTACTAAACCTTCTATATCACCTACCGTTACAACTACTACACCAACCACAAACTGCACCTACTAAACCCTCTATATCACCTAGCGTTACAACTACTACACCAACCACAAACTGCACCTACTAAACCTTCTATATCACCTACCGTTACAACTACTACACCAACTACAAACTGCACCTACTAAACCTTCTATATCACCTACCGTTACAACTACTACACCAACCACAAACCACACCTACTAAACCTTCTATATCACCTACCGTTACAACTACTACACCAACCACAAACTGCACCTACTAAACCTTCTATATCACCTACCGTTACAACTACTACACCAACCACAAACTGCACCTACTAAACCTTCTATATCACCTACCGTTACAACTACTACACCAACCACAAACCACACCTACTAAACCCGCTATATCACCTACCGTTACAACTACTACACCAACCACAAACCACACCTACTAAACCCGCTATATCACCTACCGTTACAACTACTACACCAACCACAAACCACACCTACTAAACCCGTTATATCACCTACCGTTACAACTACTACACCAACCACAAACTGCACCTACTAAACCTTCTATATCACCTACCGTTACAACTACTACACCAACCACAAACTACACCTACTAAACCTTCTATATCACCTACCGTTACAACTACTACACCAACCACAAACTGCACCTACTAAACCCACTACATCACCTACCGTTACAACTACTACACCAACCACAAACTGCACCTACTAAACCCGCTAGACCACCTACTGTTACAACTACTACACCAACCACAAACTACACCTACTAAACCCGCTACATCGCCTACCGTTACAACTACAACACCAACGTCAAACTGCACCTACTAAACCAGCTACATCACCTACCATTACAACTACTTGACCAACCACAAACTACACCTACTAAACCCGCTATATCACCTACCGTTACAACTACTACACCAACCACAAACTGCACCTACTAAACCTGCCATATCACCTACCTTTACAACTACTACACCAACCATAAACTGCACCTACTAAACCCGCTACACCACCTACCGTTACAACTACTACACCAACCACAAACCACACCTACTAAACCCGCTACATCACCTACCGTTACAACTACTACACCAACCACAAACTACACCTACTAAACCCGCTATATCACCTACCGTTACAACTACTACACCAACCACAAACTGCACCTACTAAACCCGCTAGACCACCTACCGTTACAACTACTACACCAACCACAAACTACACCTACTAAACCCGCTACATCGCCTACCGTTACAACTACAACACGAACGTCAAACTGCACCTACTAAACCAGCTACATCACCTACCATTACAACTACTGGACCAACCACAAACTACACCTACTAAACCCGCTATATCACCTACCGTTACAACTACTACACCAACCACAAACTGCACCCACTAAACCTGCCATATCACCTACCTTTACAACTACTACACCAACCACAAACTGCACCTACTAAACCCGCTACACCACCTACCGTTACAACTACTACACCAACCACAAACCACACCTACTAAACCCGCTACATCACCTACCGTTGCAACTACTACACCAACCACAAACTACACCTACTAAACCCGCTATATCACCTACCGTTACAACTACTACACCAACCACATACTACACCTACTAAACCCGCTTCATCACCTACCGTTACAACTACTACACCAACCACAAACCACACCTACTAAACCCGCTATATCACCTGCCGTTACAACTATTACAGCAACCACAAATACCTATGGCACTAACTATCATAGCTACAACTCTAACCACTACAACACTAACCACTACAATACAAACCACTACAACACTAACCACTACAACACAAACCACTACAACACTAACCACTACAATACAAACCACTTTCAATTATTGCATCAACCAGTGCAATACTTACCAATATTATATCTCACGTGACCTTCTAGGCTCCTGATTGGACGAATGCTGCACCCCTATTTTGTGTAGTTTGCATCCACAGAACTGACCAGGCACTACACCCAGGCACAACACGTTTTCTATTTTTAGCACACTACTATATCAGTTTTCTTTTCATACTGGGTGAATAAAACTAATCAGGCTAAATTTAAATATCGATTCACAGAGGCACAACATCCACAAAACAACCTGGAAAGAAATCACTGTGAAAAAAATGTGTCGTTTTTCCATTGTTGAAGTCACATTTTCCGCGGCGTTCATTTTATTTCTTGAGAAGATGATCCATATCTCGTTTCGAAGAGAGTGGTCCATACCTGGGTACAACATTCATGAGAACGCGTTCGGATATGAAAAATCGTTCGTTTCGCTGCTCATATTATTTCGCTATTTAGTTGTATGTTTTGGGCAGTAAACGAATAAATAATGGAATTCATTTGAATCTTCGGAGTTTTGTATCCCGTACTGACCCATTCGGTAATATATATATGTGACAAATGTGTGGAAATTATCAAACTGCGTTGTCAAAATTCGAAAATTTTAACTTTCATTCGCGAGTTGCGCGATTCTAGAATACACAGTTCCGTTTGGGGGAAATGTTTTGTTTACCCTTGCCGACCGATTCAAAATTTGTCTTCTGCTCATATTAATAAGCCGTGTTTTGAAAGAAGAAAATGTTTTTTGAAAACTACATGGTATTTTTTCTATATAACGTTGGTTGGTAGGGCTGCTACCATAGTAATAGATTAACAAATTGGACAGATATTTTTCTTGATGGGTGTTCGATATAATATAAGGATTAGTGCATGTCTTTTCGTTGACTACGCCCATATATTGCCCAGTGAGGTGGTGTAGTACCCCCCGCTTCGCGGCGTGAACTACACCACCTCACTGGGCACTATATGGGCGTAGTCAACTCCAAGCCATGCACTATTCCTTAACTACAACTACTACAGCAACCAAAATAACTATGACGCTAATCCTCACAGCTCGAACACCAATCACTACAGCACCACAAAGTACAGCTAAAACGACAACTGATGTAGTATCAACCACTATAACTGTTCCAACATCAACCACAACCACAGTATCAAACACTACAACTACTACACCAACCACTACAAGAACTTCCACAAATACTACACCATCCACTGCAACAACAACGCCAAATACTACAACATCAACAACTTCAACACCAACAGATACAACATCAACCACTGCAACAATGATACCAACAACCACAACAGCAATCATTACAACTACTACACCAACCACTACAACAACTGAACCAACGACTAAATAAACCATTGCAAATATTACTCCAACTAATACAACACCTACTACGCCAAACGAAAAACAATATATTCGGTTCCCGATAGTCCCAAGTAGTCACCAAATCATCACTATCTTCACTCACCAAAAGTCCCAAGCAGTTGCCAAACCACTAACATCAGTCCACATCAAACCGAACTGGTTCGCATAAGTCCACAAAGGCCCACATCAGTCCACAAAGGTCCACATTAGAACAGAGAGGCCCACGTGAGTCCACATCAAACCACAAATATCCATGTTAGTCCACAAAGGTCCACATTAGTATTCATGGCTCCACGCCAGTCAGTATTGGTCTACAAAGTTCAACATTAGTCTCCACACTAATGGGTTATACGTTTCGTAGCCCCTTGCTTCTACACCACCCCGTAGACTTCTTGGCTCCTAGCACCCAGACCAAAACCCACACGACCTCTGGCTCCTAAACCATAGACCATAGCTTGCATGGTTCAGGGGCGCGGTGGCTTATTGGCTAGAGCATTGGGATTCATAAAGGTCGTGGGTTTGTTTCCGACCCGCGTTATATGCACGTGTGCTTGGGTAAGACACTTAATCCCAGTTCCCCAACTGGGCGCACGTTCGCTCGGTGTACAGTATACAGCACGCTGATGACACGCATAAACCTGTTTGTGTCGGGTTATTAAGCTTGAGAATTCGAGCCTTATAAACCGTTTTAGGATTCATTTGGTATTTATGGTCGTTGTTGGGTCGTTTCCGATGAAGAGATATACTCTGACACACACACGTTATATTAGTCATGTGTGGGCCCCATAGTAACAACGTGGCACCATATAAACCAAGATGGCGTCCTCAATCATACAAAATGGCGGCCAGAAACATGTGAACTAACAGCGTGTAACACCATACCATTGTCATCACAACATAATCGTCAGGACAACGAACATGATACTCATCTTGCACTGCGGAATGACATCACATGAGATCCGGAATCAGATCCTTGTAAAAAGGTGTTAAAACAACATGCTATACTACTCAACCCATACAAGTTAGTATGGAAAGTTCAAGACTAGCTAACCGTTTGCACATATGTTGCCCCCCCCCCCCCCCCCCCCCCCTCCATTGATGGGATTCCACCCCAGGCGTAGTTACTGTGCCCAATTTTGCTGGGATACAAAACTCAGGTAAAAACATAATAGTGGACTGCTCCACTATCGGGATTCTCATGGACCACTCTACTGCCTTTGGAATGTGATATGTGCATACAACCACCAGATATGCCTAACCATTTGCTTTAGCTCGGCGGTAGGGATTGCTATAAAAGTGCTCGAGATGCCTTGTCGTGCAAAACACGCCAGACTTGCCTCATCCACTACCGATTAAATATAAAAACATTTATCGCAAAATGCTTCATTTGCAGTGCATAATGCGTTGTTTTGTTGTATAATGCAACGTTGTTGGATAAGATGTTGTTTATTGCATATTGCTTCATTTGCAGCGCATACTGCCTTGTTTTGTGTAATGCAGAATTGTTGCATAACACGTTGTTTATTGCACAACGCTGCTGCATATCATGTACTGATGCTTCATTCAGGCATCAGTGTATTCTAAAGCTCGAAGGTGCGAACGTATGTTTTATGTGTGGACTTGGGGCTGGATTCCATAAATATATAAATGGTCATGTTGGAGGGTGGAAGGGGCGGGTCAGATGTCCCAGGCAAAAATACAGCAGGGAGAATGGTTTACAATATCAATTTCCTGGAGCTAGTGGGGGCCAGATATCTCCACTCCCTTGGAGATACACATTTGTTTGTCATGTGTGCATACAGCTAGTTTTCCAGACACAACGACAGTCTTCAACCCCTATTAGATTGCTTTACACTATACCCATAGTAGTTTTGTAACACAGTACTCAAAGAAGACGGAAAACCCCAGGGGCAACAACAATGTGATACAGCTTTCATCGTTTGGAGTGCTTTGAGAAATGGTACTCAACTAGTATATAGAGCTCGTAGGAGAGCACTTAGAATTTTGAATCAGTTGACTCTGGTAGTCCTTTACTATTTAATTTTATACCGAGGTGAAACGATCTCACGGGGCTGTGACTTCGAGTTTATACGTGATGAAGAATGAACCAGTATTTGTAGGTGTGGAAGAAATAGGGAGAAATGAAATAAGGTTAATGTTGGAAAATCATGCAAAACAGGATGTCTACCATTTACCGAATAACTGGAGAAATTCAATTTAAAAAAAAACAAACCTCAATACAAATCATTAGCACGAGACCGATAATCCCCACCTCCACCGGTCGCTTTGCCCCGGAACAACTGACAACACGCGGAAAGGTTACACATACTGTTTCAAATAATTTCTGTCTATGGTATCGACATAGTTGTCTCTTTGGGTCGTAGGTTTAGTTACAACTAGTACACCAACCATTGTAACCCTAAAGAAAGAATCGCAAGAACTACACCAATCAATATCAGGCCTGGCATTTTCAGGAGAGCGATTTATTCGCTCGCCTGCTGCTCGCCTTAAAAAATTTGAGGAGAGCGAAAAATAGCCCTCCTAGCCTCAGAAAATAATAATTACCACAACAGCATGTTCCAAAAAGCCACCGGTTTTCAGATCTGTGCTGTGTTAGTGGTCTCTGCAAGGTGGCCACACTGCCCCTCCCACACCTCCGGGCCTTCAAGGCCCGAAGGTGTGGGAGGGGGAGTGTAGCCGTCTCACAGACTATCTTGTTAGCAGCACCAAATAAAATGTACAAATACCACTAGGCAGAATTCATTAATAGTACAACCTCATGTTGCCCCTTTTTGCTTTTGTAGGCTTCAGGAGAGCTAATCGCTCCCCTCGGCTATGTGAGGAGAGCGATTTTTAGCCCTCCTGCATTTTTAGGAACGCCAGGCCTGCAATATAACTACTTCATTCACAATCAACCACATCAACTAGGACACCGACCAATACAACAACAACTAAAGCTATGACAACAAAACAAAGTACACCACCTTTTACTACTCCAATCTCTTCCACATCAACGACTTCTACTACTTCACCAAAAACAACACCCATTATACCAACCTTTACTACACCATCAATCACTACCACACAACCACTATGACTACAAGGCCAGCCACTACTATTAAAACTACTACACAAACCACCACTACACCAGCCACTAAAACACCAACACCCGCAGCACCAATACAATTTCGACACGAGGTGACCGTGGCTGTCGAAAGTGTCGTTAAACCCCAATAAAATAACCAACACAATACCAACACCAATAATTTATACAGCAACTACTGCACCAACCACTGAATCACAACAACTGGTACACGAACAACTATAGTTACTACACCAACTATTACTACACCATCCACTAAAAAACAGAACAACCACAACAGCAACACCAACTACCACTTCAGTCACTAATTGCATCCATGAAACCCACTACAATATCTACAAATACTACACCAACCAAAGGAATTATGACATTACCCGTCACAACTACAACTATAACAACTACAACTATTACAAGAACGACTTCAACAATTGCCGCTTCAACAATTACTAATATAACTACTACAGCAGCCCAGCGGAACTATGACAGCACCTACATAGCATCAGCCCAACCACTATGACACCATATACCACAACTTTCAATGTGAATACACAATGTGTAATATACATACAGGATCAACCACTACAACTACTACATGTGCCATTACATGAACCATCATAAACACTACACCAACAACGGTAACTACAACGCCAACTACTACTACAACATCAACGACTGCAACTTCAACACAGACAGATACACCAATCACTGCAACTACGACAACGACAACGGCAGCCACAACAGCAACCACTACCACTACTACTGCAACCACTGCAACTGCTAAATGACTAAGCACACCACTATAACCACGACACCAGCCACCACCATATTCAGTTCCTTATAGTCCCAAGTGCTCCCCAAAAGTCCTCAAATCGCACCCAAAGCACATTATTATGCCCCACGTTTGTAACATCAGCCGTGATTGGTTAATATGAGACCTTCTAAAAGTCATAGTACTGGAGTTTGGGGGCAAAACACGGGTACTATCGGAACGTTTTTCCCTGGAGACAAGAGAACGAAGAAAATGTAAGCGCCACTTCCTTTGATCAGCGTTGAATTTCTCAACACCAAACGCTGGCTCCGTGTCCGTTTAGCTTTTTCGACACCGGTAGACACAAACTTACCAACAAATATATCACCCTCAGTGGGTGTGTTTTCAATTTTAACTGCAAACAATGAATTCAAAAGAATCAGAAATATTAAAAAACTCACTCACGTGTTGTTCGCCACTTCAGTGAATCCTGAATATGAGTCTCAGTTATGAATTCAATCAATTATATTTCCACAAGTTTAGTACTCCTCGAGTCGACCTTACCGAGTCTCCGCTTAATTCCGAGAAACATGAATTTATATTCCATTAATTTAAATCACTTTTCACACAAGCATTAACAATGAATTATAGCATGATGCAGTTGTAAACATTGGCATTTGTTGATATAGAAACTCCCAAAGCGACGGCATTTTCGAAGAGACGTCATTCGTTCGAAATGACGTCATGTTTTTGGATTCGACTACATTGTTGTTACAAGATTGATGGCATGTAGCAGTTAACGCTTAACAATGAAAGTCATTTTTTGTTCGGCATAATAAAATAATTAGAACGTTTCTTTTCATGTTCTATCGGTCGATAGTACCTGAGTTTGTGTGATTTCTGAAATAACCAACTATTACTACACCATCAGAAATCACACAAACTCAGGTACTATCGACCGATAGAACATGAAAAGGAACGTTCTAATATTATATTAGTGCATAAAGGTTCCCGATAGTTTCCAAACAACTGTCATCAGTCCTCCACATCAGTCCATATAATTCACATTAGTCCACAAAAGCCCACATCCGTCCACCAGTGTCCACAGTTGCACACATTAGTCAACTTCAGACCAGAAGGCGCATATCAGTCTACAAAAGTCCACGGCAGTCAACATTAGTCCACCAAGGTCAACATTCATCTCCAAACTAATGCGTTATGGGTTTCGTAGCTCCTATCTTCGCCATTCCGAGAGTTTCTTGGCTTCTAGCTCGTAACTCACCAATACCTGCATGACACCCTAGCTCCTATATCTATATAACTCAAGGTTATTTCCAATATTAATTTATTAAGATTTAACGACACTTTCGACACCCAGGGTCACCTCGTGTCGGACAGTTTTACGGATGGAGGAAGCCGGAGTACCCGGGGAGAACCACCGATCACAACCAGATTCCCCAACGTTCTAACTCAGCACAAGCACGGTTAGCTTAGTTGAAGACAAGTGCACCATCGACGTGCATTATGCTTTAGTACACAGCGCCACCGTGAGGACAATCGGGATGGAGTGAATTGCCCAAGAACACAACGTAGTTACCCCTAGCGGGGACTGAGCCGTGGATCTTCGGTTTGAATTCCAATTCCGTAACCACTGAGCCACCGCTTTCTCGTTCTACCCATACCAAACGAGTATCATCAAAGATGGTCAAGGCGTTTTCAGTAGATATAGCCCTGTACATATGAACACACCCTCATAACACACTCACTATATAATAGGCATGGGCACCTAAGTAACCATGTAACATCACATAAACCAAGATGGCGGCATCACAAAAAATGAAAGACAGAAACACATGTCTCCATTACAAGAGCTACGCATGCGCATTAACATCACCATGGCAATGACGTATCAATATAACCGCTTACGTGGGCTATCAGAACAACAATCTTGATACCCACCATGCACCGCGGCAAGGCATCACGTGTGATCCTGAAGAGGATTCTGTTGGAAGACGTTAAAATCACCTGCTTGTTATAACTGATAATGTAACAACTCCGCATAATGTTACACCAACGTATAATGTTACATAGAATGTAGTAAACAACCGATAATGTTATAAACTCCGCATAATGTTATAACTTTTAATGTTAAAATTCAACGCATATTGTTACAATTTTTTACAATGCCCAATGTTAAACAAATTAAGCGATAATGTTATTTATGTATACTCAGCCCGGTCACCACTATTTCAGATGAACTCCAACTTGAATTCGTGTAGCTTCCAGTTACCATCTTAAACATGCATGTAGTATATAAAAGGGGTTTCTTGCAGGGTTAGGCGGACCTCAGTGAGGAACCCCGCCGGTGGACTTATTTTGAGGGGACCTAGTAACGTGACATACATACAGGTAGCCTTAGCAGTCCTCTATCTCCTGATATCATCACCATGGTGATACGTGTGTACGCCCTTCAAGGGTGTCAGTTTAGGGACATGACCAATTTTAAGGATTTTTTTTAGCTGGATCAGAATCAGATTTCTCTCCAATTAAACCATGATGGGAAGAGAATGGGGCGCTAGGTTATCCGGAGGGTATGTATGCCGACACGAATTGTCTTCTCACCCAGGAAAGTAGTTTGTCATAACGATCTGAACCCTTTTGTGGGTCAAATACTTTAATGTTTGCATCTATTGAGTGACTAAATCCCAATTTACGGTTATTTCTCTCGTTATAATAATATCCTATTATTTGTTTATTTTGCTAGAAGTTTTTCTAAAAGTTAAGATTGAACAAAAAAGAGGTGGAGTTCGAGGTGGCAGCGATGGTGGAGGAGGTGGTGGAGGTGAGAGTACAGGTTGTGAAGTCACTTAGAGCAGGGATTACGAGGAGGAGAGGGTAGGATGAGCAAACATGAGGCAACTAGCCAGTTGGATAGCCCTGGGAATCTGGTAGTGGTACAGTGCTTGATTTTGGTCTTAGACAGGTTTTGTATTATTAAATTGCACCCTTTTTTTCTCCTTATAAAAAGGGGCGACACGTGTTGTATATATATATATAACAATATGGAGAGAACGGAGTCAGTTCACGCAGGTAAATATACATGACAGACACATGTTCTACAGTATAAAACACAAGTTCCCACAAAATCGGAAAACATACCCTAACCCATTCTTCCTCTGCGGGAACCTGGAGAAAACAAAGAATTCTTTAGGGTACACAAACACGCAAACAATATTGCCTAGGTTCTCACAAAGTCGGAAAGACAACACCCCCACCCCCAATCACACACACACGCCTACCCACATCATGGTCCCTGTAACAAGCAATACCACGCGGGAATGTTACACATAGGCCTACTGTTTCAAAAAAATATATTACAATGAAATTGAAGTGATTGTCACTTTGTGTTACCACTGGTCATTGCCATCACCTCCATTTCTTCCGAGTTGTTTGTCACCGGCATTCCTGACCTCCATTTCGAACTCTTGCACGCAAAAAGCATAAGATAAGAGCCAATATGTCATCTATTTATGTCTGTCTCACCCGTCGCTCTATTGAATTACTTGATACTAACTTCTATACATATATATATACATAGTATTAAAACAGATAGCAGAGATACAGACGGTCGCATCAGAACTACTCAAGCACTGGGAAAAGGTAAACGACAAGCGATGGGGCATGGGGAACCCACCGGAGTGTACGAACCAGGTCGGGGAAAATCTATTGAGATTCGAGTGCAGCGAAATTAAAACAGAGGAGTTGCCAAAGGTGATCTCAAAATTAAGGAATGGAAAAGCGGGAGGGGTGGACGAAATTCTTAACGAGTTGAACAAAAAAGGGGGAGAGGAGCTCTGTGAAGGCCTAACTGCCCTATTCAATTTAGGCATAGAAAAACAAGAGGTCCCAAAGGAGTGTAGAGAAAGCAAAGTGACATTTATTCATAAAAAGGGAAGGGGGAAAAGGACGCTTTGGATAATTATCGAGGGATCTCTGTCAGTAGCAACATTGGAAAAAAACTTTCTGTAAAGCTCTGTATGGGAGATTAGAGGAGGTGATTGAGGAGAAGGGTTTTTTTTTTGGTAGAGATTCAGAATGGCTTCAGGGAGGGAAGGAGAGTCACTGACCATCTTTTCACGCTATCCCAAATGATAGAATCCGCAAAAGCAATAAAGAAAAGGATGTTTATGCCCTTTGTTGGTGTTAAAAAGACATACGAGAGAGCATGGAGGGAGGGTGTATGGCGAAAGCTTGAGGCTCTTGGCTTGGGAGGCGAGTTTGTTGGAATTCTGAAAGCATTATATAAAGATGGACATAGTGAACTTAGCCAGGGTAACATAACAACAAAACGTGTGCCTATGGAGATAGTCCTAAAACAGGGATGTATCCTTTCGCCAATTCTTTTTGCATTGTACATCAGGAGATGAACTCCTGCATAGCGACAAGGGGTTAGCAGTTGGGGACTTGAAGATCCCAGGGCTATTTTTTTGCAGACGACATGGTGCTAGTGTCAGAAAGCGAAGAGGGGCTAGCGAAAATGCTGAGAATTGTTGGGAAATATGGGAACAAATGAAGACTCGAACTAAATGAAAGCAAGAGCAAAGTTATACCTGGTTTTGAAAAGTACAGTGATGACTTCCATTGGGGGGGGGGGGGGGGGGTCACTGTTGTCCAAGCTGAGGTTGCGGTCCCTGGAGTTGAGGGGAAAAAATGGGAAAGACAGTGAAAATGAGTGCCAGATGTGTAATTTAGGCGTGGTGGAGACCCTGGAACACTTTCTCCCAGAATGCCCAAAATACCAATCTAAAAGAATAAGATTCACTGGGAGTATAATGGGGAAGTGGGGTGGGAGAATGAAGGACATGTGGTTAGTGAGAGACTCGAAGGAGAGGGTTAATATGCTAATCGGAGAGATTGGGAAGAATGGGGCAAGAGATGTCATTAAGCAGTTTGTCTCCGAGTGTTGGGAGGAGAGAAGAAGCGTGGAATAAGGAGGCAGTTGAGAGTACAGCGGTAAGCAAGGCCTTCTCATTCGAGAACCGCGACAAATCAATGGCCGGCCAAAGTGTTATTATTATTATTGTATGTTGTTGAATAAAAGTATCTATCTATTTATCTTTCTATCTATTTCTGCTTCCACTGACAGAACTCTGAGCTATTTTCATTTTTATTCCGTCAAAATCGGTCAAAATGGATATTTATCCAAAGTTTATCATTAATTTCTGTAAACATCATGCATGTACGTAGGAAACCTCCAAACTATATGTGACGCTCCTTATATAAATATTATATAAATATTATCTCGTTATAATGAGATGTTTTCTCCTTATAACGAGACGTCTTCTCGTTATAACTAGACGTTATCTCGTTATAACGAGATGCTAAGTCGTTAAAACAAAATGTATTTGTCATACTCTGAAAAAAGGCGACACATGTTTTCCAAACAAAGACGTGTTCTGAAGCGTTAAAGTTGCAGATTATGTGGTTGGCAGGAGCGTAGCCGGGGGGGGGGGGGGGGAGGGACATGCCGCCCCAAAACAATATTTCAGTCACCCTACCCCAGGTGTTGTGGCCTAATTATTGATGCCTTCCACAACTTATAAATTCTGGACACAAACGGACTCAGCGTCAAGGAAATTGCGGTTATTTGTCTCAAATTTCAATTTTTTTTTCCTGGGGAGCCCCCCCCCCCCCCCCCCCCCCCCGCTCTCCAGCGAGAGTGGTATCCCCTTCTTGTGCTAGCCCGCATCTCGCCGCTACGTGGCTCGGATGAGGCTGCGCATCCTATGCTCTATGCCCCCCCCCCCCCCCCACCAACCTAGAAGTTCAGCGATCTGAACCTAGCGGCTACCCCTCTACGTAGGGAGGTAGCCGTTACGTTCATATCGCTGAACAAGACACCCCTCCTATATATTACTCTTGCCCCCCTAGCTTTGATATCCTGGCTACGCGCCTGGTGGTTGGAAATATAATGACAATTGACCATACTCCATGTTTTTGCATAGGGGCCCGTAATGCGCTTTACTGAATATTCCCTGTTCCCCTTCCATATGCCGCCCCTACATGCTGTAAAATACAGAAAGGGGTGGCATAAAATTCGGAAATTCTTTGGTAAAATCGAATGGAGTCATCGTGGAAGGTGTCATCGCCATGCACGAACATGACAATAAGCGGGAAAGTTTTAATTTCTATACATTTTTGTACAAATTCTATGCTACCCCTTTATGTGTGTTATAGAAGGCAGGGGTAGCGTATAAAGGGAGGGAGCAGGGAATATCCAGCGGAGCACATTACGAGTCCTGTGTAAGAAACCTCCTTAACCAGGAATGCAAGGCTGAACACAATGAAATGATAAATAATCGGTTTACACGTGTTAAGTTCAGCCTCACGTCACCTGGATTAAAAAATAATTTGACCATGTCATCTCCCGGGCTTAAGTATATGAACAGAGGTAACGTTGTCAATTTATTTCTTAATCCGTTCGTACGGATTAGTAATCCGTTCGCACGAATTAATAATCCGTGAGCACGGATTACAAAAAATATTGACCATGTCACCTCTCGGGCTCCATAGATTTCTAGGACAAAAATGGCGAGATTTTTGTATGAGAGGACCTTCGATTTTTATTACAAAACTCGCCATCTCGATTTATGACAAATTGCAAAAGTGGCGAGCTATAACCAAACCTGGCGATATAATATAAAATTAAGATCTATGACTAAAGTCGCCAGTTATTACAAAAGGGGGGCGTAACACACGCGCTTTCAATATATTTACCCCCGTTGACGACGATTCTGAAATTTAAATTCTCTTTTGTTCATTCAACAACAGTCGGAATTCTGTTCATAACGAAATAGTTGAATTTTTTCTTCATCCACAGGTTCATATTTCAGCCCCGCCATTGCGTTTGTAATATCTGGGGCCTTAACTTGTTATGTCCAGTGGAATGCTGTCATTTATTTTTACGGTGAGTATATGTAACTAATTATTATATTTACCCTTTTAAGAAACTGAATATATATTTTTATGACTCCACTGTAATGGTGCGTTTGAGATGACAGGGGTTGGGGCGGGGGGGGGGGGGTAGTGGACACATTTTAAGGCTTTTGGGGGAGAATAATCTCAAGTTTGCACGATAAGTTGAAATCTTTGAGGGTCGTGGGGAAAATGGGAGACTGTGTTAGGCATCTGTGCTTGGCGACCGTCAAACATACTTTTAGCAAGAAGAACAACGGGTGATTTGCGACACGGTCTATTTGTGCCACGGTTAATTTAAACTATCGGGCAGTTGATTTGCACCACTAACTTGGTCAATGCATCATCTGTTAGCTTGATTCTCATCATGAATCGGTCGATTTGCACCATAGTTCAGTCAATTCGTACCGTTCAGAAATGGAGTGAATGCCATTATTATAAAAGAGAAGGAACACAATGTTCTTCATTCAAACCTCGTGTGTATTAACTTTTCAATATTTCATGCGTATTTTTTGCGCAATGGAAAGGTTGCCCATGCTTGATGAGGATGTTTTGAACTACATAAGGCATGAGGTTTGGTACTGATTTAATTATACAGCCCTATTGGGCTGTTGGATAAAATTATTACCGAACCTCATGCCTTATGCAGTTCAAATCTTTCAGCCATAACGCCTGCTTTTCTGATTGCGACTCCATGTTTAAAAACCGACATCCAGGTATTAAATCTCCATATACCATACATGTTGGCGGAGATAACGTTTTTTCCCGTTTGAAACACAATAGAAACATGGTGGAAACAAATTTGTGGACGCGTTTCTCACGCTCCGCAATCAGTTGGACCAAACTCGTGAATAATTGTTTTTAATTTTACAAACGCAAAAGACAACATAGAGAGCTACATCACTTGGGAAGTTATTGGAAACGAGTAAACAAACTGAGGGCTATTTTGTTGACAGATTTGCTTTTATTTTTTTTCTTATGTTGTTTGATTTAATTATTCGACCATTTAATTTATAATAGCAAAATATGATCGAATTGTCAGAAATCTGATGATATTTGTAACTATTTTCAAGTGTTTTGGTTCTATTTTTATATTGTGGCGAGCGAAAGCGAAACACTTTCATTTAAACCATATACCTCCGATGTTTCGCGCGCCCTTATATCCTGGACGTTACACGCCACCATATACCTTGGCTGTTGGGTGCGGCCTTTGCCATGGCTATTTTTCTTAGGCATTTTGACCAATCAGAATACAGAATTTAGCGGGCTATAGGGATAACTATATATATTCCCAACACGTCATATAAATTTATCCCATTTATTCCTGTACCATTTATTCTTATCCCTCTGTACCAGTTTGCTGAAATCCTGTACTGTATTTTCCTGTACCGTTCTTTCCTACTACCGTGCATTGTGTTGCTGCTGATTCAAATGGGTGCGACCCCACCCACAACTACATACACGCCCGACCTCTACCTCTCCCCCTTTCTTGCTGAGTATTTATCTGAGGATCCTCATTTACAATATTTTCAATTAAGGGTTCATTGGAGAGTTGACTTCCATCAGCTGACTTCAATCAGAGTCTGTGCCAGAGGTATCAGAATCTTCGATGTCTTCCTGGTTCTCAAATATGGCCTTTAGAACCTCAGCAGTGGAGTAGTTCGCTTTTCTAGCATTTGCAGTTATCATTTACCGAAAACAAAACAAAAACTATTAACAAAATGGTAGTAAAATGGGGGCGCGGTGGCTGAGTTGGGGGAGTTGCAGGCTGCAAGCCAAGAGGTCATCGGTTCGAATCTCCCGTGTGGCAACCGCGTTTTGGCATTGGGCAAGTCTCTTCCCCACCATTGGCCACATCGGAGCACGGTGGCGTTATGTACTAAGGCGCATTGTACGTCGATGGTGCACTTGTCTTCAGACAATGCTAACCCTGCTTGTGTGGAGTTAGTATGCTGGGGAGCTGACGGCTGCTCACCGTTGCTCGGCGGTTCTCTGCGGCTTCCTCCACCCGCAAAACTGTCGTGGTCATGCTTAGCCATTGTGCAGAAATATGTGACCTTAAACACCAATAGATAACAATAAATAATAAGTAAGTTCAATCTCCTAACTGTGGTCCATTTTGACCCCCAGATAAAATCTATCTCATAATTACGTCTAACATGCCATTAGGTAGGTGACAAACCAACTACAGCATCTATAGAGGTTCACAAACAAAGTCACGAAAGTCAAGCCCTGGCATCTCATAATTACGCCTAACATGCCTGTAGTTAGGTGACAAACCAACTACAACATATATAAAGGTTCACAAATAAAGTCACAAAAGTCAAGCCCTTGTATTTTCTAGGCCTTAAACAAACAAATACAAGTGGGGTCCATTTAGACCCCACTCTGTTGGATGAAGATTAAACCCTAATATGTAAAAAAAAAAAAACAACGCCAATAAGCAAACAATTTAGTTTAGGGACAACATTTGTGGTCATATTATCTTGTTTCAACATTTCTTTCTTATGTTTCAATTTCTTCGTTCAGGTACGATGGGCATCATCTGGACAATATTGGCAGTGACCTTCGTTTACCATACCCCTCAACAGGATCCAAGGATGGGAGCGGAAGAAAAATTAATGTATGAAAAAGATACGACGAACATTAAACCAAGTGGAATAAGCATGGTTTGTACAAATAGTTGGTTTGAACTAGGGTTTTATTTGAAAGTAGGAATTTCCAGTTCCAATACCAAAGATTTCCTTTATAGGAAAATACGGGCAGAGAAGAGACGAGAATGACAGATTCGTCTGGCGTTTTCGCCCATTGCTGCTCGATAACTCCAGATATCACTATCTTTTTTGTCAACCATCACCGCAGTTTGGGTGTATGCAGTTGCGATATTACGTCAACAATCCCGACGTGAACATTCAAATTTAGAACTGCGTGCGCCCAGGGATCGCGGGTCTCACCGGTTGCGACATTGAACTTCAAACCGAGAGGTCCACGGTTCAAAACCCCAATTTTCGTTAGACGGAAATCCTCTTATGTTTCGAGAGCGTAGTGGCTCAGTGATTATGGCATTGGACTTCAAACCAAAAGGTCAATGGTGCGATTGTCGGGAACCGGGGGTTGTCGTTGGTGGGAGAAATAGATTAACGCCATGTATTCAGCTAAAACCCAAGGAGTGTCGCCTGAATTCGTGCGTGAACGTATGTGTCACCGTGTTCAACCAGCCCGTTTCGTTTTTGTTGGGGTGGTTCTTATCCTGAAGGGGTCAGTGACTTTTCACCAAAAAGCATTATCAACAGGGGTTCATGGAAAATGACAGTTTTAATATATACTATTAAAAAAAGGGGATATTTGATAAAAGTGACATATATGAAGACATATATTTATCTTTTCATCAAAAAGACAACTGATGCATTGCACTGTGACATCTGGTGAAGGATTTCAGCGATAGTTGGGTGTCTGGCAAGCACGCATTCCACGCACTGTGCTGTGGAAGACATGGGCGGTCAGTCGGAGAATTTACCACATTCAGCCCAAGACCTCAATACCTTGCAAATCCTCCTCGGCTCGCGAGACTAGCGCGGTTGGGCGTGGAATACTCCTCACCAAGCGTCCAATATCACCATGACTGATGTTATTCCATTCTTCCTGCAGTGCAGCGGCGAGTTCCTGAGCATTGCCAGGGAGCTGTTGTCGTAGGCGCCGGCCAAGTATATCCCAGACGTGCTCGATTGGTGAAAGGCGTAGGCGATTTCGGATAGGCTGACCACTGACTCACACACCAGTCGCTCGCAGCAGCTGCTGACCAATTTCTGAGGCAGTTTGATGGCAGTATGTAATGCTGTGGTTCGGATGAAACTATCCTGGTGAGCAGTTGTCGCCCCTGGACGACATAACCGACGTGTGTCATCAACATAGCCTGTCTGGCGGTAGTGTGACCACAACCTGCTAATCAACGATTGAGTAACGTTGAGAATTTGAGCCTCTGCAGTCTATCTGTTGCTAGCTTCCAACATGCCAACGGCACGTAAACGTTCCTCGCGTGCCAGTCTTCGCATACCTCAAAAGTTACCTTTCGACCAGAAACTATTGATGAACGAGTTTATACCAAGAAAAGAATGGTGAGACTTCCGATAAAGCCCGTCCAGTACAAATGCAAATTTCAAAACGTACCCCACAGACATTAACGCGGCGGTCGTGCGAAAAACCTGCACAAAGTTTTCGTGAGCTGGTGACATTCACGATCCACACTAAACTTGGACACATACTGATGTGTCCAATCACGCGTATCCAATACCATTTCCCAAAAATATCACCATCAGTTTGGATATCCACTACTCTTTTGGAATAGTGTATATACAAAAATAGAGTAACTCGTGACTCACATGAAATCCAATCAACAAAAGAAAAACAAACGTCAATGACACACCACCAACACAGTTTGTGAGTCACTTTGAGGGCTCACGTTCTCTCTTGTCGCTCGCTTGTCGCTTCTTCGTTGTCGCTGGTCGCTTATTCCTTGTCGCTGGCGACTTCTTCATTGTCGCTGGTATCTGACCTTCTCTGCTCAAAATAGTGTCTTTGGACTCTGGTCGCCATTTCACGAACATACAGCTGGAACTTCACTCTATCACTGCCATCGCCCGTCACTAACGTATTATCACTTTACTGGATGCCTTTAATTCAACATGTAACGGAAAGTCAATCTACCACTGCCGTCGCACGGCCACTAACGTATTGTCACTTTGCTGGACACCTTTATTCGAGCAGCCGCTACTTGAGAGTTAACTGCATCTCTCTAGTTGTCTCAGACTAATGTTCATACAGGCAATGCCTACTCTATCTATGTATGGCTTGCCCTCTACAACAGGTAATACCATTTACCCAAATACCGACACTCGTGAGCTCCCGGAGCTCGTACTTTCTACTTAACTGATCCTAAACTCATATATGACCATCGACCTGGCCCGCGATTGTTCCTACTGAAGATATGAGCTCTGTGGCTCCCTCTACATTACAACGTGCCTACACTTTCGCACCGATGCAGCACCTCCTCTAACCTATAGCATGAGAATGAAATGAAGTTTTTCGAGAAAACCGACGCCTCTTATTCGATCGCTGAGACATTATTCCCATTTTAATTGCTTCTCTTGAACTTGCCCGTCTTAGATCTGTCTTAATTTATAATTCTCTTTCATATTTTTAGAGATATCGTACTTTCGCTATACAGACATTGACACTTCCGATAGTCCCCTGTCAGAAAACGATATTGGCCGTACAACCCAGACATTACAAGTGCGCTACGTATGAATGGGGGAGGGGTCGACACTAATGACCATATACTTAGATGACTGGTTAACTTAATGGCTAAACGAATGCCGTTTGTTTGAAGCTTAGAAGGAAAGGTCGTTGTTTTAGACCAGATACTCGCTAATGGGCGTTACAGGCACCTATTGAGATTCCTCTCCCTTAAAAGTTCTCACGTTTATTAAGTATTCAAGTATTTATTCTCTAATTGCATACATAGATGGCATACTTGACAAAACGGTTTCTCGGGGTGCGTAATATACCTATCTTTACGCTTTATATTTAGCCCCAGTCAGAAAGATTATCAAAAATATATATTCACATTTAAAACAACAAAATCGTAAACTGAAGTTACCACCTTGACATCGATCCCCGCCAGGGGTAAACTTCGTTGTGTCCTTGGGCAAGGCACTTAATCTCAAATGCCCATGTAGATGCACGACGGCGCTGTGTACTAAAGTGTACTGCGCGTCCATGGTGCACTTGTCTTCAGCCAATGCTAAGCCCGCTTGTGAAGAATTAGTACTTTCGCGAGTTTAACTCTTGCTGGCCGTTGCGTGGTGGTTCTCTCCGTGTACTCCGACTTTCTCCACCCGTGAAACTGTCCGACACGATGTGACCCTGGTTGTCGAAAGTGTCGTTAAATCCCAAATAAATAAATAACTAAATAAATAGAACGCGATGTGTGTTTGAATCGGTGAATGTTTTTACATATCGGGTTGGAATGGCATAGTCATATTTCGCCAGAGCCGTAGGCTCGCGAAATATGACTACGCCATTCCAAGTCGTTGTGTAAAACACCCACCGATTCAATCACACATCGCGTTCTGTGTTTATTACATATCCCCGTGCATTAAAATTCATTTAAATGAACACATTTTAATTCCGATGTTTAAACACAAAGGTGAAGAGCCCGTTATTCTTGTTTGAAGCGGTACTGATGAAATGGAGCGAAAAATTTCAGAACAGGGAACCAATTTGAATTACATTCGTTATCTTTTCTATCGGATGTGTTTGTTGAAATCCGTAACGCTGTTTCTCCTCGACTGATGTGCATTCACGCCTAACCATTTGGTGGCTATTACTGATTTTAAAAATATAAGGACAAATTCGGGCTGATGTGCAACAGCTGAGAGAAACTTTTTTTAAAAGAGGTTCAAGGCATGTCAGGATATTTGATGATTTACCGAAATAAAGTTGACCAATTTAGATATAACGGGAGGCATAGACGAGAAGGCCACAGACGGAGATAATGTTGTGGTTGGACAGTGATTATTTCTTTTAATATTATATAATTTTTGGTTAACAACTTTTTTTTTTAACCGACTTTATTTCGCTTTGGACGTTTTCATTTTTCACACAACGCAACAGACGATCGATAATTGTACAACGAAATTTGGAAACTTTCCGAAGCGTAACTAATGACTGGACGGGAAAGGAACTAGTATATACAGTGCTCGGAAAAAAGTTCCGACCTTCACAAGTTGAATACAGAAACATTTATATCGCAGTGGTGATTCCGTTACATACAAGGGTTTAAATTTTAATTGATGTGTAATAAATACTGTTATCACATACCTATTAGTGTAAAACAGGGGGTTTCCACTGTTCTGTCTTACGATAAAAATAAAGTTGTATCGCACATGTGGTGATGCAAAACACGTTCGATTTCGTTTCCAACGGAAACAGAGAAGGAACCCGTCTAAATATATCACGCCAATCACTGGCCAAATGCACCGGAGTCGAGATCGCTTGGACATTCCTAGTTCCTCATTTAGATGTGTTCACCCGGAATATTTAATCAGATTCGAGAGCAAAATTTACAAAATATAAATAGCATTCTGACCGCTTGTTCCTTGACAAATACTTTACATAACAGGTCATAATTATAGTTATGGAGTGTGCGAAGCTTATCAGTTATTTTAAAAGCCTATTGTTGTGTTATTCTCCACAGATAAGTTAATATTTGAAGTTCGATCATCGTGACCGTGACAATGATCGGTGTCAATTGGTTTCGATCAATTGGGTGCCGTAAAAATTAAAAAAACAAATTAGGGTTGGTACCCCACCACCTAACGGTAATGTCTTGTTGACAAAGATGTGTGATAAATACTGACCTCGATTGCTGTGACCCAGGATATCACTTGAGCCATCGCTCTCCTGATATCCTGGGCCAAAGCAATCTCATGCGATAATTATTAACCCATTCAAACGT
Organism: Pictodentalium vernedei; assembly: GCA_031216915.1. Lineage (NCBI taxonomy): Eukaryota > Metazoa > Mollusca > Scaphopoda > Dentaliida > Dentaliidae > Pictodentalium > Pictodentalium vernedei. The sequence continues at coordinate 51,083,993 of CM062293.1, read as the reverse complement.
GTGTACGGGTCTATATATTTTCGTTTCATTTATCATTCATATGAAAGCGTTCGTAACGATTAAAAAAATTAATCTGATGGCGAGAATTTATTGGCTTTATCAATTATCAATTTTGTCCAATTATTGCTATAATAATGCGCATTTGTTGTTCGTGGCGGTCAATCGTTCAGCCAGCCGCGAGGGTAAAACGATTTTCAAAATGTATGAAGACATTATGCCATGCCGTTGTGTTTACTCCCGATCCTTTTCGGATAACTTCGGGAAACTGTCTCTATTCCTGATGATGCAAACCTGCCTCCAATTCTCGGAGAGTTGTACTGGAGGTTCATGTGCTTGTGTTCGACACTCTAGAAGTCCCAAGCGTGCTCCTTTGGATTCAGATCAGGACACATGGTAGACCAAGGAATGCAAACATGCTAAACAAGCCAAATGTATTCCTTGGTTATGATCTCTTAGTTGAGAACGTTTGATGGCCTTTCTGGACTTTATCGAGCCTTTCCTGTCAGCTCTAGAGCAGATTCGTCGTTTTGATAGCCACGGGCTCTTCATAACAGTACTTGGGGTGAAAGGCTGTCGTCGCAGCCTAAGAAGTACCCTGTTTTCACATTGTGATGTCACGGGGTGGGGGGAGGGGGGGGGGGGTGTCCTTCTGACCGTGGATGGTCCATAACCTCATTGGTTTACTTGCGTTTTCTCACCAAACGACCGGTGATTACGTAACAAATGTCGAGTTGACGACCGATTGCTTTAAAGAACATACCAATAGTTTGCCATATTTATGCATATGTCATCTTTCATGTCAAGGTGACAGGTGGTGATTAAACATTGAAAATATGGACTATAAATACCAAATTCTGAGTCATGCACAAACTGTAAGTAAGTATTTCTTTATTCCTGTGACATGTACTAACAACAAGAGAATAATATATATATCATGCTACACAAGAACCCAGCCCACTGGATCTATATGTCACAACTATGAAAGATATTGACTGCAGGCTAGGATAGCAAGCGTTCCCATTTCCACTCCCACCCATCCATAGACACGCACTCATTCACACACGCACACGGACGCCCACACACTACACACCAACACGCATACACCACTCACACATTCTCATATACATTCACACAATGCGGCTAAGTCTTAATACTTAATCAACAAATTTCGGAGGATTGCCTTATTAGTTTTCCCGTCATTCAATCTTATGCAGATTCCATCACCCCCCCCCCCCCCACCCCCACCCATGTTGCAGGCCATGAACCCCTAGCTCAGTAGTTCCACTGAAACCACTCAGCTGGCAGACCACAACCTGAAACTCACAGTCAGTAAGCGGCCGACGATTGATAATAATACCACCCCCCCCCCCACACACACACACACCCTCACACACACACACACACACACACACACACACACACACACACACACACACACACACACACACACACACACACACACACACACACACACACACACACACACACACACACACACCATCCTACAACAGAGTAGCCTTCCGATGGAGCAAATCAATAAAACCTAATGACTTATTTCTTAATATCAAGTCTCGTCCAACACGAGATGACACTGGTTGTTGAAAGTATCGTTAACCCCCAATGAATAAACAGAATCTCGTAAAGTATCTCATATAGATATGTCATAAGATTATATACTTCCACTTCACCAATCTAGGGTTATTGTGGACATCGAATTTTAAACACTGTCAATCATCACCGGGAGTTCTTATAATCTGTATTTTGGAAAATTCCTGGGTTGCACTATGCACGTGATTTCCGGGACCGGACACATTCAATAATACACGTTCACAGCCATTTGTTGGATCATCAATAAAATCATACATATGACCAGAACAGACATTCAATGAACAGCGGCATGTTATCATTCATTATAATTGAGAGTGGTTCCGACCAATTAAACCGGCACACCAAGATATATTCATCAATGATAGCCCGTACCTGGCGAAGACAAGCTAGGTGAACGTAGCCCACAAACGCGTGTAATCCGGCAGAATGCATGTCAGAACGTGCTCGATTGGTCGTTACGTAACCCCGTTGATGACAGGAGCACTGAGAGCACTTCAGGACAGGGAGGTCTGATCCCGGAAAAGGGCATTTACTCGAACTAGCATGCATGTTTCGAAGGTGAAGGGCCGTGGCGGGGAACTTTGAGAGGAGGTGCCCCCTTCCAGAGGGCACCTCCTCCCAACTCCCCCCACTGAATTTTGAAAGCTCCCAGAACGGATTTGTGGTGTATTTCAACTTTACTTCGAGAATAAATCATTGAAAACAACTGAGTGGCGAACCTGGGAAGGTTAATGTCTGCCCCTCTCTCACCCGTGGTCCGAAGGCAGGGAGGAAGCTGCCGACGTCCCTGGTTGATGACCATCTGTGTGAAGTGATAAATTTAATCTCGTAATGAAAGAGTGTGATTGCATGTTAAATAGTGAATCGATATCCGAAATAACAATCCATATGAAAATGGTAAGATTGCAAAATAAATTGGGATGGGGGGGGGGGGCGGGGTATCGCCCCCCAAAATCCAAATTAACGTCGTCCAGCCCTCCCCTGGCCCGTACCGCCACTATGTGGTAATCCAGTTCATAAGATTGCCTCTTAATTTGTTCCATGAGATCTTCGTCTCATTCGCTTCATTATTTTCAGTTTCGTGCGATTCCATGGAAAGGCATGTTAACATCTTTACCAGTGTATGCTATTCTTACAAGTGAGTTTTGTAAAAACTGGACGTTCTCCATCTTGGTGACCCTGCAGCCTCAATACTTCAAAGATGCATTCGGAATGAACACTGCTACGGTAAGTTTATTCAAATGCTAGCTATCATGCTAATGTGTCTCTGAACGAAGTTAGGGCCCTGCGAATCACATTTTCGATTTGGATCGAATCTCGAATCGAATCGGGAGCATTATTTGAAATCGAATCGAATCTCCAATCGAATTCTAGGCGTCTTGTAGATGATGGATACGGGGAGGGAGACTGTAAATCTGATTTTTCCGACTGTGACGTCTCAAGTTCCGACTGATGTAATATTCCAGCTACATCATCAAGGCATGACATCCTGGAAGGCATGCCTTGATGATGTAGTTGGAATATTACCAAGGAACGGTTGCGAGACTTATCAGCACTAAGCACTGCACAGGACTAGCCACTGGCAGCAGCCCATCGTCAACTTTGTTTTTGAAACATTAACTTTGTATTCAACAGTGATAGAGACTAGTGAGACAGGAATTAGCATGGGAGGTGGTATGGGTCAGATTCTATTTATGTTAATATAGATGAAATTACACTCTGTCTTTAATTTCAGCATTATTTACGTACAAATTCCATCTCAACTATATGTTTTGTGAGACAACGAGAATGACTAATACCAAGCTATATATGAACGTGTGGGAATGGGTACAAATTATGTATGAATCCCGAAGGGATTCATACAATTTGTACCCATTCCCACAAGTTCATACTCCAATAAATATTAAAAAAATTGCATTCAATTCTTATAATTACATTCCGTAACTGTTTAAACTACTTTTTACCAAAGAACAAAGCAGAAAGACGAAATAAAACATGTACGACCGAACGAGGCGAAAAACCACCCTCACACAAAAGACAAAGCGCACAACTCTGAGTTGAGCGCTGTTTTTTCGGCATTGACACAAATTTGTCAAATTGCCGTCTTTCGCAACGAAACTTGGAATGTTCAAAACAATTTTGACGGGCTTTATGGCACAGTCGGGAAATGTCATCAAAGAAAGAGCATCGGAGTTGATCACTGCGAGAGGCGCTAAAAGTTAAAAACCCGCCCAAACACCGCCCGAATTACATTCTGTCAACTGCGCTCTATCGTAAATGCGGGTCAAAGTTCGACCAAATGTATTCATTGGAAAATGAATTACAATTGGTCATGACGTTTTCATCCAGCTGACCAATGGGAATTGAGTATTTGGACCCAAAACGTATAACTGCATTAACAATGTAATTATTCCCGTGTAAAGATTTGAAACGAAACGAATCTCAACTAAAGATTCGAAATCGAATCTATTCTCGAAGCTTCGCAGGCTGGCATTAAACGAAGTCGTATGGATAGTTATTTTTGATGTTGGGTGAGATCAAACAATTATGTGATAAAAATTTAGTATGTCAAACGTCTTTGCGTGTAATAGTTTTATTTTCAATCGGAAAATAGAGGACATTTCGATGGCAGTTTGTATCTTCATCTGGTTCTACCGGGGGTGGGGCGGGAGGCATCTAGGCGACCATAGTTCGGCCTTATCGGAGAAAATGTTGATTTTTGATATTTAAGTAAAGCTGTTTCCTTTCATCTCTGAGATCAATGACAGATTAGACTGCTGGTATATCGAAATGTCCTCTATGTGGATTGCCAATGGCAGCCAACATAGAGAGCATTTCGATATACCGACAGTCTATGTAATCAGATTCATTTTGCCTTTTTGTCATTTTCACGAAATTTCACCGACCAACAAGTGTTGGGCTGCATCAATTTTGGAGGACCCAGGGGGAACCCAGTAGGGGGGGGGGGGGGGTATTTTTCTCAGTGGACCGTACGGCCAGTCCACCTCTGGCTTGGATCCCCGTTTTAAAAATGATGTCCCTTCACTTTTGATTTCTTCTAAAACTAGATGTCTAAAAATGAGCTACCATCTTTATTTCAACTGGCGAGTGACAGTTCTTTTTAATGTGAACAGATTTTTGCGGTAGCAAAAAAAAACTCATCTCGACTCCCCCTTGAGGAAAAAGTGTGTGTGATTTGGGGGACACAATAATATATTGAAGGAATTCAGAATGTTCTTTAATTACACATCTTTTCTTTGAAATCCCCATCTACAGCAACACTAAACCATGTGAAAAATGAAAATCTGTTCCGCACACATGTGCGGAACGGAAATCGTTGACGGACTATTTTTGAGTGAAAACGAAATTTCACTGGAATTATCTAGAAATCGTGCACCACAATTACAATTTGAATCGCTAGCGGTAGCTATAAATCGTCCCCTGAGTTCCAAGGTGTTCTATGTGCCAGTCGGCACATAGAACGCATTGGAACGCAGAGGACTAAATAGTTACACACCGGTTCCCCTCGGAAATTTTGTTGGCGATAAAATGCGTTCATTTTGCTAATAGTTGTCAAATGAATTACTGAGTGTCCTTCTAATGATTGTTTTCATAGGCGAGAAGGCGTGTAATAAACACATAATGACACGCGCAGGTGCATGGGTTAATTGGTGTGGCACTTGTGCTATCGCAGAAAGATAAAACGCGAGGTCAGCGGCCTCTTGTTTTTATCCTTCCGCGCTGGCACTCGTACCATATCACTCGCGCGTGTCGTTCTGTGTATTTCTGGTCGAATCTAATAGATGCATTAAATGAGTCGCTTTCAGACGAAGATTCGTCTGAAATTCCACTGAAAGATTTATTTGAGTCGAATAATCGTCGCATATAATTCAAACAGAGCTTAATATTAGATTATATTAGTCCAAAATGCGTCTCTCTGAATTGGGCGTAAGCGCCCAGACTGAAAACAAGCCAAAAAGTCTAACAGGCATCAAATGACGGTTACTTACCATTTCAATGAAAGTCAATTTCAAACGACTACTAATCTAAATTGAGTAAGTTGACTTAAACTTTCTTTTTTTGCCGGGCCCAGTTGGATAAGTCGCAAACATGCCTCACATCGGCTCCGGCAGAAAGTCTCCGGTTCCTTTGGGAATTTAACAGTAGCGGGCTCCGGAAAACCTCTGTATAATGGGGAACAATTCATCGCTACTACACTACTCCGATACCAGTGTCTTAACTGCGATTTTTTTTTGTTTTTGTTTTTTTTTTATTAGGGTTGAACGAAACATTAACAGCCGGGGTCATATCATGTCGGTGACAGTTTTACGGGTGGAGGAAGCCGGAGTACCCGGAGAGAACCACCGAGCAACAACGAGCAGCTGTCAGCTCTCCAACATCATAACTCTGAAATCTGCACCGCGGCAGAGGCAGAATTTGATTGGTTGAAGACATGCGCACCATCGACATGCAGTACGTTTTAGGACACAGCGTCATCGTGCCCCCATACAGGCAATCGGGGTTAAGTGTCTTGACCAGGACACAACGCGGGAGGGCAAATCAGTCGCCGAAATGGTCACCCATCCAACTACTAACCGCGCTCGACGTTGTTTATCTTCGGTGATCTGACGAGAACCGGTTACCGCGACGCCACCGCGCCCCCTTAACTGCGATTAAATTGGCGCTCAGTCATCGGAATTCTTGTAAAGTACTATCGCGGTATAATGCTGTACACACGAGCACCCTGACTTACCGGGTTAACAGCCTGGGATACCAGAATAGTTAGTAACAATACCATGATGCATCTGGCGAGATTTTTGTGAGGGGTGCTCTAGAGATTTAGCTGCCTGTTATCTCATGACGGTCATTGAAATTGGCCATTAGTCGGTATCTCGGTGACTTTTCATGACGCACTCATTTTGTAAGAAACTAAAAACGTCTCCGCAGGGATATTACCTTTTACAACTTATCTTACCTCCATCATTCAGAATTAAGTTGTTTTCAAAAGATTTTAAAATCTTGACAATGTCTTATGAGTTATAATTCAGAGGCAAACGGAAAATAGAAAAAAATATACGTTGGCCTAAAATAAGTTAAATATCTGTTTCTCAGGCCCTCCCGCGTGGTCCGTTTTGCTGCCACACGCTCTCTTTTTATAACCTATGCAAACTTAAACAAATAACAATTATGTCTGATATTTTACACAAGTTAATAAAATTGATAAATTCGTTCCTTGACTGCAACAAGGCTTTGCAATGCTTTAGCATTGCAAAGCCTTGTTGCACCCAAGGGACGAAATACACCACCACCCATGCTATTCTGTAGATTATGAGGCCTAAAACATAAAATAAACCAAGAATATGAACTTCTGATGGCAAAGAAGTAATTACAAAAATAAAATATAAAATAAAAAACCGCCCGCCCGCATGCAATTTTACAAAACTTGGCCTGAGAAACAGAACATCTACTTTGTGTGGCCTAATAATAATGCTTTGCAATGTTGATCATGGGGCCTAAAACATAAAACAAACTAAGAACATGAATGAACTTTTGATGGCAAAGAAATAATTACAAAAATAAAAAACAAAATAAAAAACTGCCCGCCCACATGCAATTTTACAAAAATGGCATGATGAACAGAAGATCTATACTCTGTGGGGCTTTATTCCGTTTTTCAAGTATCAATTTCTGGTCGTGTTTGTTAAAGGGTTACGTTACAAAATTAATACACCACTCAGTCTTTTCTCTTTCATTACAGATTGGTATACTATCCTGTGTGCCCTTTGTATTTAATGGAATTACGGCGATAGCCGCTGGATACCTCTTAGATAAAATCATCGACAGGAAATGGTTAACTCGAATTAATGCAAGAAAATTAGCGAACACAATAGGTCAGTGTTTTATGTGGTACTGATCCGGAATTTCCTACGATTCCCCTGCATATCAAAGCCGATCTTAATACAGTTTACAGTGTCTCAAAGTTGAAATAAATGGAAGCATCTCTGGGGCCTTTTTCAACCTCATTTCAAAGTCATTTTGGACCGATCACATGCGTGGCATCTTGAATCACATTCTGGCTTGACTTTTTACTCAACGGAAGCGATATCACAATCTGTTATTTCAAGTACTTTTTAAAAACATGTTCACAGAATTTCAACAAAACCATATCATGTACCCCCCCCCCCCACACACACACACACACACCACACACACACACTGGAACAAGCTTGACGAGTTCGTTCCAGTTAGGGGGCCACATGATATGGTTTGAAATTGTTTGAACATTTGTTTTAACTGCTCAATGTTTAAATTACCCGGGTGGATGCGCAGATTCCTCGGTTAAAAGTACAAGGCCGTTACACACTGGACACGACACGAGTGTTGCAGGCGATGCGGTAAACTAATAATTAATTACCTGTCGAATGACAGGCCTCTCGTTTTATCCTTCCGCGCTGGCACTCGTGCCATATTGATTAACTCATCCACATGTGCGTGCCGTTCTGTTTATTTACGATATGTTGTAAACTATCTGTCTCAACAAATACTGGAGTCTTTTTAATATCCACTCCCTCCCGTCCACTAGTCCGCGGATGCTTCCGGCGCTCTTTTTTGGGCCTTGCTGCTAAACTAAGACAATTAGTAATTAAACTGAGTTCAGTGTTCAAAGTGAGGCATATAATTCCTTACGCTAAATTATTATCGTTTATTTTAGAGTTTTACTCCTTTGGCGTTGTGGTAACCGGTTCTCGTCAGATCGCCGAAGTATGTGCGAGTCACTCGAACGAACAATTGCTCTAAAGCACATTCGCTCGATGGGATTCAAGACGTTCGTGCGTATATGCGAGTCACTCCAGGTAAGACAGAGTCCCACTTATGGAATCCCTTTTTGGAATCCCTTTTTAAGAATCCCTTTTTAGATATGTTTGTGGTTATATAATCCCTTTTTGGTCGTATGTGCCTATGTGCTAGTGGACAATGTGTCACATTGTGCTTTTTCACAAAAGCGCATATTGACACATCCAGCATGTGCTTTTGTGCTACATATACTGTGTACATACACATTGTTGGGGAAGTCCAAATAAATAGACCAAAGAAGTCATAACAGAGCTTGTAGATACATATGTAGAAACGGAGAATTTACTGGGAAATCGGAGTCAAATAAACAATTAGGGGGTTGTTTGTGGTAATTCCACGAAGTAAATATGGATTCTGGGGGAATCCGAACCAGAAAACTACTATAGATCAATCGAACTTTCCAGCAGGGGCCTCCTCAGTACTATAACACCGCGTGCTAGTCTTAAAATCTACGGTTTGGCGGTCCCAAAAAGGATTCTGGGGAAAATCCGTCCTAACTAAAGTGGATTTTGGTGATTTGGAGGGATTGTCGGGTTTATTTGGGTAATTCTACGAAACGAGAGATTACTGTTGTACAAAGGAACATACCCTCCGAACATACCCCTATCCTATAAGAAGCCTTTGGGTCACATAGCAACCGAGTGCTACCATAGAAACCAAGACGGCGGCCTCCAGTATACAAAATGGATGACGGAAACACATATCACCTTAACAACACGCTCTACGCAAGCGCAGTAACACCACGTATCACTATGGTGATGACGTCACAACATGGCCGCTCACACAGGTTACATTTTCAACGCAACATGGATCCACTGTGTTACGTGACATGACGTCACTTCTGGGGTCCTGTCCGATATCATGCAACACAGAGGTGTCCGGATACATGACATACTACTCACGATCACTCGCAGAAAGTTTCGCCAATACGGGACAGCACAAACTACGATCTCCTTTTTCATATTCGTCGTGAATTGTTTTCTTGGAAGGACTAAGGAGAAAGGTGAAATTTGGGGACGCATGATGTATTTATTGCGCAATTTGATTTAAGATTGTTATTTAATATACACGTACTATGGGTTTTATTTGAAACATAGCACCCGTTACATAAATGTTGACCCTCACTGGAAGGCGTCCGTTGGGCTCGTTCCAGCGCGCTGTCATTAGCTATGTTTTCGATGAAAGAAATGGATAGTGTTCGTTGCTCAATTTTATAGTACGCAGGTGTCATCTCTTATTCGGTTTGTGCAACGTGCTATATCTTTAATTTTTTCAATCATTTCATAGTAGATAATTCAATACTTGAATTTCTGAATAAAATGGTCAAGACCCCCCTCCTGCGAAATTCATCACGTTGATATTATTAGAAAGAAATCATCATTGTTTTTGTCTTAATTTCTAACTGAATCAGAGTACGATTCCAAACGTGTATAATACTTTCAGGTTTTGGTATTGAAGGTGCCTGTGTGATAGCGTTGTACTTCGTTGATAGCCACCAGTGGAAACTGGCGTTTTCTCTCCTGACTATAGGCGTTGGTATGAGTGGATTTATGGCTGCTGGTAAGTGGAGCTGAATCTGCCCAAAGTACATCCTGTCTTCTACGGCCCTTCCTCGACATGGTCTTTATGATCACTTTCAGCATCCAAGGCTATAACATCCCACAACTCAAGTCAATCGATTATAGCTAGTCATCAACATGTCCTCTCTAGTACAGTGTATTAACTTTTTTTTCGCGCTGAGTAATTTCAAAATGTTTGTCATCAAATCTAGACATGGATGTTGTGAAGCAGCCATGACTAGATTTGACGAAACATTCATGAAAATAAATTTGACATAGGATATCACTGGTTGGAAAGTTATACAAATTACAAGCGAAATTTTAATTAAATATCAAAGTTAAATTATTTTAGTGGTAAGACATTTCCTGTCCTGGGCAGTAATATCCGCCAGCAGCATGCAAGAAGTCAAAACAATAACCTAACTGTTATGTAGCGACAAATTCCCTCTCAGTCGTATGAAACTAGATATATTATACTTTTTCCTTTTTGGTGAAGGGGCATGGTCTTTCGTTCCTGCCCAAGCTCTCAAGCCATCAGCCAACTTCTTAAACGAATCCGAGCCAGTTATGATCTGAAGCCAGCCTCGTCCTTAAACAGTCCATCGCAAATATTTAGATTTAATCGGATGGAATAGATCAGTTAATCGGAAAAACGAACCTGGACCTGGAGACAATTTATACTTGTCCGCTAGTGCCTGGGTGACATCCATTGGAGTGGTAGTTGGCGAAACAAAGGTGAGATTCAAAACCGTGAAACAGCGTGGCTGGAGTCATTCGGCTTGATTACTGCCTGGTGGAGGGATGTAGGAACCGGGGGATATAGGGGCACGTGCCTCAAAACGAAAGAAAGAAAGAGATACGGAGAGAGAGATATAGGCAGAGAGAGAAGCGAGAGAGAGGACGGCCTTAGATATGTGGAGAAAGAGAGTTAACGCCAACATTATCTTTTCCAAACCCTCATTGCAATCGTTTTGGTAATTAGCAGGAAAGGGATAAACTGCACCAACTCTTTACTGTTATGATCTAACTAAAGATTCCTTCGTTTGATTCGTCTCTACTCCGGCCAGTAAAAGCGAGAAAACGGACATGTTTGGCTCCATATTTAACAAATTTCGTCATTGGTCGGAACATTGTTTTGGATTGAAATTTGTTAAACACGGAACCCAAATTGTACATTGTTCTTAAAATGTGCATTGATCTTGTTTTAAGCTTATTTGTTTGACAAGGATTGACGAGCAAGTTATTTAACTTATATTAACGCCTCTCCTTGACCCAATGGCGCACATTTGGGGGATGACCTTCGTAGCTCCAACTTCGTGGTCTTGCTCTTCTTGAATACCACAAAAGGATCTTTAGTCTGCACGGAGTGTGTCTCTCTCCGTACAGAGGACAGCCATTTTACGTCCCCACCCGATAGGGCGATACGCTCTGGCAGCATCAACCCCACAGATGCTGACAGAGAGTGTTCGGACACCTCGAGAACTTTCCCCGACCAAGGATTGATCCCGAGACCAATGGCATGAGAGACCGGCGCACTTGGTTTCTTTCTCTATGACCAGAGCACTTATCCACTCTGCCACCACTATCTTAACCCTTTACCCAACGTAACGGCCAAAACCGGCCAGCGGTATTTTCAAAAATCGCCTATTAATTTTAATTATTTTTTCATTTATGAGAAAAATGCACGCAAACAACTACTCACTCGCCTCTATCAAATGGGCTTGTCGCGTGTGTCATGGGTGCCGGAAGGTTGGAAGGGGGTAGCAAGCCTACATAGGAAAACAACCTTGACAGAGGGTCAGAGTGTTACAACTGGATACATATGCTTTGTTGAAATAGGTCCCGACACCCTTTTCATATTCCCAGTGGTGTATAACATCAAAGTATGTCTTGACAATATCAAAAGACACCTAACTAAGAAGAGATGGGTAATATATCGAAAACCGTACCGATATCGATATCATGAGGAAACCGAAAAGCAGAACCGAACCAATAGTTGAATACCGAAACCGCCTGAAGTTTCTAATATTCCTGCATTCGTTATTTATAAATCCTTGTTGAGACTTGATAACACCTGAAAGGATAATTTTCATGAATGAAGTGACTGATGTCCTTTTCAGGTTTGTTAACCCTCAATGGCCTAGCAATTGTCCTGAATTCCCACAAGACAACATCCTGTACCAGTTGCTTAGCAGTTATTTCTTGTCAAGTCCTGGCTGCCTGTTAAGCCAGCCTATACCTGACTGGAAATCACTGTTCAGGTTATTTGTTTATTATAAGCCGGACTTCCTAAAGATGACATGGTCAGGGCACATGCTCTGAGATTCCAAGAGCAGTAAATAGGTCTTTAAACGTTGAGATGCATTTAGAACAAGTCACAAAATTACTGTAGATATGATCTGTGTTCACAAAAGAATGCCACTATTGAGCTTACTGGAAGTGGAATTTATAGCGTTGTGGTAGAGTGATACAAGAACAACTTATTGTTTTTTCCTGATGTGAATTACCATCTGGTACTCTCAGCAAATTGCAGTCAAGTCAGATACCGAATACCGAACCTACACCGAGGTATACCCTTTAAAATACCGCAACTGATACCGAACTTAAAATTTCAATACCGCCCATCTCCATAGCTAGGCCATCATTATAAAATGGTTTGACAGTACCAAGGACTTTCCATGTAAGCCTTCCTGCTACCAGTCTGGGCCTAATATCTGGGTAAAAGAAAAATCTTTTTTCTTGTAGATGATTAATGGGCAAACAAAACAACTGTTTGGCCACTTTGTGCAGGCTCGAAATAATACTTTGGGTAACCAAAATGTCCCAAGCAAATGAAGAAATGAAATCATCAGTATGTCCTCTCCGAAACAGGGTATTAACTTTAAACCCGCTGAGTAATTTAAAAATATTTTTCATCAAATCTGGCCATGGCTGCTATGAATCAGCCATGACTAGATTTGATGAAACATTTATGAAAATTTGACACAATAAATCATTGGTTATGTAGCCGTGGAGGTATGAAGGCCATTTACCAACCAGCCTGGTTGATCCGGATCTCTTGGTATAGTGGTAAATCAGTCGCTTTGTGTGCTAGAGATCGACGATATGAGTCTCGGCCCCCGCACTTCTCTCTCGATTTGTTATATTTGTGCCCTGACCAGCCCTTGGCAGTTGGTGGCATTGTGGGTGTGGTGAAGCATGGTGGATGCTTCGACCGCTTTGATTCACCGTCGGTAAATCTCAGAAGAACATGAGAGTAGTGCAGTGGTCGAGGTTTAAAGGCCAATTACCAACTAGCCTGGTTGGTCGGGACCTCTGAGACTCGTGGCAAATCGATCGCTTTGTGTGCTACGGGTCGACGGTTCGATCCTCGACTCCTGCTCTTCTCTCTTGATCTGTAACAGTTTAAAAGGGTATATCACAGGGAAAATTTGGTTAAATACCAACAAAGGAAAATGGGTTATAATATTATTATGGAAAATCTACAACTTACTTTCCTTAGCATTGCATGTTTATTTGTTTTATTTTAATATCAATAATGTCAACCAGGACTTTTTCTAAAAAAAAGTTTGGAAAAATTTTAATTTACCACATACAGTACAAGGAAAGTGAATTAACACTAAAACACTCATGTGGTGGATATTACACCAAGACAATAACTGTCGATAATAGTGATTACACATGGGAAAGGGAAACACAGTTTTTGTCAATGGAATTCTGGGTTCAACCCGAAACTTTAGGCCTACTTGTCATTCTTATGCCTTTTCAGAGACGCAAAGCTTGCTGCTGAATTCAATTTCAGGCTTTGCATCATGTGACATATGTATCTCTCTTGTTACATGTATATACACCATGTTCGCTAACCCCCTACCTGACGTAATTGTGAAAGGGAATATATCCCCTAATCGAGGATCTTTAAATGGAGATGAGAATATATCCCCAGATCTGGGATCTCTTCTCGAGGGACGCCAGTGACACTGGTCGGATTCACACTCGCGACATTTGAACATGACTGAACCAATGAGCGACCGCATCTCATAGTTAGTTTGTATTTTGGTTTACGAATTGTTTCTTCTGAAACCTTATAAACGGAGATCGTCTTTTTTATCATACAACAGACATACATTGTCTACAATACCAGCAAAAACTTCTCGGTGAACTACAGATCTGTAGTGAATGGAGCAACACACGTGTGGACTAAGAGCGAAACATTTTTGAAGCTGCACTAGATCACAAAAGTAACCCCAAAACTTAAATGTTCCAAAAAAAAAAATCCTCTCCCTCTGATTGGACGACAACCCGCGTAGTTTTTTCTATGTTTACGGCTCTATTAGCCTATGTTACCGCCGTTTGATGTCACAAAGCGAAATATTTTAAATGAGGTTGCCCGTTTGCAGTTTTTGTTTCAACCTTACAAGCTTCTTCATGTTTGTACCTTTTTCACTCGTGCAGCAGACGATGTTCCGAATTAAGTGTTGCTTAAATTATAAATCAGGTTTCGATATGAACTAAGAAGGCGTGGTATCGACCTTTATCTGAATGACTGGTTGACTGATGCTTAGTGACGTCGTAGAGTACACTAGAGGTAACTTCGGTTATTAACTAAACGTCTTATCGTTAAAAGTTGTCTTCTTCATTTCAAGATGTGGGTTTTGGGCTATATTGACAGGGTCTTATTGGAACAAATACGCAATTGTGATGAATTGACGGCAACATGGCCTGGGGTTTGCGGCTCAGAGCTTATGTTTAACATCGAAGGTTGAACATACGCTCTGAGTCGGAAACCTCAGACCATGTTACCGTCATTTCATCACAATAGTTTATAACGTTGAGGGCAATGTTTCTCGTAATACTAATTTACTCAATAACGCTTTCACCTTTAATGTGCATGGCAACATCAAGCGCACTCGAAAAGCAATTGCGCTACGCTGAACTCAGACGGAAACTACACTGCCAATGACGTTGCGAATCATTCACGACAACAAGGCTGTGCTTTGGTTTGCGCACAAAAAGTAGTTCCTTGTTTAAATGATTAGATGGTCACGATATTGAAAGATAATGATCACCACTACTCTGATTTTAAAAGAGCCTGCATGTATGCAGCAGTTTCTGGCAAGCTCAACTCATGAGAAAACGCTATGTTTTGGTTTTCGCACATAAAATATATCCCTGTGCAAATGACATGTTCAAGGAAGACACCGGGGAGCGCGGTGGCTCAGTGGAAGACTATTGGACTTCTATGTTAGAGGTCCCGAGGTCGATCTACGTCCGGGACGATCCGCGTCGTGTCCTTGAGCAAGGCACTTTTTCGCGGTTGCCTACATGGAATCACGATGACGCCGTTTACTAAGACGTATTGCACGTCGATGGTGCACATGTCTTCAACCGCTGTAACCCTACTTGAGTGGAGCTTGAACAGAGTTAGAATGTTGAGGAACTGACAGTTGCTCGTTGATGCCCGGTGGTTCTCTCCGGCTTCCTCCACCCGTAAAACTGTTACGGTCACGATTAGCCATAGTGCAGAAGTATGTGACCTTAAACACCAATAAATAAATAAATAATAATGAAGATACCGAATATTTCGACCTCGTCGCTGTGTTATTTATCGACCCGTCCTTCGGTCATGTCGATATTTGCCCAGGGATGATATGCAATCTCGAACCCCAATGGTGGTATTTACCTATATCAATCTGTAACTATGACTTTTATTTCTCACACAAACATGTAGGTTTTCAATCCAATTGCATGGAGGTTGCGCCACAGTTTACGCCAGTAATATCAGCATTTACCAGAATCGGAACGATAGCCGCAATACTGAGTACTGCACTCGTTGGAATGGTTGTGGGAAAAAACCACGTGAGTAGTGTATACATTTTTTAAAATTATTTTTGTTTCTTCCACGAATCGCACAAGTAGTCGGATTCAAACCATTTCATTCTGAATAAAAGGCCTCTCAGCCACACGTGCCCTGAACAAAAAGTGAGCATTTCGAGGTATTTAAAAGAAAATTGAATTTTTCGAAGTCGAAAAAGTTAATTGTCGAAATGGCCGACTATAACTAAAGTTATCATCGGGAAACCAAGCTGGGACGGACGGACGGACTCATGGGCGGCCTGTCCGACGGACGGACACCGTCTATTTTAATAGTCCCCCGAATTTTTTTTTTTCGGAGGACAAAAATTGTTTGCCTCCTATACATTTATACCTGTATATCTAAAAAAGTACCCAGGGTGCACCGATTGGCAAGAAAAGATACCTTTTCCCCCGGGAACCGGGTAAGACACTGGACCTTCCAAATCCCCGCCTTCATTTAGCCTGGGTAAAACCTAAATTTCCGAGTGTGAAAAAAAATTGGCAGCAGAGGGGCAGGCGATATTTATTATTTATCTTTATTGGTGTACAACTGGTTGAGGGCTAGATTATTTTTTGTAGACTGAATTTATTATTCAAAATTTGTTTTTTCAGAGATTACCGGAGAATGCCCACAGGCTCTCTCCAATAATTTGTAATAAACAAAATTATATAAATAAAATATTATTTGTGTTTGACTGACTATGAAACATGAACTAGGAAAACGTTGGCTTTTGCTCTGGTTCCCTCATTTTTTGAAAGCTTTGATAGTGGCTTCTATCACTCAATCAGTTAAGGTCACTTTCAGCATGTTTGTCATTATCATGACCGCAAAATATGTATGGAGTCAAGTTTATACCTGTTCTGTTCATAACAGAGAACTTTCGCCCAGGTGTGAGTGTGAGTCATATTTTACCGGTGAAGCAGGGTGAAGCAGAATTGTTTGTCCGCACCGCGTGAAGTCTGCACTGAGTGAAGCAGACGACATTTATTTATTTACTTATTTACTTATTTATTGGTGTTAATGTCACATATTTTTGCACAATGGCTAATCATGACCACAATATAAGTATCAACTCAAGACCAGGGGGTGAGCGTTAATAAGACATGTTGCCCATTTTAGAGAGGATTTGCACCTCCCAAGCATTGGTGACTGGGTCCTATTTTACCAGAAACACAGAGCCTGTTTACTGCAGTGAACAAGCACTGCTTCACTTCCCGGGGTTCCGACGGGGAGAAGCAGACGACATAAATAATTATATAAATCACTATACTGAGGATCAGGAATAATATAATCTAACAGTTCTGAAGAGCTATATGATTAAATTATTACTGAAACTACCCACAAATACAGAAAGGAATCGTCCATCTCGCTATGGACAGTGCTGGATGAGTCGATATCATCTGGGCGGTACTATTAGAAGGGTTACGCCAAGTCAAACTGAAACAAACTGTCGATCAGTTTTGCTTCAAATCTGTTCTGAATGCTTCTTTTCTGCTGTGGCCCTCAAAAAAGAAATTTGCAGCTCGCTGAATGTTGAAAAGAAATGGGCTATTACTTTTTTTCTGATACTGAGCCCTAAATCGATGAGGCACTCGAGTTTGGCACTATATCCAAACTGTTTTACCAACTTCCCAGATGCTTTTCTTCTCAGATATATGGAGGGGAGGGAGTAAGCATCTAGGTGGGATGAGGAGTCTGCTAGGGCATGGTTCCAAGCTCTTGTTATTAAAGGTCTTGAAATATCGCCTGATCCACCCAACGATTTGCTCTTCTGATTGAAGATTGTTCCAAAAAAGAGTGTCAGAGCTAATTTGAGCCTTGTGGTAAAACAATAAGGACTTGCGATATTTCAAAATTCGATTGGATTCGGTTCGAAATCGTCCCGATCATTCGGTTCGATTCGAGTCGCTCTGATTCGGAAATTCTCGAATCGCCGAGACGTTCTCAAAATTCTCCCTCGAACTGTTCTTTTATCATAAGGTCTCCTATACAGGGGACTTGATGACAGGAGAACTGTTCAATGGGGTTCCGCTTCTGAAATAACTACTTTGATTCCGTAATTGAATTTCCGCTATTTTGATTGGCTTGTCCCAACAGACGAATTGGCATTGAATACAATACTCAAGTGGCGGCTGGCAATATTTATTGTTGAACGATGGTGCAATATTTACAATTTCAATAGCCGTGATATTCGATTCGAGAATTGATTCGATTCGACATCCTCTACATTATTCGATTCGATCCGAAATTGGGGATTCGCCGGGTCCTTTTTAAACAAGTACACATATTTATGTCCAAAACTGATTTACCAACTTCCCAGATACTTTTCTTCTCAGATATACTGAGGGGAGGGAGTAAGTATCTGAGGAGTCTGCTAGGGCATAGTTCCAAGCTCTTGTAGTTAAAGGTCTTGGAATATCGCCTGATCTACCCAACAATTTGATCTTCTTATTGAAGATTGTTCCAAAAAAGAGCGACAGAGCTAATTTGAGCTTTGTTGTAAAACATTAAGGAATGCGACGTTTCGAAATTCGATTGGAATCGATTCGAAATCGTCCCGATGATTCGGTTCGATTCGAGTCGCATTGATTCGGAAATTCTCAAATCGTCGAGACGTTCTCAAAATCCTCCCTTGAACTGTTCTATTATCAATAGTTCTCCTGTATAGGAGACATGGTGATAGGAGAACTGTTCAAGGGCGTTCCGCTTCCGAAATAACTACGTTAATTCCGTAATGGAATTTCCGCTATTTTGATTACCTTGTCCCAACAGACGAATCGCCATTGAATACAATACTTAAGTTGAGGCTGGCAATATTTATTGTTGAACGATGGTGAAATATTTACAAATTCAATACCGTAATATTTGATTCCAGATTTGATTCGATTCTAAACCCTCTACATTGTGGTTTTGGTAAATTGGTGATTCGCGGGGTCCCTTTTAACCCCCTCCACTTTACTCACTTTTTGATCTGTGGTTATCCAGGGTTATCTCTCCTGCAGTTGCCAAAGGTTCAACAATTTATATTTTGGTTGACATAGCTCTTTGAGCTCTGTCAATCAAAATATAAATTGTTGAACCTTTGGCAACATAAGGAGAAAAAGTCAAGATTTGGAAATTTGAGATTCTAACCTCAGAGTGAAGGGGGTTAAACAAGTACAAATATTATAACATCTGGACGCATCGGATCGTTTCAGCAAAATTGTAACCAGTGGTTTAACACATCACGATGAACACTTGAGTCATTTTACATCCTGCCTTTGTAAAATAGCAGGGCTTAAATTAGAGACACGAGTAGTTATCTATCCATTCGTCGTATCGCATGCACGAATCGCATCGAGTCGTTTGTGTAACAATCTTTACACGACTTGCAAATTGAACTCTTTTCCCACAACAAACAACCATTGCTCCACTTCTCTAGGTTTCCGCGGGAGATTAGTTATGTAAATGGCTGAATAAAGACGTTTGTTTACTCAACTTTGTAAAATGAAACTATGAATTGGTCTACCCCCAAATAATGAATATGGACTCTTCCAGTTGCTACCTTTGAACTGATATACCATGAGGGTTCAAAGGGTTAAGGAATGGAGAGTTTCAAAGCAAAATTATGCAAGTACTTCATGCTGAGGTCACTGTTTGGGGTAGTGCTATTGAATTCAAAAAGGTTGGTTCAATAGTTTTTCACGTGACTATTGCCTTGAATCATAAAATCAAACGCTGCTGTGTCTTAGCTTGCGCGCAATTAAATAGTTATTTTTTTTTTTTTAAGCGATGAGTTACTATTTGTTAGTGGGTATTGTAAGATCGTAAGACAAATTGAATGCTACCACTCCCGGGAAGGAGAGCGAGATAGTGTACTGAAGTCGCGACCCCGTCTCTAGACCAAATATCATTGAGTCCGTATGCCCGTTGTGCGTCCAGTGTATAGGAGCCGCGCCGATGATGAAACATGACGAACGGAGTAATTACTTTAATACTCGACTATACAGAGATATCATGGTGAAATGTCCGGGTAAAATCGAATCTATAATCGAATCAAGCAAGGTGGGCGAAATCAAACCGAATTTCGAACCGAATCGCAGGAAAATGAAAACTCTGTTTACTGGTGAATACCGGCGTATTGGAGAAACCGAGCCGCATTTATCATTTCACAACAGCCATACATTTCAACTTTCGCGTCTACCCGAAAATAATGACCGGTTCGGTCATCATTTTCGGGGAGATGCAGAATGTGGAAAGTGGATTGTAACTAAATCACCCGTGGAGTGGAGTTATCACCCAAAGAATCACTTTCAAATTATGTTCATATGGACAAAAAATACAAGCAAAGTTTCCGCATAGGACTTCCGGGTTTAACCCGGAGGTTAACTGGCCGGAAATTTGCTTGTGCTGGTTATGCTTTGGAACAGATTTGCAATTATTGGTTGGGTGGAATTTCCACTCTACGGGTGATTTAGTGATAATACACTATCCACGTGCTGTACAAAAGTTGGAGTGTAGACCTGCAGTGAAGTAATAAGGCTCGGTTTCACCAACACACCGTCCATTCCCTACTGCAAATTAATTGTTAACCCTTCAGATTTTCCACGCATTCACCGTTGATGTCACGTTTTTTCACGCACCTGCAGTATACTCTACGCGACCACGGATTAGTGCGCTACCATGAACCCTCGGTGCTGATGAGAGCACATGTGAAAGGGTTCGAAAATGTTCGATGTCCCGGATTCAAAAACGAATCCATCCCAGATTTATATTGTCATGAAACCTTTAAATTATTAAACGCTCGTGGAAGGTCCAATTAAGAAGCAAGTAATTATTGAGAAAACGCCTAAAGTTTATGTTTATTAAAAGTAACAAAAGGGAACATGGCATTTATGACAAGCCAATGAGAAGCAACTAGTCCACAGATATTCCATCATATCGTATATCTATCAGTATCACATCAACCAACACTAACTGTTCACTTTGGTTCTGTTTAGTGAATGTATTTTACAATAACTTTTAAGTTGATATAATAAACAGAAAAAAGTTACAGAACATCAAAAGATGGTGAAAACGCTATTTCCTTATTTTTAGATGAGTTGTATACAGCATAGTTTAATAGACAAACATTGAAAACTAGGAGGGGGGAAATGTGTTTTTATACCACCATACAAAAATTTGTGAAGTGATGTACACATCGATAATACAAATTCGTTAACATTGCAAACTTCCAATCTATATATGAAAGTTTTATATTCTTTGTGTTAAATTTACTTATGGTGAGCCCTTGGTTTATTATTTAACTGTGTGACGATAATAATAAGTGCATATCTTCGTCCATTATTACAAACTATCAACAAAGCTTTGTCTTAACCCTTTGGTCGCTGATGGTACAGTCCATGCCAGTTTAGAGTCATCATGTGGTAGATTCAATATTCGTTACTTTGGGAAATTCCAATCAATATTTTCAACGTGAAGCCTTAGGGCTTGATTGATCTACCGCAGAAATTCATAGAACAACTATTTACTTAATGAATTCAGATCGTATCACAATACAGGAAGGGAAAGCGACCTTTTGTGTTTAAAGGATAACTCTCGGCTGACATTCGTCTCGGATAAAAATGTACTTTTTCTTCTTTTTTAGATGTTTTACAGATCTTTCGGGAGCGCAGTGGCTCAGTGATTACGGAACTGAACTTCAAAGGGTCCACGGTTGGATCCTCGCCACTGCGGTGTGTCCTTGGGCAAGACACCTCATCCCAATTGCCCACGTAGGTGCACGGTGGAGTTGTGAACTAAGGCGTACAGCACGTCGATGGTGCACTTATCGTCATCCAAAGCTAACCCTGCTTGTGTGCAGTTAGTACGTTGGGGAGTCTCAACAGTTGCTCCGCAGTTCTCTCTGGGTACTCATCCACCCGTAAAATTGTCCGACGTGAAATGACCCTGCCTGTCGAAAGTGTCGTTAAAACCCAAATTAATAACTAACAATAAATAACTCTCGGCTGACATTCTTCTCGGATAAAAATGTGCTTCTCTTTCTTTTTAGGTCGTTGTACATGTTTTTCGGGTTCAAAGGTTTACTTTCACAATGCAAGCACAGAATAGATTTATACTCACATTTAGTTGTGATTATTTTCAGAACATTGAAGATTGGCAAAATGTGTTTCTCATTGCTGGAATGGTACATCTGTGTGGACTAACTTTCTTCCTCGTGTTTTCATCATCTGAGGTCCAGAGTTGGGCAAAGACTGAAGAGATGACTGTTTTAGCTGCCGAAAAGACTACTTAAGATGATGGTCACGTGACCATTTATTTTCATTTTTTCCAGTACAAAATATAGTCTCTCACTTCTCACAAACATTAAATTACTTCGCAAGGTCTTACGGCCATGAATACAAGTAAGCAAGTGCATGCCGAACATGGTAGAAGATCAGACCACTCTAACATTCGCGAAGCATTTCATCTGTTTATTTTATTGTGGTTTAAAATCACATTGTTGAATGAAACAACAGTAACGGGAGTACAAATTCAAGTCAAGACATTCGTTTATTACTATGCTTCCCATTTGTATATGACTCAGTCCAGGTGGGTTGTTATAGGGTTTTATTGTATCACTAAAGCAAATTTGTCATACCACATCAAACCAGCAGTAAAGCTCAAGGCATCTCTTACTCTTGTGTCCCTAATAAACATACACATGTATGTTTATTGATTTTAGGGGATGTTTCCACCCTGTATGCACCTTATTTGGGCCTGTATGTTTATTAAAATTGCCCTTCCAACAGGAAGAAGATCTTCAAATTAGTAAATCTTTACTAGATTGTGTGATAATCTTTTGTTTAGCAAAGAGTATTTATTGTTGTAATCATGATGTCTAAATCGCTATTAGTTTTCTTCAATAAAACAAACTGCAATACTGGAAAACAAGTTGGCTTTTTTATAAAATTAACTAGCAATACTCCCTCACCTCCTCGATGGCCTCAGTGGATTTCCACACTGTACTATTATGTGGGTCTGTACTTTTATTTAACCATTTACCTAACGTAACGGCCAAAACCGGCCAGCGCTATTCTCAAAAATCGCCAATTAATTTTCATTATTTTTTTCATTTTTTGTCTCAAAAACATAGGTTATGACCCCTCGTTGGAACGAGCTCGTCGAGCTCGTTCCAACGAGGGGTCATAACCTATGTTTTTGAGACAAAAAATGAAAAAAATTAGTTATTCAAGAATTATTTTTGCAAGTGTCGTCTGCTTTTCAAGTTAGGTAAAGGGTTAAGTTGGATAAATGTTACACCCTGTACTTTTATTCCCACCTTTATTTGGAACACAAGAGTACTGCTCCTAACAGCGCGGTGGCGCATCGGTTAGAGTAATGGTCCTTAACCCTTTGAACACTAGAGGCCGCTTTTACGGTCCATGAAAATCATACGGCATAATTTCATTGAGTAAGATGGCTGCTAAGTGAATGTGTGGGAAAGACCAATCAATATTTTCAAAGTACAGCCCAAATGCTGGTCTACCCCCTAGTAATGAATTATGACTCTTTCAAATGCTGCCACTGAACTGACATGGAAGATACCACAAGGGTTCAAAGGGTTAAAAATGAAAGTTCGATGGCTCGACCCTGACCATATATGCTGTACCCATGGACATGAAAGTTAATCCCTCCTACGTTGGAGCAGGGCGGCGTTGTGTACCAAGGCGTACTGCACGTCGTTTTAGCTCTTGCCTTCCGTTACTCTGGTGGTACGAGGTTAGTAAGATGGAGAGACTGACAGTAGCTCGTCCCTGCTGCTGCTGGTTTGTGTTTTCTATCAGTACCCGGGTTTATATTTCATTTACATTTGGGAGAATCCATTTGGAAGAAAATGGTTGCGAGAATCCATACCCGCTATGAGTGTTCAGGATCCCATGATTGAACCCCTGCTGTATACTAATAACACATGTTAACCCTTTAACCAACACAGCTCTATAATTTTTAAAACATCAATTCAATTTTTAAAAACAAACAAACAATATTTACCAATAAAATCAAACCTTACAGATATGGATGTCATTGGAACCGTCTCATTGAGACGGTTCCAATGACAGCCATACCTGCTCGATTTTATTGACAAAGTGTCAGGATATTTCATGTCATGTTAGCCTTGTATTGGTTAATTTGCTGCTGCTATGTTAGGTAGAGGGTTATATTGATTCAATTCTTATCACGGGAGTCATGGCAGAGGTGCAGCGAGAATCTACATTGATTCTCTGTAGTTTTGTTGCGTGAATCGATTCTCGGATTCTCGTCGAATTTTAGCTCTGCGGTCACCTTCACACGTAGAACATTGCGGCATGATATGAACCTGGCAGTTGAAAATGTCGTTATTTATTTATTCATTGGTAACTTTCGGTATCTATAGCTACATCGTGACAGCAACAAAGGTACAAATAAAGTTTAGCCAATCGTTGATACCTATGCTGCCCATTGCAGACGGCTTCCGCCCTGGCGTTTGGACTGCGATTTCTGTTTTACCCGGAAAGCAGAACTGGTTTACCACATTAAACAAGCTCTGTTCCATTCTATCGCCTTAACATTTGTAGTCAGTTGCACATTAATTAGACCTTAGTCACCTTATAATACTTATTATTTCTGGAGACTCCCTATAGCCGCACCACTGAAAAGGATATTTGAGACTTATTTGACCTTCGACTCCTTGAAGCACGCATTGTAAAAGTGTAATAAAAGCACAGCAAACCGACCAACGATCCCGCGCCGAACCCAATTCTCCGAAACATCCCTTTACCGAATAACGCATTAGTAATATGAATGACTTCCCTCCGACACGATATGACTCTGGCTGTCGAAAGTGTCGTTAATAAATAAATAAATAAATAAATAAATAAATAAATAAATAAATAAATAAATATATAAATAAATATGACTTCCCACGCTGATCACTAGAGTAATATAGATCTTGGATTTTTTCATAGTCGTATTAGAGCCCATCTCCAACACTCAACGATTACCTTCACTGAAGAATCCCATTTCCCAAGAGCGCGATAGTAATATAAACCAGTGGCGGCGCCAGAAATTTTTTTGTGGGGGGGGGGGGGGGGGGGGCAACTAGGGGGGGGGGGGCAGACTCCCATGAAGGGGGAAAATACGTAAAGGATCATATCATTACTTTGTTATGAGGTAGTCCAAACTTGGACCCAATGTCCGTAATATACTTTTTTGGTTTGGTACGTCCTGTGGACGTGCCAAACCAAAAAAATTTTTTACGGACTTTGGGTCCAAGTTTCGACTAAATGTAATGGTAATTAGCGGTCCTCCTTTCAAAAAATCCTGGATCCGCGTCTGGTGGGTCTGTGCGTGAGAGAGAGAGAGAGAGAGAGAGAGAGAGAGAGAGAGAGAGAGAGAGAGACTGAAGGGAGATAATGCCCGTCTGTCATAATGCGAAATCCATGATTTTTTTTAGACCAGGGATATGGATAGACATGCCTTTGTTGGCTCATAACTTAATTATAACTTATAAGTATCTGCATCCGAGTCTTTAAATCTCTACTGCCTGGATGTGTTCATCAGCTAGCCTGAGGCTTTGGGCTAAGTGTGTATGGGAAATTATTGGAAATAAAAAAAGAGAGGGGTGTGTGTGTGTGTGAGAGAGAGTGACTGAATGTGTTTGTGTGTGAGGGTGGATGGAAATGCATGCGAGATGGTTGGGGGGGGGGGGGAACTGGGGGGGGGGGGGGGCAAATGCCCCCATGCCCCCCCCCCCCCCCCCCCCCCGTAGCGCCGCCACTGGACCTCTCACGTTAATCGTCGAAGTAATATAAATCTGTGATACAAAGCTTATTTTTTCATATTCGTATTATAGTTTTGGAGAAGAGCACGCCAGTGCCTTCATACCCCAACGACTACCTTTTGTATATTGTGTGCCAAGTACCCCAAACACTAACCACTCAAAGATATTGTTTTTACACACTTGTCAATGTATTCAACTTCGCAGTAAAAGTAAAACGTAGTTTTCGACTCGCTAAGCACTTATCGTCCTAAGGGAAGCAACGCTACACACGTTTAATAACGACACATGCCTGTTTTCAGAATAGAAAAGGATGAGACGCAATAATTGCCCATTTCAGGAATAACCTAAAATCTTTCCACCAAACACGTTCATTGAGTAAAATAAGATAGAAGTGCAGACATCTGCAAGGTTTGTAGAAGCTCGGGCCGTGAGGTAGGGTACATCGCGACAAACAGGTTAACTTAACTCAAAGGGAGACAAGATTACATAAATGTCTATGGTACGGCAACGAAGAACCGCCACCTCCACTTCTGTACGTAACTTGTTTAAACAACTTACTAACTTGTTTAAACAACTTACGTAACTTGTTTAAACAAGTTAAGTAACTTGTGTAAACAAGTTAGCTAACTTCCCGGAAGATAGGGGTGTCGGGATTTTAGTCAATGTAGGTGAGGTCTCCGAGTAAGACAGGTCGGATTACAGTGACGCCCTTCGAATGGATGGGGGTTTACAGCCTTGGATCAGATTAATGAGACGGGTATCCTGGTTGGGTCTCTGGGGAGAATCATCGGGTTGCATGGGTGGAGTGATTACTTAGTGTTAAGCTAGAGATTTGCCCCCCCCCCTCCCGGAACAGGTGTGGCCGGTTGGACAACACATGGTATTAGCGATGGTGTTGGGTCACTGATCGTGTATCTGGGGATGGTCAGAGGAGTATGCATAACAGTTGATTCTTAGCTTAAACAAAATATAATATAGGGCTTCGGGAAGAGTAACATCTCTTGGCCCTGTCTATGGGTCGGGTCACACTTGGAATGTGTTATTGAGGTGTACAGCAGGGCTAATTGAGGGAGTTTACACTTAGAATGAGTGGCAAGTTAAGACCTCTAGGTCTGGTCACTGGATCCTGGGATAGAAGTTTGAGACTCTGGAATGGATTATCAAATCCAATACACAAAGAGTCCATTACCGATCAAGAGGTGTGTGGCGTCAAGATACACATGGAATGGACATGGCGGCATGCCGCAATGCGGTCATGGTGTGGTCAGGTCTCTGAATTGGTCAGGATTACCGAGAGTGGTAACTTCGTGTCTGGGGAATGGACAAGGTGATCACTGAATGCGAATATAGATGTGTGACTTCGCCGGGATGGGTATGTTCCTTTGGGTTACACATGGCACTGGTAATAATCGGGTATGGTTACTGGCGATGGTTACCATGTGACAGTTTACATTTAGCTTGATCAGAATATAATATTGACCTTGCTGTAGAGAGAGGGAGCAGTAGTATAGCATGAGGTTTGGGCTTGGTTGGGAGGGGGGGGGGGTCTCGTAGGCGATGTCATCCCACGTCATCAGACGTCAGTCGCATGACCGGTAGGGGCGTTCTAGTGGTTGTCATAATAGCCCGTATGAGTGGCCATCTCGCGATGCTATTACCATAGTGATACTTGGCCTCACTGCGCATGAGCAGCGCGTGTCTCTAAGGTGAAGCACGCTTCCATCATCCATTTTGACCATGGGTGCCGCCGTCTTAGTTGTTAGAGTGGCATGCGGGTGCTGTGGTACTGGAAGCCTTTTAGCTAGGCAAAGGTGTGTTCTGGGGATTGTCCGATTGTACGGGAATATGTTCTTGAACAAAACAATAGCAGTCTTGACTCCGGTTGAGCAGAATACCTCAGTTTGAAGGCTCTTCATGTGCTTCCAGCTTGTTTCCCCCGTAATATACGACTATATCCGTATGGGAGTGTACCAGCTTAGTAGATAGCGTGTCCGGGGCTACGGATATAGTCGTCGTATAATACGAGGAAACAAGTTCGGATCCCTCCACTGTCCGTCCTCCAGAGTCCATCCCAAGGGCCACACCGTTGCCCGACCTGTCCCATTCAGAGTCCTCATCTGATCATGGCCGCATTACGGTATGTTGATTACTTGTGTTCCTTGAGGCCACCACCAACTTGATCGCTATTGGACTATGTGGGTATTGGTTTCGACGATCCATTCCCGAGTTCCATACTTCACCTTTCATTCCAGAATCCAGAGACCCGACCAAGAGGACCTATTTTACCACTCACTCATTGTAGTGTAAAACCCCAACAATTAGTCATACTGTACACCTCAACTGCACATTCCAAGTGTAACCTGGCCCAAAGACCTGATCGAGAGGTGCCACCCTACTCTTCCCGAAGTGCTATATTATATTATGTTTAAGCCAAGTATCAACTTTTGTGCGTACTCCCGTGACCATCCCGATATACGCGATCAGTGACCTTACCCCATCACTAATGTCATGTGTGGCCCACACGACCACAACCGTCCCTGGGAAGCCAGGTCTCCGCATTCACACCCAGTAATCCCTCCGCTCATTCAACCTAGTGATAGACCCACCCAGGATACCCGTCGCGGTAATCCGATCCAAAGGCTGTAATGCAATATTCATTCCTAGGGCGACACTGTAACCCGACCTGTCCTAATGAGAGACCTCACAGTGCCATCACGGAATGGCCCAACGCCCCTACCTTCCATGCATTCAGCTAACTTATTTAAACAAGTTATATCAGTTGTTTAAACAAGTTAGTAACTCGTTTAAACAAGTTATACGCAAGTTGTTTAAACAAGTCAGTAAGTCGTTTAAAGAAGTTACTTAAGTTGTTTAAACAAGTTAATAACTCGTTTAAACAAGTTACGTAAGTTGTTTAAACAAGTTAGTAACTTGTTTAAACAAGTTACTGACAGAAGTGGAGGTGGCGGTTCTACGTTGCCGTACTATGGCACAACATTTCCTCCAGAGCCTTTTTAAAAATAAAGCCACCTTTCATTTTGTTACTTCTAATAAAAGAAAGCAACGGCCAGCTCTCGGAGCTGTCTGTTGTTTTCGTTTATTAAAAGTAACAAAAACAAAGTTGACTTTTTATGGCAAGCTAATTAGAGCAACTCGTTCGATAAGAAGGCACTAAAGCCTCCAATTTGGCTCTTTGTTTAGCGGATATGTTTTTAATCTTTCCAGGAAAAAAACAAATCGCACCTCCGAGACTTTTATATTCGTGGAAAGGAGAGTGTCTGTATTATATG
Source organism: Pictodentalium vernedei (assembly GCA_031216915.1). NCBI lineage: Eukaryota > Metazoa > Mollusca > Scaphopoda > Dentaliida > Dentaliidae > Pictodentalium > Pictodentalium vernedei. Next base: position 51,055,049 of record CM062293.1, on the reverse strand, counting down.
TCACGATGCGGACGATGCGGACGGCCATAGAGGGTATCCACATCGATAAATTTTATTTATTTATTTATTTATTGGTGTTTAAGGTCGCATATTTCCGCACAATGGCTAATCATTACCGCAACATGGATATAAAGTCACGTCCAGTCAATCGTTTATACCCATGTTGCCCATTTTAGAGGACGTCCATCCCAGGCATTGGTTACCAGGTCCTATTTTATTTGTAAAACAGAGATAAAATTAGACTTCACCCATCCGCACAGCACATCCCGGAATTAGTGGACGCGGCATGCGGGTAGGGGAGAGGGGGGTGCCCAACACGCATAGGACGTACTATTGTTCGATCCAGCGGATGGTTTCTCTGAATTTCATGTCTTAATGGCCCTGTAGAAGTTGTTAATAGTCTGTGGGAGGGGCAGAGATTGATATACTGTAGCGCCCATATTATTACAGCGACAGCATTGAGAATCAAAATGTTCATTCCATTCCTGTCAGAAAATTCTGAAAATGACCTTAACGGCCTGGAAAATTCTACGAATGTTTTGCTCACCTGTACCTTTTTATTTGGTTTTAACGATACTTTGGACAACCAGAGTCACTTCGAGTCGGACAATTTTACGTGTAGGGGAAGCTGGAGTGCCCGGAGAGAGCCGCGAAGCAGCGGAGTGCAGCTATCAGATTCCCCAAATCTATACAAATAGGATTAGCATTGACTGAAGATAATTGCATCATCGACGTGCAGTACGCCTTAGTACACGGCGTCGGGGACAATCGGGATTATGTGTCTTGCCCAAGGAAACAACACAGTTGCCCCTGGCGGGGATCGAACCGTAACGACTAGACCATGGCGCTCCCGCTGCGGTATACTGAACATCTGTATTATTTATTTATTCACTTATTTATCAGCGCTTTTTAAGGCATTTTCATCTGCCAGCGTTAAGTCGTGTCGTACTCTTTGATAGGTGGTAGAAGCCGGAGCACCAGGAGAGAACAACCGAGTAGTGGCGAATAACTTTCGAACTCTCACTAACCCAGACAAGCAGGGTTGGTGTCAGGTGAGGGAATGTGTTCCATCGACGGATAGCTAACTTTCGTCCATGAATAATGCGCCACACGGTGCTCCCTCCTAAGCAGTAGAGATTAACGCAAACTGAAGCGGATTATGACCCAACCTTCGAACTTTCGAACTGAAATCCAATGTGCTAACCAGCGAGCAGTCGGCCAATTGGTAGTTTGCAACTAAGTCCTCCCAGTTTTGTATTTTATGAATATCTAACTATGTAATATACCACTGGTGCAGTCCTACCCCCCCCCCCCCCCCCCCCGTCAGAAAACAGTGACCCAAAGAAAGTTTCACATAACCTACAGCCCCAAAATGGTCTCCAATATACGTCTACACACACTACAAAGGTGCGATTCCCTCTGGGATTACTGAATTTAGCCAAGGTTTCTTGGGGTGAATGTCGAACTCCCATAACGGACTTGCAAATATCAAACTTGCACTCGCCCAACACCCCCTTACCCCACCCACGCCCCCACAAAAAAGCAAAGTGGATAGGCATCTTCTACTATAGAATATTGGCTAAACGTATATAGTAAACGCCAAAAACGGACGTCTGCAAGATTTGCCAATTTGTCTTATGAGAGGCGTCGCCGACGTTCCCAGTATCTACATCCCAGCAGAACGCACAACTCCACATGAATGCAGGGCGGGGAAACGGGTATTAGGGGATAGAATTCTACGGGTAGCAGAGCCTTTTTTTGGAGAGGAGCGGGGTGGGAGGTCAGAGGCAAGTATAACTAGAGTGGACATAGGTGGGGTGAACAAGAGTGAGGGGGACAGAATAAATTTACCAAGACTAGCACCAGAAAACAATGGGCCCAGTAGGCGGAAGCCAATGAACCTCGGTACCCTGAAAGTGGGTTATAGCAACATCCAGGGTCTCCACAGGAAAGTAAGTGAAATTGCTACATTGATTGAGGCAGAGGAGTTTGATGTCATGGGCTTAAGCGAGACGTGGGTAAGACACGGGGAACGGGTAGATCAAGTAAGCGGGTGTGTGTGGATAGGTGTGGGGCGAACGGAAGGCCAGAAAAAGGGGGGAGGGGTAGGCATGTACATTAAAGAGGATTTAAAACCGTCGCTGATTACAGATCTGGAAGATATCATCACCTCGGCTGATGTGTCAAAAGAAATTGGATGGGTAAAGATCAGTCTGAGAAACAAAAGTATTGCCCTTGGGATCGTGTACTGTGCGGTGAAGGGAAGTAAACCCGAGTAGAATGACTCGATATACTCAACACTAAGGTCCAATATCACTGAACTAGAAAACAGGGGGCTTGGTATAATTCTGATGGGCGACTTTAATCGACACATAGGTGACAAGGAAGAAGGCATAGAGGGTGGGGACAAGAAAGTCAACAGGAATGGAAGGAAGCTGTTGAACTTCACAAATGAGCTCGGTCTGAAGATTCTGAACAGGGACGCTAGATGTAAGGGGAAATGGACCTGGGAGAGAAACGACAGAAAATCAATAATTGACTACATTCTCACAGATATGAATTTATGGAGGGAGGTGATAAGGGTAGAAGTGGATGATGAGGGCAAAATGGAGTTGGATAGTGATCACAACTTGATTACAGTGACGATGAGGGCCAAAAACCTAGAGAAAAGCAAAGGAAGCTTCAAGGAGATTTGGGAACTCAGAAAGGATGCCGACTGGGCGAAGTTCGAAGAAAAACTGAAACCAAAGCTTGCAGCCGTACGCAAGGGGGGTAGTGTCCAGAAGATGGCCGACGCCATAGTTGCGAGCCTAGTGGAGGCAGGGAAGGAAAGTGTACGAAAGATTAGGGTGCCAACACGGGAACTTGGGTACAGAGTGAACGAAGAACTGAAAAGGGCCATAAAGGTTAGAAAAGCTAAATGTGCTGCATACAGGAGAAGTAAAAAACTTAAGGGGGTGGAAAGCAATGAGGCCATGGTAGTAAAGGAAGAATACTAACAAGCACGAAACAAAGTAAACAAGATTAAAGACGACAACCGGAGAGTGCGAAATAGCAGTCTTATTAGGACGATAAGAACGACAGGGGGGAGGGGGTGGGGGAGGGGGGGTCGAGTTCGAGCGTATTTTGGAAATGGGTGAACAAACGTAACAAAGGGAATAACCAACAGAGCATTAAAGTAGATGGCAGAGTTACAGAAGAGCGAGATCAAATCGCATTAGAACTAGTCAAGCACTGGGAAAAGGTAAACGATAAGCGATGGGGCATGGGGAACCCACCGGAGTGTCCGAACCAGGTCGAGGAAAATCTCTCGGACTTCGTGTGCAGCGAAATCAAAACTGAGGAGGTGCGAAGGGTGATCTCAAAATTGAGGAATGGAAAAGCGGGAGGGGTGGACGAAATTCCTAACGAGTTTATCAAAAAAGGGGGAGAGGAACTCTTGGAAAGCCTAACTGCCCTATTCAATTTAGCCATAGAAAAACAAGAGGTCCCAAAGGAGTGGAGGGAAAGTAAAGTGACATTTATTCACAAAAAGGGGGAAAAAGACGTCTTGGATAACTATCGAGGGATCTCTGTCAGCAGTAACATTGGAAAAGTCTTTTGTAAAGTCCTGTATGGGAGATTAGAGGAGGTGATTGAGGAGAAGGGTTTTTTGGGAGAAATCCAGAATGGCTTCAGGAAGGGAAGGAGAGTCACTGACCATCTTTTCACGTTATCCCAAATGATAGAGTCCGCGAAAGCAAAAAAGAAAAAGATGTTCATGGCCTTTTTGGATGTTAAAAAGGCATACGGTAGAGTATGGAGGGAGGGTATGTGGCGCAAGCTGGAGGCTCTGGGCTTGGGGGCGAGTTTGTTGGGATTATGAAAGCATTATATAAAGATGTACAGAGTGAACTTAGCCTGGGTAACATTACAACAAAACGTGTGCCTATGGAGATAGGCCTAAAACAGGGGTGTATCCTTTCGCCAATTCTTTTTGCATTGTACATCAAAGGTTTAGGAGATGAACTCCTGCATAGCGACGAGGGGGTTGCAGTTGGTGACTTGAAGATCACAGGGCTATTTTTTGCAGACGATATGGTGCTAGTGTCAGAAAGCGAAGAGGGGTTAGAGAAGATGTTGGGAATCGTTGGGAAATATGGGAGCAAATGGAGACTCGAACTTAATGAAAGCAAGAGCAAAGTTATACCCGTGGGCCGCAAAGTGGACCCCACTCGAAGGTGGAGAGTGGGGGAGTTCTGCATTCCGGAAGGTAGCAGTAGACTTCTTAGTGTAGGAGAGACTAGTGACTATGAATACCTGGGGGTAAATATAAACATCACAGGAAGAGGCATCTACCGAAACCACACAAATAAATTGATTCTGAAGGGGAAGCGAATCCTTAACCAAATGAAACTTATAGGGAGAAACAGTTTCAATAAGGTTTTCGTGGGGAAAACCATTTGGGAAATGGTGGGTCTGCCAAGTATGACATACGGTACGGAAGTTGTACCCCTAAACCAGACAGCTGTTAAGAGCTTGGAAATCCTGCAGAACGATGCAGGCCGATGGATAACAGACTCGAGTCATGCCGCAGCACTAGAAGCAATCAGGGGCGAGCTTGGGTGGATGAGGATCAAGGACAGGATAGACCTATTGAAACTCGGTTATCTTAATTATTTGGTAAATCTCCCCGATAGCCGATGGTGTAAAGTAATGTTCCTGAGAACTTTCAACTCAAATATCAAGACGGGGTGGATGTTCCAAGTGAGGGAGCTAGTAGAAAACTACTCAATGGAGATCTCGGACCTTGACGTTGGGGCAAACCAAGGCAAAAAGATCGTCAGAGAAAGGGTCATGGAGGATTGTAACCGTAATTGGCGAGAGGGGGTCAAATGAAAGAGATCTTTGGGTGGCCTGCGTGATAAAGAGAAGCCTGGTTTTGAAGAGTACCTTGATGGCACCTTTGGGGGGTTACTGTTGTTCAAGCTGAGGTCGCGGTCCCTGGAGCTGAGAGGAAAAATTGAGAAACACAGTGAAAAGGAGTGCCAGATGTGTAACGTGGGCGTGGTGGAGACCCTGGAACACTTTCTTATAGAATGCCCAAAATACCAGTCTAAAAGAACAAGATTCACGGGGAGTATAATGGAGAAGTGGGATAGGAAAATGAAGGACATGTGGTTAGGGGGCGACTCAAAGGAGAGGGTTAATATACTAATCGGAGAGATTGGGAAGAATGGGGCAAGGGATGTCATCAAGCAGTTCGTCTCCGAGTGTTGGGAGGAGAGAAGAAGTGCGGGAATAGGGGGAGGCAGTTGGTAGAACATGGGTAACCAAGGCCTTCTCATACGAGAACCGCGACAAATCAGCGGCCGGCCGAAGTGTTATTATTATTATTAATGCAGGTTATCCCAATATCTAACGAATCAACCGTAATTTCCAAAATGAACAGTTGAAAAAAATATTTAAAAAAAAAAATCTATAAAACCATATTATGTGACCCTTCATTGGAACGAGCTCATCTGGCTCGTTCCAATTATGGGGTCATATGATATGGTTTTGTTGAAATGTTTGGGAAGTTGGGTAAAGGGGACGGCAAAAATCAACAGTTATTAACTGGTCGAGTGCTAGAAGCCACTATAAGGGCTTTAAAATTGAGGCTACGTGATCAAAAAGCAACATTTTCCTTGCTCGTGTTTCATATTCAGTCAAATTCAAATAATATTTTTTGTTTATATAAACTTGTTTTATTACAAATTATTGGAGAGTGCCCATAGTCACTCGCCAATGACTTGTAATAAAACAGATTGGGCGAACAAATTCAGGCCTCCAAAAATAATATAGCACTCAACCAATTTAGCGGATTAATTAAACAATAACATGATTTTGGAGGGCATTATGGTTCGTGAGCGGTCCTGCATCGATGTTGAACAGCCGGAGGGTTTATTAAAGGCCCGAGACGAAGTCGAGGGCCGTTAAAAAGCCCAAGGGCTGTTCAACATCGATGCAGGGCCGCTCACGAACCATTATGCCCGACAACAATCATGTTATTACTATTATTACCACTACGTAATTTGTAATTTTACTTGTCACATAGTTATGACGTCACGCCTTTGTTAAAAGTGTGTGATATATTTCGAAGAGTTGGTTAGAGCATGTGTGATATTCAACATATATCGCCACACTTTTACCAATCAAGGAACAATAGACAGTGATTGTGAAACCTGTCAGTTCCAATACAAACACAGCCGAGAGGAAAGATTAAGGGCGCCTGTGCTAAAATGTTTTGAACAGAGAAACGAGAATTTACCTGACTTTTGATTTTATTGAAAGAGTTAAAGAAAGAAATCCACACCCGGGTGTTAATGATAAATGGAACGTTTAATTTCCCGCTCAACCTTTTGAGCGCAATGACGAAACGGAAACAAGAGGCCCCACGTGGCCTTAATCGCTCACCTGACAAAGTGACTCTAAGAAGTATTTTAGGTCACCTTCACCATGTCATGCCTCATCAACATTAACTGGTTGAGTGATAGATTTTGTTTGAAGTTCAACATTTGTTACCTAAAATTAGTTTTATTTAAAATCATTGGTGTGTGGCCAATCTCCAATGATTTTTAATAAAGCAAATTTATCTCTGCAGACAAACTGGTTTAGCATGAAGCACAAACAAGGAATGTGAAGAGATAGCCTTGGACATCTCTCCCCAACTGTGGATATCTTCCATGTGCTACATGTATATATTTGCATGCACGAAAACAAAAATTTTCACAAATTTTCCAAAATATTAGTTTTTTTATCATCATTGGAACAAGCTCAAACAGCTTATTCCAATAGGGGTATGGGAAGATCAGGTATATTTTTGAGACAGAAATGTGAATATATAAATAATGGTGTTTTTTTGTGAATGATGCTGGAGAATTTTGCGTAAAGATATGGTAAATGGTTTGTTCTAGATACAGAATGATGCAAAAGTATTTAAATTTGATTAGGCAAGTTGTTCCTATAATGCATTTAAAAATTGAAGTAACTGTTTTTTTGCTGACGAACTTTTAGATGTGTGTGTCTGTGTTTGTGTGTGTGTGTGTTTGTGTGTGTGTGTGGGGGGGGGGGGGGTAAGAGTGTTCTTGCAAACAAAATTCCTGAATAAATGGAAAATTTTATTTTTTGTGTGAAAGACATAGTGCGTGAATGTTGATTGGAACAAGCTTAGAGAGCTCATTTTAATGTGAAGTCATAAAGCTGTGTTTTACGTACGAAATTCTGGAATAACTAAAAAAATTGCTTTTTTGACTCAAAAAGCATGGTGTGCGACCTCTCATTGGAATGAGCTCAAAAAGCTCATTCCAATGGGGTATTTACAAGCGATAAGTACATGTATGTTTAAGAGACAAACATTAAAATTTGAATAGCGATTTTTGCGAAGAATGCTGACAAGTTTTGGCAGTTATGCTGGTAAAAAGGTAAGATATGCAAAGTGGTTGTTTTTTAGAGGTGACATTTAATTAAGGGGAATTAACCCTTGATGACTGAGGTAACTTCCAAAAGTACTGAAATTTCATGAAGCAATGTGAATAACAGACAACAGTTGCCTAAAAATTTCATGAATAACTAAAATTTTTATTCTTTTGTCTCGAAAACATGGCATATGACCTTTGTTGGAATGAGCTGAATGCGTGTGATCCAATGAGGGGTCATAAAATTTGAACGGAGATTTGTGTGAATAATGCATTAGTACTGCTAGATTTGGGTAAACGGTTCACCCTGGATACCACCCCTTCTATAGTAGATCTTTTCTGCAAATTTTGTCTAAGATTCTATCAACTTTACAAATAAATACGTTCATGAATCACAATCAGATCCACCCCACAATGTTGCATACCAAATATCAAAAGATTCTGCCTGCTGGATCTGGAGAAGAAGATTTTTTAAGAAATATGCCTGAAATGCACTAAGTTAAAATTTGGGCTCCTATACGGAGCCCAAATATAAACCCAGGGGGCCGATTTGAACAAACTTGAATCAGATCCACCCCACAATGTTGCTTACCAAATATGAAAAGATTCTGAAGCTGGATCTGGAGAAGAAGATTTTTTAAGAAATTTGCCTGAAATGCACTAAGTTCGAATTCGAGCTTCTATAGTGAGCCCAAATATGAAACTAGGAAGCCGATTTGAACACACTTGAATCAGATCCACCCCACAATGTTGCATACCAAAAATCAAAAGATTCTGCCTGCTGGATCTGGAGAAGAAGATTTTTTAATAAATTTGCCCGAAATGCACTAAGTGCGAATTCGGGCTTCTATATTAATCCCAAATATGAATCCAGGGGGCCGATTTGAACAAACTTGAATCAGATCCACCGCGCAATGTTGCATACCAAATATCAAAAGATTCTGCCTGCTGGATCTGGAGAAGAAGATTTTTGAAGAAATTTGCCCGAAATGCACTAAGTTTGAATTCGAGCTTCTATAGTGAGCCCAAATATGAATCCAGGGGGCCGATTTGAACAAACTTGAATCAGATCCACCCTGCAATGTTGCATACCAAATATCAAAAGATTCTGCCTGCTGGATCTGGAGAAGAAGATTTTTGAAGAAATTTGCCCGAAATGCACTAAGTTTGAATTCGAGCTTCTATAGTGAGCCCAAATATGAATCCAGGGGGCCGATTTGAACAAACTTGAATCAGATCCACCCCGCAATGTTGCATACCAAATATCAAAAGATTCTGCCTGCTGGATCTGGAGAAGATGATTTTTTAATAAATTTGCCTGAAATGCACTAAGTTCGAATTCGAGCTTCTATAGTAAGCCCAAATATGAATCTAGGGAGCCGATTTAAACAAATTTGCATCAGATCCATCCCACAATGTTGCATACCAAATATCAAAAGATTCTGCCTGCTGGATCTGGAGAAGAAAATTTTTTAAGAAATTTGCCTGAAATGCACTAAGTTCGAATTCGAGCTTCTATAGTGAGCCCAAATATGAATCTAGGAAGCCTATTTGAACAAACTTGAATCAGATCCACCCCACAATGTTGCATACCAAATATCAAAAGATTCTGCCTGCTGGATCTGGAGAAGAAGATTTTTTAATAAATTTGCTTGAAATGCACTAAGTTCAAATTTGGGCTCCTATACTGAGCCCAAATATAAACCCAGGGGGCCGATTTGAACAAACTTGAATCAGATCCACCCCACAATGTTGCTTACCAAATATGAAAAGATTCTGCCTGCTGGATCTGGAGAAGAAGATTTTTTAAGAAATTTGCATGAAATGCACTAAGTTCAAATTCGAGCTTCTATAGTGAGCCCAAATATGAATCTAGGAAGCCGATTTGAACAAACTTGAATCAGATCCACCCCACAATGTTGCATACCAAATATCAAAAGATTCTGCCTGCTGGATCTGGAGAAGAAGATTTTTTAAGAAATTTGCCTAAATGCACTAAGTTCGAAATCGGGCTCCTATACTGAGCCCAAATATGAACCCAGGGGGCCGATTTGAACAAACTTGAATCAGATCCACCCTACAATGTTGCATACCAAATATCAAAAGATTCTGCCTGCTGGATCTGGAGAAGAAGATTTTTTAAGAAATTTGCCTGAAATGCACTAAGTTCGAAATCGGGCTCCTATACTGAGCCCAAATATTAACCCAGGGGCCGATTTGAACAATCTTGAATCAGATCCACTCCACAATGTTGCTTACAAATATGAAAAAGATTCTGCCTGCTGGATCTGGAGAAGAAGATTTTTTAAGAAATTTGCCTGAAATGCACTAAGTTCGAATTCGGGCTTCTATAGTAAGCCCAAATATGAACCCAGGGGGCCAATTTGAACAAACTTGAATCAAATCTACCCCGCAACGTTGCATACCAAATATCAAAAGATTCTGCCTGCTGGATCTGGAGAAGAAGATTTTTGAAGAAATTTGCCTGAAATGCACTAAATTCGAATTTGAGCTCCTATAGTGAGCCCAAATATGAATCTAGGGAGCCGATTTGAACAAACTTGAATCAGATCCGCCCTACAATGTTGCATACCAAATATCAAAAGATTCTGCCTGCTGGATCTGGAGAAGAAGATTTTTGAAGAAATTTGCCTGAAATGCAGTAAGTTCAAATTTGGGCTCCTATACTGAGCCCAAATATAAACCCAGGGGGCCGATTTGAACAAACTTGAATCAAATCCACCCCACAATGTTGCATACCAAATATCAAAAGATTCTGCCTGCTGGATCTGGAGAAGAAGATTTTTAAGACATTTGCCTGAAATGCACTAAGTTCGAAATCGGGCTCCTATACTGAGCCCAAATATGAACCCAGGGGGCCGATTTGAACAACCTTGAATCAGATCCACCCTACAATGTTGCATACCAAATATCAAAAGATTCTGCCTGCTGGATCTGGAGAAGAAGATTTTTTAATGTTTTTCCCATTGCCTACAGTGTTAAAAAGTGCTGACTCAGCACTTTTTCAAAGTCCCGAAACTGTACCCTATGATAAAACCGATGGCATTTTTTTTTACCAATCCTTTCTGTTGGTCCTAAGGAAGCTGCACACCAAATAAAAATTCTCAGTGCCGTGCAGTTTTGGAGATATGGGCGTTTTAAATTTTTTCTATTTTTAGCTCCTGCGGTTCCCACGGGGCTGCGGGAAATTTTTTATTTGCATAAATCAAGTACTCATGACCCAATAAGCCCTCACATAAAATTTGGTTCAAATCAGCCTCTCGGTTTGGAAAATAGAAATTTTGGGCGGGGCAAAAAATTTTGCCCCTCCCATAACGACGCCAAGTATAGCCCCACAAACTTCTCTTGAACAAATCTGAGTCTACACCTCAAAAGGAAGCTGCACACCAAATATCAAGTCTCTGCTACTGCTGGTTCATGAGAAGAAGATTTACAAAGATTTTGGTGCCCCTTGGGGGCGTGGCACCACCCAGGAGGAGGGGCAACTTCATTTGAACAAATCTGAATTGGCATTAGGTAATAAACATTTAGCCAACATTTGAATAAAATTGGGCCAGTGGTTTAGGAGGAGAAGTCGATAATGTAAAGTTAACGCCGGACGGACGACGACGGACGACGGACGACGGACAGAAAGTGATTAGTAAAGCTCCCCTTGAGCTTCGCTCAGGTGAGCTAAAAATGAAGTAATATCACTTGCTTTCCATCAATCTTCATGTGTCTTGCAAGTTTGGCTTAAGAAATTAACTAATTAAACGGGAATGGACACGTGTCAGACAAGGGTTCAGTGGAGTGTTTGATTGTTCGTGTTTTGATTGTTTGTGCAAACATCAATGTGACAAGTCGGTTACAGCACAAAAACTCGTGACATTGAACATACAATCGCTCGAGCTTGTTACTCGGACAAGTCCTCGTTAACTAACTCTCGCGATTGTATATTCAATATCACTCGTTTTCTATGCTGTAACCTATACACATTTCCAAAATGATATCCCAGCAATCAAAAGACACAAAATTTAATTGTCACATAGTTATGACGTCACGCCTTTGTTAAAAGTGTGTGATATATTTCGAAGAGTTGGTTAGAGCATGTGTGATATTCAACATATATCGCCACACTTTTACCAATCAAGGAACAATAGACAGTGATTGTGTAACCTGTCAGTTCTAATACAAACACAGCCGAGAGGAAAGATTAAGGGCACCTGTGCTAAAATGTTTTGAACAGAGAAACGAGAATTTACCTGACTTTTGATTTTATTGAAAGAGTTAAAGAAAGAAATCCACACCCGGGTGTAAATGATAAATGGAACGTTTAATTTCTCGCTCAACCTTTTGAGCGCAATGACGAAACGGAAAAAATGAAGTAATATCCCTTGCTTTCCATCAGTCTTCATGTGTCTTGCAAGTTTGGCTTAAGAAATTAACTAATTAAACGGGAATGGACACGTGTCAGACAAGGGTTCAGTGGAGTGTTTGATTGTTCGTGTTTTGATTGTTTGTGCAAACATCAATGTGACAAGTCGGTTACAGCACAAAAACTCGTGATATTGAACATACAATCGCTCGAGCTAGTTACTCGGACAAGTCCTCGTTAACTAACTCTCGCGATTGTATATTCAATGTCACTCGTTTTCTATGCTGTAACCTATACTAAAACAGAAACATTTTATTTGGGACCACGTAACTCAAAGAACGTTTTTACATTGTAGAAACTGATTACATCGAGACGATGAGAGAGTTTAAAAAAATTCCGTCTTCCACTTCCAGCGAGGGAGGTAATGCACGCAATAAAGATGACGAATCAGTTGCCATGGAAAATGGCTACAACTGACAACATGGCCACGTGTCATTTGTTTATGTTGCTGTCGATCAACAAGACCGCAACATGGCGAAAGCATCAACTTTTCCTTGCGAGTTCTCGCCTCATTTCTAATTTTTCAATTCTAAAAGACGTCACGTGACAAGAGGGCCGATAATGAATTTTGTTTTCCATTAGCGACCCTCCTATCACGTGACTACCGAGCAATAGAGGATATGATTGCCCGTTAAATCGACATTAATGCAGTAGGAAACGCCCTGCAAAGTAGTAATAATTGTTCTTACTGTACTTACCGTTCAGGTATTCACGTCATTCGTATTCCAGAAACCAGACTCCACCGAAGCATTGTTCGTGACAGAATATTCCAGACAGAAAATTCCTTGTTCTAAACTTATGACAACTGTACGAAAACATTATTATTCCAAATATCGTGGAATCATATGGATGCAATTCGTCGTTGAACTTTTCGAATTTGTCTCATACATTTGTACACAAAACAACAAAAAACCGAGCAGACGGTAACGCTGACAGAGCGATCGATATGTTGTTTGCTTGTGGAAGATAAAACAAATTTGTTGTTGGTATCAACTTTCGCAATTTTTCCCTTTTCGCACCGAGAGAACGGAAAATCGTCAAACAAAACACAAGTGGCGTTTTCATAGTATTACAATCCTTCCTGAACTTAAAATGCAAAAACTCGCGTGTTTATAAACACGGCAACAAGCATGTCCATATATGGCTACATACGAAAGGCTGAAAATCAATTAGGGCAATCAATCGATTTCAATAACATACGTGACGAGATAATTAGCCAATCAAAACAAACAAACAATTTGATTATCTGAGACTGCATGTACTATCTATTCTTTGACAGCGATGTTTATTTTTATAACGTTAAACTCAAATCAAGTGTGAAAAGAAGTTTGGTTTAACATTTGTAACAACAATACAGTTGGGAAGCCAACATTTTCATCTTTCCTACGACTGCTACTGGACACCGAGCGAGGTTTAAACGGGCGTTTCAACGCGTGAGGAATGTGGAGTAGATGGCTTTTGCTGACTAGGATCGAGATCGAAATATTTTCTGGCGATGCAATGCTACAGAAGATGCGAGAATTGCCAATTACTTTTAACCCTTTACCCAACGTAAAGGCTCAAACCGGCCAGCGCTATTCTCAAAAATCGCCAATTGATTTTCATTATTTCTTGTCTCAAAACATAGGGCATGGCCCCTCTTTGGAACGAGCCGGTCGAGCTCGTTCCAATGAGGGGTAATAACCTATGTTTCGGAGACAAAAAATGAAAAAAATTAGTCATGAATTTTGTTTGCAAGTGTCGTCTGCTTTTCATGTTAGGTAAAGGGTTAACGCAATTAGGCCATCATGTATGAAAGAAAATTTAGCGGACTTGAAAAGTGGAAATGTGTAAATAAATACCGCCTGGTCATATTGTGTGGCTGTCCCGAGACCGTTTGTTGTTTTTCGTCTAAAATGTTTGGAAGCGGAATATTTAGGAAATGCTACGGAATTGTCGTTCTGGTTTTATGGGTACGAAACGGATCAGTGAACTGGAGGGTGAAAGTGTAGCTACACAGCTGATATCTTATCATGTGTACCCCAGGTAGGTCCATTATGTTTTTCTTGCACTCACCAGGCTTCACAGGGACTTTAGACTGACAGCTATCCAGCCAACATCTACTCCATCCAACTAGCAGCCATTCACCTCTTTCGAGAGGCTCCTCCCTTAATTTACCATAGACGATCTCACAAACACTAGAAACCACGAACTCCAAGCGGTGGTGTACCCCCACGCTACACTCGATACATCGAATACACGTGTATCCCATCCATCGAACGCAGATTGGGAAGACAACTCTGCCTGGAGTTGGGAGAAACAAGTCCAAAAATATTGTTTGATTACCTCCCTTCATTTTTTCCCAGACATTTTGACTCCAATCTCCAAATTAAATCCCTGGATGTGCTCCCAATACATCACAAGCAAAATCAACTGGTTTATGGCATATATGCATAAAGTACCTCTATTGATATTGTTAACCCTTTGAACCCCCGTGTCCTGGAATGGTATCGTCGTTGTGTACACTTTCACTGAGATGGGTCAGTCCAATATCAATTCAAAGGGGGGGGGGGGGGGATGAAATAATAACTGTAGCCTGCAACCGCCCAGTGCAGACTGCAGTTATTAATTTATCATCAATGCCCCGTGTATATACCTATTATCTTGAGACAAAATGCTTGAAATTTCTCCAGTAGTCTGGACTGGCTACTACAGACTTCTGTTTTCATGACTGACTCGGACTGTTACGCAAACCGAAGTCCAAATTTGATCCCATATCTCTGTTTTTGGGAGAGTGCTTCAAGACACTGCCCATAAATTGTAACAAGCGAAATCCAGACAGACTGAATAAATTATTTTCAAAGGTTGTATAACGCACATCCGTTCTATTTAAAGCCTTCAAGTTGGAGTACCAACCTTTCAGAATAAAGCCCAGATGTGGGCCTCCAGCATTCAACAAGTTAAAAGCTATACAAACCTCATTGTAATTTCATTATATGTTTTCAATTTTGCGCCCAAACATAGCTTAGGACCTTCATTATTACTTTTATCGAGTTGATAATTCCTTGCATCAAGCTATGGCCTCGGTGAATGTTACTTTTCTCGAGATGATAATTCCTTGCATCAAGCTACGGCCTCGGTGAATATTACTTTTATCGAGTTGATAATTCCTTGCATCAAGCTACGGCCTCGGTGAATATTACTTTTATCGAGTTGATAATTCCTTGCATCAATCTCAACGAAAGTCAATTATTATTTTATTATTATGAGAGAAAAAATCGTTTTCAAATTCCTTGTTTTATTACATAGTTTTCGAAGAAAAGCATCATATTCACAGGCAACAAAATAAATTTAGTTTCAACATAATTTTATACAGATAAGAATTAATACTGAGAAAAATGCTGATAGGATCACCGATCCAATGTCGAGTTGTGACAGCACGAAAGTCGGTTTAATCATTATCAACTTATCGTCCGGAAACCAATTGTTTACAATTTACTATGTGAAGGGTCACTGTGACCTTGACCTTTGACCTAGTGATTCCAAAATAAATAGGGCTCTTTCTTGCACCAATGCCAACCTACCTATGAAGTTTCATGGACGTAGGTGGAACCATTGTCAAATTATTATCGGGAAATCAATTGTTTATGATTTATTATGTTCAAGGTCACTGTGACCTTGGCCTTTGACTTAGTGAGTCCAAAATAAATAGGGGTCTCCACTCACCTAGGCCAACCAACCTATGAAGTTTCATGAACGTGGGTCAAACCATTATCAAGTTATCGTCCGGAAACCAATTGTTTACGATTTACAATGTTGAAGGTCACTGTGACCTTGACCTTTCACCTAGCGAGTCCAAAATAAATAGGGTTCTTCTTCTTCTCACTGATGCCAATCTAACTATGAGGTTTCATAAACATGGGTCGAACCATTGTCAAGTTCCCATCCGGAAACCAATTGTTTTGATTTACTATGTTCAGGGTCACTGTGACCTTGACCTTTGGCCTATTGAGTCCAAAATAAATAGTGTTCTTCCTCTCATGAAGGCCAACCTACATATGAAGTTTCATGAATGTGGGTTGAACCATAGTCAAGTTATCATCCGGAAACCAATTGTTTATGGTCACTGTGACCTTGACCTTTCACCTAGCAAGTCCAAAATAAATAGGGTTCTTCCTCTCACTGATGCCAACCTACCTATGAAGTTTCATGAACGTGGGTCGAAACATTATCAAGTTATCATCCGGAAACCAATTGTTTACGATTTACAATGTTGAAGGTCACGTTGACCTTGACCTTTGACGTAGCGAGTCCAAAATCAATAGGGTTCTTCCCCTCACCAAGGCCAATCTACCTATGAAGTTTCATGAATGTGAGTTGAACCATTATCAAGTTATCATCCGGAAACCAATTGTTTAAGATTTACTACGTTCAAGGTCACTGTGACCTTGACCTTCGACGTAGCATGTCTAAAATCAATAGGGTTCTTCCTCCCACCAAGACCAACCTACGTATGAAGTTTAATGAATATGAGTTGAACCACTATCAAGTTATCATCCGAAAACCAATTGTTTACGCCCGCCCGCCCGCCCGCCCGCCCGCCCGCCCGCCATTCACCAAACTATAAGTCGAGTTTGACTTCGTCACAACTCGACTAAAAATCAATATGCATTAACTTATTTGTTCGTGTTGTAGTTAATTGTTATATTTGAACAGTTCCTAAACACTGGACAGGGAAATTAAAGGAAGGAGCAAGTTGGAAATTCCATTTCTATTTTTATCGCGAACAGGTATTTGGAATTACTATATCAACATGCCTGCGCAATTTATAGACAACAAAGATAGATCGGTAAAATATCAACTCGATTTCAATGAAAATATAATAAATCATCATTACTGGAGTATATTAACACTTCTAACGAGTGTTTTTTGCCCAATTAAATTACCAGGCATTTTTCTGTCATATAATAATAGATATTATTACCCTAAATCGGGGCATACTGAAGCCGGAAGCTTTTTTGGTCACTACAGATTTCTCACAATGGGCGACCAAGCTAGCTGCCCCTGCCCATACTGATGGTACTGAAACAGTGGTCCGTAGGCCACCACAATACATACTGGTATAGATCAATTGTACTATCCTATACGATAGCATGCCATTGAATTCCATGCCTACCTGGAAGCGGATCTTAGTTTCGTCTCACCTTATTTGTCATTATTAGGTCTCATAGAGGGAACTGTTTATTACAGCAAGCTTCACCAATCTAACCCAGGTCACGTGGTTTGGCAAGTGAACCTGTAATCAGTTTAGACCGAGGAGCATAAACAGCTCCCTCTTAAATGTGTGTCATTTTACTCATCCACCTGATAAAGCAGAATATCGAAAGTTGTTTCATCATTCCAATTGAAGAACGTTTTCAGATGTGTTCGGACTCCATTATTGCAGAGTATTTTCCTGTGCAACGTTTACCATACTTTTTGGGAACATTCAGAAATTTATCAACTCTGTGCTGGGGAAGTGTGATGGAAATCAAAAAACACAATTTTGGATGAATTTTTATTTTCCATTGATCATTATTGCTTGTATAACATCTTTCTTTCACAGTTATAGATATCACATGACTCATTACTTCATAATAAAATAAATTAAGTTCCTTGATAAGTGTCAATATAATTATCTTTGAACACAGAGCAAATGTTCAGCTATTTTTGGTCACGTAACCATCATCTTAAGTTGTCTTTTTCGGCAAACAAAACAGTCATCTCTCCAGTCTTAGCCCAACTCTGGACCTCAGATGATGAAAACATGAGGAAGAAAGTTAGTCCACACATATGTACAATTCCAGAAATGAGAAACACATTTTGCCAGTCCTCAATGTTCTGAAAATAATCATAACTAAATGTGAAAATTTTTATCAGAGAAGAATGTCAGCCATGAGTTATTTATTGTTATTTATTCATTGGGGGTTTTCATGGTCATCTCGTGTCGGACAAGTTTACGGGTGGAAAAAGCCAGAGTACACGGAGAGAACTACCGAGTAACGGCTAACAACTGCCAGACTCCCCAACGTACTAATTCCACACAAACAGGGTTATCATTGGTTGAAGACAAGTGCACCATAGACGTGCAGTACGACTTAGTACACAACGCCACCCTGCCCCTCACGTGGGCAATCTGGATGAGATATCTTGCCCAAGGTCACACCGCAGTGGCGGGGATCCAATCGTGGACCTTTCGGTTTGAAGTTCAGTGCCGTAACCATTGAGCCACCGCGCTGCCAGAAGACCCGTAAAACACCTAAAAGGGAAGAAAAGTACATTTTCAACAGAGACGAATGTCAGCCGAGAGTTACCCTTTGAACACGAAAGGTCGCTTTTCCCCTCCTGTTTTGTAATACGACCTGAATTCAGCAAGTAGATAGTTGTTCTGTGAATTTCTGCGGTAGATCAATCAAGCCCTAAGGCTGCATGTTCAAACTATTGATTGGAATTTCCCTAAGTAACGAATATAGAATCAACCACTTGATGGCTCTAAACTGGCATGGAATGTACCATCAGCGCCCAAAAGGTTAAAACAAAGCTTTGTTGATAGTTTGTATTAATGAACGAGGCTATGTACTTATTATTATCGTTACACCGTTGAATAATAAACCTAGGGCTCTTCGATTATTCGAAAAAAAACGAATCGAATCTCGAATAGGTTCTGCGATTCGACTCATATATGGCTGACATTTACGGGAAAGTTAGCACTCCCTGATTTCCTAGAACTGTCAGTAAACTTAACACAAATAATATGAACAATTCATATAAAGATTGGAAGTTTGCAATGTTAACGAATTTGTATTATCGATGTGCACATCACTTCACGAATTTTTGTAGGGTGGTATAAAAACACAGAAGCCAGCCTTTTACATTTTTTCCCCTCCCAGTTTCAATGTTTGACTATTATACTCTGCTGTATACAATTCATCTAAAAATAAGGAAACAGCGTTTTCAACATCTTTTGATGTTCTGTGACTTTTTTTCTGTTTATTATATCAACTTGAAAATTACTATAAAACACATTCACTAAACAGAGCCAAATTGAACAGTTAGTGTTGATTGATGTGATACTAATAGATATACGATATGATGGAATATCTGTGGACTAGTTGCTTCTCATTGGCTTGCCATAAATGCCTTGTTTCCTTTTGTTACTTTTAATAAACGTAAACAATAGACAGTTCCAGCACACAGGTGTAATTACTTGCTTCTTAATTGGACCTTCCTCGCGCGTATCACAATTTCAAGGTAGACAACTTAATCGAAATTCGACTTTCACGACAATATAAATCTAAGATGGATTCGTGTTTGAATCGAATATGTTCAAATCCTTTCACAGGTGTGCTCATCCGCACTAAATAGTTCACGGTAGCGTACTAATCACGTGTTCGCGTACAATGTATTGCCGGCGCGTGAAACCCCGAGAAACAACGTGACTTCAACGGTAACTACGTTGAAAATCTGAAGGGTTAACAATTAATCTGAAGTATGAAATGGGCGGTACGCTTTGAAGTTACAAAGGTTTGGATCTTCTCTGATATGATTAGAGATGTCATTCCATACTTTTGCTGTTGGTGGTATAAATGATGATTAGTAGTTCGGAGTGCGACACATTGGAACACGAAGGTTGTTACTCGTCCGCAGGTTGTATTGCTGATTGACTGACACTAAGGGAGGTATTTTGCTTCCAGTGTAAGGTGGTACCAGGGTATGATACATTTTGAAAAACTGAATAAATTTATGTTTGTCACACCTGGAGCTAAGCGATTCCCAACATGTTTCAGTATACAAACATTTACTTGCACTTGCTGTAGCCCCAGTAACAATTCGGGCAGTTTCTATTTGAATGTTTCTAGTTTGTCTGAGTTGTGTGACAGTACAATTTGACCATACAGTGTTTGCATATTCCAATAAAGGTCTCACGAATGCAAAATAAATATTTTCTAAGCTTTTTCGTTTGAGGTTGAATTTCAGTTTTCTCATTATGTCATGTCGGGACTATGCTTTAGGACATATGTAATCAAGCTGACTGTTCCACGTACAATCACTATTACAGAATTACACCCAAATGTTTATGATGAATAACCTCAATAATATGGAATATGGGCATACGAAATGGGGAGGGGCGGGGGGGAGGTGACTGGTGGTTTCTGCTTTTCGTGTAATTAGCATTGTTTGTGGGTTTTTTTGTGGATTAAATTCGACCAACCACTGCCGGGTCCACTGTACAATTGTGTTTAAGTCCTTGTTTAAAATTAAAGCGGATTGTTTGAAGTCTTCGACGATTAAGTAAAGGGAATTGTCGTCAGCACATATCCGAATACTGCTAGTGAGGTTCAATGTTATATCGTTAATGTAGACAAGGAAGAAAAATAAAACGTAACGGCCAAAACCGACCAGCGCTATTCGCAAAAATCACCATTCTGTTTTCCTTATTATTTAATTTTTCATCTCAAAAGCATACCTTATGACCCCTCATTGGAACGAGCTCGTTGAACTCCTTGCAATGAGGGATCATAAGCTATGGTTTTGACGAAAAAAATGAACAAATATAAGTATTCAAGAATTTTGTTTACAGATGCGTCTGCGTTGCGTGTTAGGTAAAGGGTTAAGGACAGATATACATCAGTTACTTCAAAAGTAGCGGTAGCGAGTGTGGTGCGACCAATGAACAACGGAGGGGGTAGGGATACTCGTGAGTTGTTAACAGTGGAGATAGTACAGAAGTTATCATTGAAGGCTTCAGCTTTATCGGTGTTTTGTGTCAATATTTTAATCTGATAATTTATATTTTAAATGTTGTCATCCTTGTTCCTAAAAATACGTTTAAGAGTTTTCCATCAGTCTTTAGGTTGTGTGTTATGATCATTCAGGCTATTTTGTATTTTCTCATTGTATCTTGTCTTGTATCTTGCTTTCGCTTTCGTAATAGCTGAGACTATCTGGTTTCGTTTAGTTCTATATTTTGGCCAAGATTCCGGTTTGCGGTTTCGCTTGGCAATACAGCAAAGACGTTTTCTCTGACGAATGAGAAGACGCATTTCGCAATGCACCCACATCGGTTCATTTCTCGTTAAAGTTATTAATTTGTTTGGTACAAACGTAGATGCATGATGGAGTACGTTAGACGTCACATTATCAACTGCTGTCTAAACACTCGTCAGGAAGAATTAATGTTAATGTGTTGTTCAGATCATTATAGTTTAATTCGTCGCTTCCTATATACGACGCTTGAATGATAGAGTGGGTGGACAGTCATGTCCAATATTAATGAACACAGGACCATGGTATCGAACTAAATCAGGAAACAAAGGATCAATGACTTCACAAGCGAGCATATTAATTGTGTTGCTAACGGCAACATGGCCCAGAAGAGTGACCAGGTATTCAGTAAAATACGTTTGATCCGTTATTAACCCTTCGAACCTGAGAGACCGTTTTTTCCAGTCTAGGGATATGAAACGTCATAATTTCATTACAAATGCAGCTGCTAAGTGAATGGGTGTGGAAGACTAATCAATATTTTCAACGTGTAGCCAACGCTATCCCCAGATAATGAATATGGACTCTTCCAATTCCTGCCATTGAACTGACATGGGTGATACCACCAGTTCAAATCAGGCTCGTAGCCAGGATATCAAAGTTAGGGGACAAGAGTAATATGTAGAGGGGCTAGTTCAGCGATCAGAACGTAGCGGCTACCTTTCCATCGTTCCCCTCTTCGGATCGCTGAACTGCCAGGGGGCATACTGAATAGGATGCGCAGAATCACCCGAGTCACGTAGCGGCGAGATGGGTGTGAGCACAAAAGGGGGACACTCTCTCTCACTGGAGGGGGCTTCCCCTGGAAAAAAAAATGAAATTCGCGACAAAAAAACTCCGCAGTTTTCATGACTCTTAGTACGTATTGTCCACAATTTATAAGTTGTGAAAGGCATCAATAATTAGGCCTCGTCACCTAGGGTGGAGGGAGCATGGCTGAAATTTGAGGGAAATGTGACCCACTTTATCCCCCCCCCCCCCCCCACAGCTACGCCTCTGGTTCAAAGGGTTTACTGCTTGAGATTGAAGTTAAGGGCTATATCACTAACCTTACCACTACGTAAATTCAGTTGGTTATCATTGAAATCGCCTGTAATTACTGTGTCCAAAATTCCTGTGTTTTGGCTTTGTCAATGGAGTTGAGTATCAGGTCCCATGAAATGGGATCGGAACTAGGGGAGGGGGGGGGGGGGAGGTCAGAAGAGCAAATCGTTGGGTTGATCAGGCGATATTTCGAGATCTTCAACTACAAAGCTTGGAACCATGCCCCAGCGGACTCCTTATCCCTTCTAGATATTTTTTCCCCACCCCCTCCCACTCCATATATCTGGGGAGAAACGCATCTGGAGGCGTGGGTAAATCCGTTTGGACATTGTGCCAAGCTCGAGTGCTTCATTGAGTTACGGCTCGATATCAGAAGAAAAAAGTAGTCCATTCTTTTTTGAGGGCATTCAGGACAAATTTGAGGCAAAACTCGTCGATACTTTTTTCAGTTTGACTTGGCGTAACCTTTCTAATAGTACCACCAAGATGGTATCGCAATATCCAGCATTGTTCATTGCGAGATGGACGATTCCATTCTGAATGTGTGCCAGTTTGTGGGTAGTTTCAGTAATAATTTAATTATTTTGCTCTTCAGAGCTATTATATCATATTATTCCTGATCGCCAGTATTGATTAAAATTATTTATGTAATCTATTTATTTATTTATTGATGTTTAAGGTCACATATTTATGCAGAATGGCTAATCATGACCGTGACAGTTTTACGGGTGGAGGAAGCCGGAGTACCCGGAGAGAACCACCGATCAACGACGAGCAGGTGCCAGCTCCCCAACATCGTAACTCCGCACTGCAGCACAGGCAGGGTTAGATTGGTTGAAGACATGTGGACCATCGACGTGCAGTACGCCTTAGTACACGGCGTCATCGTGCCCCCACGCGGGCAATGGAGATGAAGTGTCTTGCCCAAGGACACAACGCAGTTGCCGCAGGTGGGATTCGAACCGAGGACCTCTCGGCTTGCAGCCTGCACCTCTACCAACTGAGCCACTGCGCTCCCCATTTATGTCATCACCTTCACTCAGAGATGTGGAGCAGTGCTTGTTTATTGCGTTCAACAAGTTCTGTTTCACCGATAAAACAGGACTCACAACCAACGTCTGTGCGGAAATTCTCTGTAGTGGACAGAATAGGTTTAAACTTGGCTCCATACCTATTTTACGGTCATGATAATGGCAAACATACTTAAAATGAGTGCTAGAAGCCACTATCATGGCTTTCAAAAAAAAAAACGAGGGTACCGGCACAAAAACCAACATTTTTCTAAATCATGTTTCATATTCAGTCAAACACAAATAATATTTTGTTTATATACATTTGTTTATTACAAATTATTGGAGTGTGCCTGGGGCACTTTCCAATAATTTGTGACAGAACAAATTTTGGATAACATATTCAGTCTACAAAAAAATAATCTAGCCCTCAACCAGTTATACCAATAAAGAAAAATAATAAATATCGCCTGTCCCTCTACTGCCAATTTTCTTCTTAGGTGGAAATCTAGATTTTACCCAGGCTAAATGAAGGTGGGGATAAAATATTTTTTCAGTTGCCACTGGCAGAAGAATATATACCCCCTATTTGATTTCACCTCTTGATGGGTAAATAGGGTGTGTGCCCCATAGGGAAGGTCCAGTGTCTTCCGCGGGAAAAAAAATGTCTTTTCACGCCAATTAGTGCACCCTGGGTCCTTGAAAGATATAATCAAGCAGAAATGTGTTCTGGGCAGACTTTTTTCAGAACAAAATGGTTTGCATCCGACTATTTGTTTTGATTCGTGGACTCCGGGTACTCCGGCTTCCTCCACCCGTAAAACTGTCACGGTCATGATTAGCCATTGTGCATAAATATGTGACCTTAAACATCAATAAATAAATAAATAAATATTTGATTCGTGGAAAAAACAAAAACATTTGTTTATAAATGTATACACTACTCACGTGGTTATTTCCCACAAGCAATCCAACGAGTGAAGTACTCAGTGTTCCGCCTATCATTCCAATTCTGGTAAATGCTGATATTATTGGTGTAAACTGTGGCGCAAGCTCCATGTTATTGGATTGAAAACCTGCATGTTTGTGTGAGAAATAAATGTCATAGTTACTGATTGATATAGGTAATTACCACCATTGGGTTTCGAGATTGCATATCACCTCTGGGTAAATATCGGCGTGACAGAAGGACGGGTCGATAAATAATACAGCGACGAGGTCGAAATATTTAGGTATCTCCCTGAAACATGTCCAGCCCATCATTTGCACAGGCACATATTTTACGTGTTCAAACCAAAACACGGCGTTTTCTCATGAGTTGAGCTTGCCAGGAAATGCTGCATCCATGGCGGATCTTTTAAAATCTGTGTGGTAATGACCAATTACCTTTCAATATCGCGACCATCTAATCATTTAAACAAGGAACTACTTTTTGTGTGCAAACCAAAGCACAGCTCTTTTGTCGTGAATGATTCGCACCGTCATTGGCAGTGGAGTTTCCGTTTCAGTTCAGCGTAGAACAATTGCTTTTCGAGTGCGCATGATGTTTCTATGCACATTGGAGGAGCAAGCGTTGTTGGACAATTAGTATTACGAAAAACAGTTACCTCAATATTATAAGTTATTGTGTTGAATTGACGGTAACATGGTCTGAGGTTTCCGACTTGGAGCGTATGTTCAACCTTCGAGGTTGAACATAAGCTCCGAGCCGCAAACCTCACACCATGTTACCGTCAATTCTGGAGCCGTAAACATAGAAAAAAAACTACGCGCGTTGTTGTCCAGTTAGTGGTCGATGATTTTAAGCTTATTGGAACATTTAAGTTTCTGGGTTACTTTTGTGATCTAGTGCAGCTTCGAAAATGTTTCACCCTTGGTCCGCTCGTGTGTTGCTACCTCCAATACATATACAGAACCACACTTATGTTTGAATGGGTTAACGATTACTGGACGAGAGGGCGAGTGGCGCAGGGATACCACGAGAGTCGTTAGGCTCGAGATACCACGAAATCCTTTAGGCTCGATTGGTACCCCAGCGCCACTCGCTCGAGTCCAGTAATCGTTAACCCATTCAAACATATGTTTGGTTCTGTATTTATTACACGCCCAACCCTAAACAATTCACTGTATTTAATTGCCAATTGAATTAAGTAGTTTAGTCGACTTTTATTAATGTAGATGTTCCAAATATTGCTTGAGGTAACTTACAAAACATTAGTAAGAACGTTCCATTGAGGATTTTTGACACTTATGCGGCAAAAATTAGAAAAGTATTTTTATTCTCAAATGTTGATATATACTATTATTTTTAGTACAATGTATTGCAGCCCGCTCATAATATTAAATTTTCTTCTCAAGTTGAGCATGCCCCTATTACCTCCTTCTTGATTATAATTATTTTTAGTATTATATATTGCAGTACACTCAGAATGCTAAATTATCTTCTGAAGATGAACATGCATCTATAACCTGTTATTGTATTATTATCTTAGTATTATATATTGCAGCCCCACTCATAAAACTCAATTCTTTTTTGAGTATGCCCCTATTACCTGCGATTGGATGTTTCAAGAAATGTTGGCAATCGTGAACTATTTGCAGTGATAACAAGTCGAATTAAGCGAATTGCTGACTACAAGCAATTAGTTACAGTTCCATATTTCGCCTTTTTATAATTGGACTTGGTTGGGGTAATTGTGGCATCCAGCATCAACGGTCATGTTTACCTGTCGGATTCTAAGGTTTGCTTCGTGCACTTTTGACAACTATTCTACCTCATTGAGTCTTTCTTGCGACGCACAGCCAATCGGAGTCAAACACTGACTACTAAAAATGTAGATGTTTCATGTGTTGCTCGAGATGGGACGCTGCACTAGATGGGGGCCTGCGTGTGTTTGGCGAGAGTATGTTATACCAAACATATTCTTGCCAGGTAAGTATGGGTTCCTCGTCTTGGGTGGTACTTTGTCTCGAGTAGTACTGTGGTGCTCATAGTACTATAGCATTCAGACGTTATTGCGCATTACACAAACCACCTGCCATATGGGATCTTACTGAGATACTCATAAAGTTATAAGAGTTTGAACAGTCAGTTCTAATCTAATCCTCCTTCCCTTGCTGCAGAAGCCGATGCTATTATTACTTACTAATAATGGCACACTTGGTGTTCCTTATTTCTGTATATATGTTTTATTATGTTCTTCTATTCATGTTGTATCATTATATGTCATTACAGAAGCTCAGACCATTCTCAACTCCAATTATAATTAGATCTTATCATTTCTCTGCCAAGTTTGTTTGTATTAAAAAACCTCCAGGAATTGAAATCGGCTGCTCACTACTGGTGCACACCGGCCCTGTCCCAAAGTGGTAAAACTAAAACAATGATTGATATACAGTTTTTCAGAATACGGGTGGGACCCTTTCACCACAGGGCCTGTAGGCGTGTACCCGCGAATACACGACTTGATCTCAAGTGTTTTCTGATGTTGAATTTATTATTGAAATTTGGAATGGCAGGTGTTGCTATAATATTACTATTACATCATGTAGTACTTGTGTACCCAGAAGACCGACACAGTTTCTATATGTTTAGGTATTTTGATCCCATCTTTAAGATCAACAAATTCCAAGCGGTGTATCTGGTTATCGAGTGTCCGGCCTTCATTTTAGTGCCTTGGACTTCTTTCCGTCTTTACATGTGTGGTGGCATTGAATTAAACCCCGGTCCATCCCCTCCTTTGGATGTCATTCATCATAATAATGCTAATTTTACGAGCCCAAATATTTGCCACATGAACATACAAAGTCTTTAACCTAAAATCGATATCCTTCAATGTGAAATGTCTGGTTTGTGTATGTGCGTTCACTGAAACATGGCTAACCTCCTTGGACAATAATATTGAAATCCAGCTAAATGGATATCAGGGACCAATTAGAAAAGATCGCTCCACTAGAGGCGGAGGGGTGGCAGTTTTTATTAAATCAGATTTAATGTTCAAACACAGGAATGACCTGGACACCCCACTACTAGAGTGTCTGTGGGTTGAAATAGAAACACGTGGCGGTCCAATTCTCTTAGGTGTCTTATATCGGCCACCAGGTGCCGACGCTGCTCTCTGGTATTGGATGTATGATTTAATTGACAAGGCTAAAGACACGGGCATTCCTAGTATAGTTGTTACTGGGGATTTTAATGACAACCAGAATATTAACTCCAATAAATTCAAAGATTTAATTCAGGCTTTCAAGTTGAGACAATTGCTTACAGAGCCAACGTTTTTTACTGAACATAGTTCTACCATTTTGGACTTAGTTGCGGTAACATACTCCCTCCAGGTCATATCCAGTGGGGTCCTTGATCCCTTTATTCCTGACCTGACCCGATATCATTGCCCAGTGTATACTAACTTCAACTTGAAAAAAACATGCTCGTAAACATACCAAGCGACTTATCTGGTTGTATAACGAGGGGAACTATGCCGAACTAAATAATGCTGTACGAGAAGAATCCCAGAATCTCGTAACTTCTAACGGCTGTATTGATGCTGTTATTGAAACTTTTACATCCAAATTGCTTGGTTTAGCTGGAAAATATATTCCCAACAAAACTATTACTGTGAGAAAAGACGAGCCCAAATAGATGCATAACAAAATAAGACTTTTAATTAGGCAACGTAAAGGATTATATCGCTCAGACCATCCCGACGCATGGGCAAAATACCGCGCTAAACGCAAGGAAGTCGTGACTAATATCAGAAAGTCTAAAGCGGATTATTTTTCGCGAATTCAGAATATTCTAGATAATCCAAAGACCCAGTCATCTGAATGGTGGAAAACATTAAAAAGGGGTGGCAAGCCACCTGATATTTCAAGCTTATTGTACAATAACACCCACCTCTCACTCGATCTAGAAAAGGTTGAAGCATTTAATGACTACTTCAGTGCTATATCAACTATTGATGACTCCCAGGCTACCATGCCCACTAGGTGCTCCGAACCCCGTCCAACTCTTAATAATATTATATTAAACGCCAGGGATGTCTTTGATTCTCTAAAATCAATGAAGGCCAACAAAGCTTGTAGCCCTGATGCTATAAAGCCCCGATTGCGTTAGGAATGTTCGTCATCATTGTGTGATCCTCTGTCTGATCTCTTCAACTATTTACTGGAACAATCTTATTTTCCGGGCACGTGGAAAAGAGCAAATGTGTTTCCTGTTTTGAAGAAAGATCCCCCAAACTTAATATCTAGTTATCGCACCATTTCTCTACTAAGCTGCCTTGGAAAAGTCTTTGAAAAATGTATATTCAGGAAGATCTGGGATTTCTTTGAAGCAAATAACTTACTAAGCCATTACCAGTCGGGATTCACGCCACATGACTCAACTGTTCTCCAGCTCACTGATATTTATGATACTTTTAGCTCAGCTCTAGACGAAGGCAAGGAAATCCGCGTTGTATTTTGTGATATTAGTAAGGTTTTTGACAAAGTTTGGCACAAAGGCCTCTTGAATAAAAACGAAAAAATTGGAATTACTGGCAAACTTTCAACATTTCTTGAATTCTACCTAACTGATCGCACGCAAAGAGTTATAATCAACTCCTTTTCGTCCACTTGGAGAGGTATCAATTCAGGTGTCCTACAGGGTTCTGGTCTTTGTCCCCTCTTATTTTTAATATAAATCAACGACATCACGGCAAATGTGACCAGTAGTATTAGGTTATTTGCTGATGACACTACACTCTACTTGATTGTAGAGGACCCCAACCAAACGTCAATTATATTGAATAGAGATATTACAAATATCGAAGAATGGGCTCGAATTTGGCTTGTTGATTTCAATCCTTCGAAAACAGAAACTTTGTTTATTTCGCGTAAAACAAGCCGTGTTCCTCATTCGGCATTACTAAAGTCCAACGAACAAATAAAAGAAGCCCCCAACCATAAACATTTAGGAGTTGTTTTTAACCAAGAAGGTACCTGGAAAAATCATATAGACCATATCAGTGTTAAAGCTTGGAGACGCATTGACCTCATCCGTAAAAATAAATTCAATTTTGATCGAAGTGCATCAGAAAAAAAATATTTTGCACTTATCCTTCCCCTTTTAGAATATGCCGACACCGTCTGGGATAATTGTACAAATAAGGAAATAGATGAACTTGAGAAAATGAAATTTCAGCTGCAAGAATGTTACTGGTGCAACAAAAAGGGCCAGCAAAGCATCCTTGCATATTGAAACAGGTTGGGAAAAATTGGAATCTCGCCGAAAAAAACATAAACTTGTCCAGTTCTTTAAAATGTACCATAATTTAACCCCACAATGTATTTCCAGCCGAATTCCCCCGTTCATTTCAGAAGCGCATTCATATAGCCTTAGATCTAATCAAAATATTCGAGTGCCCTTTTGCCTTACGACATCCTATCAAATGCCATTTTTCCCAGCGACATCAAAACTCTGGAATGATATTCCACAACCAATAAGGGAAAATCACTCAATTATGAACTTCAAAAGATATCTCTTGGAACTTTTATAAAAAATCTAAATCTCGAAAAGCTCAAATCTTTCATTGTAGACTCCGGCTTCATTGTAGTAATCTGAACGACCACCTCTATATGCACAACTTGATTATTTCGCCTTTATGTGCATGTGGAGAGCGTGAAACTACAGACCATTTCTTGTTAGAATGTCCAATGTATAACATAATAAGGACTGAAACTATTAGATCCCTGGCGTGCTTCATAGATAGTGATATTCTCCTGTATGGATTGGAGTTTTATGATGACTTCATTAACAGAAGTATATTTAAAACTGTCCAGTCATACATTCTGAAAACAGAGCGTTTCAAATAAGATCAGGAATTCCGCATAGCAGACAATACTCTATCACTTTCAGGCCTCAAACCCTAGACAGGTTGGTGTGAATACCAAGTGTGAGCAGTCCGAATCAATCAAATTGACATATTTAATCTGAAGAGGTTTACTCACTGAATTAACAAAGTTCTGATGCTTCTTTTTTTTGTTGTTTTTGTTTCTCGTTTGCAATCTCTCTCTCTCTCTCTCTCTCCAGTTTCTCCTTTATTCTCCAACCCAACAGCTATCTTTTGTTCTATTTCTATAACTGTATATCACTCTCCCTGTTTTCCTACTCCGAGACGTGGCTAGAGGTTTCCGATTGAGGGAAAGGGTGTAGGGTGGTGAATTTCGGACTGGGGGGGGGGAACGGGAGGGAAACCCCTCCCGGTCCCTCCCCATAGTTGGAAATTCACATCCGAGAAACATTTTGAAAATGAAGCCATGAAATGGGCATAAAATTGATTCTAGTAACTGAAATGCCAACATATTTATGATAGAATTATCAGGTTATTATTTGGTATTATTCTGAGAACTAAATACATGTATGTGCTAAACAAATGGTCAAGCTTAGAACTTTTATCATTTTGTAAGTGTGAATAATGGAATTAACTCAGGATAACGATTTTACATGAAGTGATTTTCTTGAAGTGCATTCCGATGATTTTTTTTTATTACAATAAGTAAACATACTATAGAATCCTCGTACCGATTGTGATTAATGGAATTAACTCTGGATTGTACACGGTGTGATTTTCATGATGTGCATTTCGAGGACTTTTTTTTTAGAAAAGTAAACGTACTATAGAAAACTCATACCGATTGAAATCATACATACGTTCGAAGCTCGATATTGCGTACGCTGTAGTTGTAAATAATACCAAATGGAATTTTTGCAGATTTGAATCCGGGTTGGAATTTTGGGAGGTAAAGGAGACATCAACATCACGAAAGAAACTCGAAAATCCAGGTAGGTGGAATTTCCAACTACTCATGATTTTCCCTTCAAATTTCCAACTATAGGAAAGTTTTATCAGGATTGGGGTGGGGGTACCACCCCACACCCTGTCGCCACGTCCCTGCTCCTGCTTCATTCAGACCCTTTCTCGTTTTCTTCTTTTTGATCTCCTTTAAATCTGTTTGTGTGTTGTTTTTTTTGTAACCAAGTTGACTGTAAATCTCCGTCACATTTGCCAATAATGTGAAATATATTTATGGTGTGGAAACAGCTTAACATAAGCTTTTAGCTTTCTGTTGAATCCACAAATATGTATTCTATGTACTATTGTATAATAATGCAACTTGGAAATAAATAATGTTTAAACTAAATAGTTGACGATTTGAACGTGTGAAGAGATTTTACTGAGAAACCGGCAATTTTGTCCGGAATCAGTAGTGGGTCTTTGACCTTGCCACCTGTAGAATCGCTGTAGTGGCATTTTATTCGCCAAAAAAAGTCGGTCCGAACACTCAAAATCTCAAAATATTGCCTTCAGTATCAGACATCAGAAATAATGAGCTCTGAAGTGAGTTTTGAGGT
This sequence comes from Pictodentalium vernedei, assembly GCA_031216915.1. Classification (NCBI taxonomy): domain Eukaryota; kingdom Metazoa; phylum Mollusca; class Scaphopoda; order Dentaliida; family Dentaliidae; genus Pictodentalium; species Pictodentalium vernedei. The sequence continues at coordinate 51,023,666 of CM062293.1, read as the reverse complement.
GTGTGTGTGTGCGGGCATCATTATATCTGGAGGATGGAAAATGTACAAGGATTTGAATGGAACTTTATTTTGCAGCATACTCAAAAACAATATGAATTAACAAATACCAAGGAAAGTGTACACTACGTGGAAATGGCATAGTGAATCTATAAAAGTATTCGTTTTACGGTGTGTGTTCAAGTTGAGTAAGTCTATATTGAGATCACCCATAAGGTAAACCTTGTTATTTTCCTTGTTTAAAGTGTCCAATAACTCCGTCAACTTTGAAAGAAACAAGTCGATGTCTGCTTTTGACGCTGTATTCGGTCTATAATAATTCCGATAATGCATTTTTTTCAGGGGGTATTTCGACAATTAAGGATTCAAACACATGTGGTATAAAAACCGATAAGTCATTTCGGATTTTCAAGGGTATATCGTCTTTTAATAGGAATTGAGTATTGTTTCCTCATCGTGAATCAAATTGGATTTTAATTTAAATAAGGTGCGAACTGGTCGCTTTGTTTAAATTTCGTGCTTGTGAACTGAAACTAAAGTAAAAGTCGGGTTGACTGTGCATTAGGCTATCGCCATTTCTCTTCTGCGCTGTAACAAAATTACACACTGGACGAGAAAAGACAATAATTAACCTATCGGTGCATCCATTCAATCGTTTTGAGTAACTGGGGCAGTTTGTGATTCCATTCTGGGTGACGTCAGCAGGCTTGGTAAGTAAGCACTTTATTTTTCAACATTATAAAGTTTCACTTTCTGACTTGAAATTTAGCCTTTTTTTATTTTACCTCAAGACTTGCTAACCTTTGTTTGAAATGATGGACTGCATTTCAATAAAGGCTATAGGTGGTCCACTTGTACAACAGACAAAGCGATAAACAAATTGTACGATAACTGCAAGAAATGGTCACGTCTCTTGTCTCCACAAGTTTATACATCTTTTGGTTACAACCACCCCACCCCCACCCATCACTAACCAGACAGCGTGTTCTCAAAAGCTCTCGAAATGAGAATCCAAAATACTTCGTCAGAGGCTGAACGAGAAGTAAAGGGGTTGGCGTTGTTTTCGACAGTAAGCTCCAACTTATTTTTGTTGATAATATTTTTAAAGATTAATTAATATTTTCATTATTTTGTACAACTATACTTCACCAATTTGTTATCTGATTTTTGCCTTGGTACCTGGTTCAAAACAAAAATAATTATTTATGTGTCAGGTTCTATATATTGTAAATCTAAAATTTGGAATTTGCATTTAGTAAATAGTGTTAAAGAGGACTGATAGAATATAGCTAATGGTAGGCTTTTGGGGGACATTTTCTTGGTGATGGGAACTGACCAATCAAACTGAACTGCACAACATCCAAACACCAAAATTTCTTCCCTGTCGCATCAATAATTAGATCTTATTACGTGGTGCAGGCAAATGTCACAATATTATTGTTTGCCGACGGGTTTATCTGCTAGCTCGGGTTGTTATGTGTGATTTTTCCCAGTCATCTTAATCCACGGAAACCTGTACTCCTTTGGTGATGAAGGACACAAAAGCCCATTCAAATTTAAACATTCTCTTTGACACAGTGCATTGAGACCAAGGTGTTAATCACTCGTCATGGTGTTATTCGCGCCATCGAGCGTGAATTTGAATTCTGGATTTTTGCAGACCTGACTGTTGTCTCCTGACGACACACACGAGCGACAAGGTTTACGGAATTGGCCAATCCTTTACTGGACTTCGTGAACTCATTGTTTTCCGCTCTAAATTTTAATTTTTATCTGTCTTCCAGATTCTAGCGTTTTTTAATATATTATTATCTAACATTATATCTTTGCATGCATATGAGGGTGACTACCATACAGACATCTCTCATATAAATTTAGAAGATTCAGGTCATTCACGACTTCAGTGATATGAACGGACAAATATCCTACTTAACATTCAGCTATCAGCTCATATGCCCAAAATACATCCTATAAAATTCGGCGTGAAGGCCAGTTTTCTTGATTGTCCGAACTTAAATTCTACTTGTCGTCGGTTACTCTTTTGAAGAGTGTGGGAACAGGGCAGTGGAACTAATATAAATTTGCCACTAAAATGTTTCTTCAAACCATTGCATAAGGAGTTGACTAAGTCAGCCCATGTGACATACAAAAATCGCCATTAAAACTTTATTGTTTTTGCCTCTTCCTTGCAGGACAGGGCTTGTGGTCCTGATCGAAACGAGCTCATTGAGCCTGTTCCGATGGGGACCGTGGGCTGTGGTTTGTGGAAGGGTGACAGAAAGAGACTGCGTTTTGGAAGATCAATTGGTACTGTCCAATATATATAAATTGCTCTAGGGGAAGGGTTGAGAAATACTTCAGCTCTCTGAATTACAAGCCGATACAACCTCACAACCTATCCAGTATGACATGTGTATAATATCTCTTATTTTGTTACGAACTGTATATACTTGTAATCTTATAATTCCTGTTTTTCCCTTTTCCTTTCACCCTCTTAAGACACTACAACACAATCTTACTGCCACACAAACATTCTATACCAAAAACACTAACCGCACTCCACGGTGCACTGACACCCTCTCTCCATCTGTCACTTAGCCCTAATCATGGGTATTAACATAGAGCAGCACAGGTCGGAAATAGTTTTCTCGTGTGTAGGTACTGTGTGACCAGACAACCGATCGGAACTCAGCACTCTGTGAAGATCCGCACCGTTAAACTCCGTCTCTCATTAGCTCTGTGTGTCATCCTTGGTATCATTCTCCTGTCTGGGGACATTGAAGTTAACCCTGACCATCCAGAACTGAATCAGTAGATATAACCAGTATTTCTATAGTCAATTATAATATCAGAAGCATCAGAAATAAGCTCGATCATATTACAGATGAAAAAGACGATTATGATATAATCTGCTTCACCGAAACGCACCTCGATCCCAGTTTTAATTCCGACAATGTGCTAATCCCGGGTTAACCCCCCCCCCCCCCCCCCCCCCCACACACACACACACACACACCACCACCAGTCAGAAAGGACAGGAACCAACACGGTGGCGGTGTCGCGGTTTATTTCTCAAATAAAATATATGCCAAACGTGTACCGAATCTAGAATTTGACCAGTCGGTCTTATGGTTTGAGATTACCTCAAAACACAAGTTCTTGCTCTGTTTACCATATCGATCGGTTCAAATTATCTAGTAACGAATATTGGGAGAAGCTGGAAGGCGCCATTGAAGACTCACTCAGTATAAACCCGTCTCTGATAATCACCGGAGATTTGAATAACGACCTTCCTAACCCTTCTAGTCGTTTAAATGAAATTATAAATCATTACAACCTCCATAACGCCATCAAAGAACCGACTCGTGTAACACCAACCTCAAGTACTTTATTGGACCCTATAATAGTAAGTGATGGTGTTGTGGTTTTAAACTCAGAAGTCCACAAACTGGTGTCTCCGACCATAAGGCTGTATCAGCAGCTATAGAGACTGGCATAACACAGAACGAAACGAAAATTCGACAGATCCGGAATTACAACAGGGCTGATTTCCCCAAAATGAACACTCTGATATCCGAAACAGATTGGTCTTTTATTTCCGACACTGCTACACTTGATGCGTCGTACCACAAATTTGCAACAATTTTTTTGATATTGCCACAGAATGTATTTCATCTCACGGGGTAAACATCCACCCGAATGATAAACCCTGGTTTGACTCGGCTCTTCGCCGTGAAATTCGTCAGAGAGATCGTCTTCGTAAACGAGCTTTGAAAGACCGAAACCCATTAATAAGTGAAAAATATAAACATGCTCGTAACAAAGTAAATAATATAAAAAAGAAGGCTAAATCTACTTATTTTTCAAACCTAGATACTTCACTTGCAGTGAGTAGAAACCCTAAAGTCTTTTGGCATACTGTCAAACAGTTACTGAATAATTTTGCGAGTAAGCCTTCCGTCCCCTTTCTAAACCACAAAAATGATGCAGGCAGCACAGTTATGATAACAGATAACAAGGACAAAGCCAATCTGCTCAATAAAACATTTCTATTAAATAGTAAAATAAATGATGATGGGCATAGCTTACCTGATTTCAGACCAAAGTGTTCAGAGAGCCTGTCTGAAATTGACTTTTCCGAAGAAGTGATCCGGATTCTAGATACCAAAAAGCAACTGGACACGACGGTATTAGCAACCATATGCTAAAAGAAACCAAAACCACAATATGCAAGCCACTGGCTCAGTTATTTAGGCTATCATTCTCCTTACGTGTCTACCAATCAGAATGGAAGCTGGCAACAGTCGTGCCGATTTTTAAAAGGGAGATGCCCATGATTCTAATAACTACAGACCAGTCTCTCTTCTTAGCAGTGTCAGTAAAGTTATGGAGAGGATTGTTTTTAACCAAATGTACGAACATTGTTGTGCTAATAATTTATTTTTAAATATCAGTCCGGTTTCCTGCCCCAGCATAGCACCTTTTACCAACTCATCGAAATATATCATAATCTCTGCTTGGCCTTTGATAGGAACCAGTTTCTCTTGGAGCATTCTGTGATATATCAAAAGCATTTGATAGAGTGTGGCACAAAAGACTAATTTATAAACTGAGACAAAACGGTATATCTGGATCACTCATCGAGTGGACCAGCAGCTATTTGTCTGATCGTAGACAAAGGGTAACTTGTAACTCAATTTCCTCCGAGTACTTACCTGTTAATTGTGGTGTTCCACAGGGTTCTGTCTTGGGTCCGTTCCTCTTTTTGATATACATCAATGACATTTCTGAAAATCTGGATTTACCGGACGTGTGTCGATTATTTGCGGATGATACAAGCTTAACAGAAAGTGGGCACGAACCGGATGGCATTGCTACAAAGTCCAATGAAAATCTCAAAGTCATTTCCGAATGGGCAAATACATGGTTAGTTACTTTTAACCCTTCAAAAACCGAAATTGTTCTATTCTCCAAGAAACAGGTTAACCTAAGTAATGCTGTAATGTTTGGTGAGACGCCACTTGAACTCGCAATGTCACACACCCACCTCGGCCTGACCTTACAGGGGGACCTAAACTGGCATAGCCAAATTAACAGACTAGGTAAAAAGGCCAACGCCAGGCTATCCCAGCTAAGAAAACTTAAGTATATGCTTGGTAGAAAAAGCCTTGAAATTCTATATAAATCATTTATACTCTCTATTTTAGAATACGCGGATGTGGTATGGGCTGGTGCCCCGGATTACTTACTTTCAAAATTGGATAGAATCCACGCCGATGCAGCTAGAATAATATCCGGTCTAACGAGATCTGCCCCAGTATCTACGCTACTTGCAGAGCTTGGCTGGGAAACCCTTAGACATAGACGCCATATCCACTAAATGATCACATTTTTCAAAATTGCAAATAACCAGGCCCCCCGATACCTATCGGACTTATTACCCCGAACGTTTGAGGACATTTCCCCGTATAGCACCCGGTTCCATTCCAATTTTCAACTACCACTTACACACACGGACGTATTTAAGCGGTCATTTATGCCCTCTTGCATTTCCGAATGGAATGCACTACCTCTAGAAGTTAGACAGTCTGATTCACTGAATAACTTTGTTAAATATTTCAATACAGGCGTATGTAGACCACCTAAGTACTTCAACAATGGCGATAGGGCGGTTAATATAATACACTGCAAGCTGCGAAATTCCTGTAGCGACCTAAATTTTGCTAAATACGCTAACTATATTCAAAATACACCAAACTGTTCATGTGGTTATGAGACCGAAGACGCGAAACATTACTTCTTCAACTGCAGTAATTACTCAGACGAAAGACTTGCCCTACAGAGAAATCTTGTGCATCTGCCAATAAGAACGGCCAATGATCTTCTTTATGGTATTCCAAACTTACCGGATTCCGTCAATACTCACCTTTTTGGCAGTGTACAAAATTTCATAAAAGCCACGAAGCGGTTTTAAGACTAGACCGCTAGATGAGCACAGGAGTCTAAAATCATCCTTTTCCTATTTCTGTTGATCTTTAAAGTCAGTGGTCATCTCTGTTTACCTCACACATGACACACTTCTATTCACTTGTTTGTCCTGTCTGTCCTGGCAATAGTAGTGGTGTGGACTCCGTTGGAGTCGAGGTGGTGCCGAAATGTGGCCCATAGGCTTGTCGACCCAAGCCAGCAGTGTTGTAGTGTGGCATTTTTTTTCTTCCCCCCCCCCCCCCTCCCACTTCTTTGTTCTGTATCTTGCAAAGTTGAGTACCCATCAGCTTTCTTCTCTAACTTTGTACATACACAAAATTGTTTCAATATTTACATACGTTTTGTTTCGCCATTACATATAAATTCATGTAACTACTTGTAAACATGTCATAATTTGTAATTGTAAACGTATTTCAAGGAAAGGATATAATCTAAGTGCTTGGCACTTGTTATCCAATCCTTTTTGTTGATTATAAACAAATAAAATATGTTTAATCTAACTGAATTTTTGTTTCAAACTCAAAATGCAGGTCCTTACCTCGAATTCGCCTCGTAGCCCATAAAAATGCTCTGCCCAGTGCCCTGTTATCTGCCAAAATTAAAATAAATACCCCTACCTCTGAACACTTTGTTCGGAAAATACCAATCCTTTGCCATGAAAACTGTAAAATTGGCTGATCGTTGGTGGTGGAAGGGATGAGAGTGCAACACCCCCCATATAGGTGACATTGATTTAAGTTTTGATGCTGATAGTTAAAGCAAAATAATATGCCTGTACAAAACTAAAATACTAGCAACAATTCTTAATTAGTCCATTAAAAATGCACATAACTCTGTGTTTGGTAAATGTTGTCATACTGTCTATCTTATAAATATTCTAACAGTTATTTTTCATGGAAGTCGTCTCATAAAATTGACAATATGTTGGATCAGACCACATGACCACTCCTTCCCTCTTCAAGATCATCCAGTAGTGGGTAGGTGGTAACATTTTTTATTCTTCCACATTATTTTCTTTCTTCAACCAGTGTGGTTGTAGGGGAGGGGGGGGGGGGGGGTGTCACCCAGTAAGGTCTACTAGTAAAGATGGAATCGGTGAAATTTAATCAGTAACTGCATGCACTAGGTGTCAGACATCTGCAGGCACTGTCTGAGTGTCGGAGTCGGTCTTTCCGCTTCGTGGTAACCAGTTTTCACGATAGCTTTAGTACTGCTTCCTGAGAACTACTTCAACTTAACATGCTCTTCAAAGTACGTTTGTGTTGGCAAACGTGCTGCTTCATTGCCGAAGGGGGATTCGAATAGCATTACACAGTAGGCCCTGTATCGAATCGTCGGCAGCATGCCGTGCTGAGGGTAACAATGTTACAAAATTCTGGAACTGTGCCTTTGCCAGGCCCCAATATCATACCCAATTGGACCTTTTTGCGCCACATTGATTAAGTTTTATAACGAAAGCAAAGGTGGAGCTTCAGTGTTCATTTTCCTGGTAGAGATCATGTATCTAGGATGACTATCGATAGTTTTTAGCAAGTTGTTCTTCAAACATTTTGTAAAGAGAATCGGTAATTTCGGCAGACAAATAAAGCTGACTGTTCTCATTGGTCATTTTCCACTAAACGCTGCAAACTATAAGAACCAGTCTAACGAGAGAACTTGTGCACGCGAAAGGGACTTTTTGTCGGATCTCACTAAAGCTGGTTAACCCTTTACCTAACGTAACGGTCAAAACCGGCCAGCGCTATTCTCAAAAATCGCCAATTAATTTTTATTATTTTTCATTTTTTGTCTCAAAAACATAGGTTATGACCCTTCGTTGGAACGAGCTCGTCTAGCTCGTTCCAACGAGGGGTCATAACCTATGTTTTTGAGACAAAAAAAAAATAGTTATTCAAGAATTATTTTTGCAAGTGTCGTCTGCTTTTCAGGTTAGGTAAAGGGTTAAAAATACTGCATGCCCCTAAATTCCACGTGATCGTGAGAAATACAGTTACGAGTGTGTAATAATACGTAAACAAAATACAAACTAACTAAGAGTTGCGGTCGCTCATTGGTTGAGTTATGACTTATGTTCAAATGTCACTAGTTTGAATCCAATCACCGGCGACCAGTGTCACAGGCATCCCTCGAGAAGGCATAAGAATGACAAGTAGGCCTGAAGTTTCGGGTTGAACCTAGAATTCCATTGACAAAAACTGTGTTTTCCCTTTCTCATGTGTTATCACTATTATCTACAATTATTGTATTGGTGGAATATCCACCACATGAGTGTTTTAGTGGTAATTCACTATCTTTGTACAGTATGTGGTATATTTTGGTGCTTGCTTATAATTTTTCCAAACGTTTTTTTCAGATAAAGTCCTGGTTGACATTATAAATATTAAAATGACACGAATAAACATGCAATGCTTAGGAAAGTAAGTTGTAACTTTACCACAAGAATATGTTAATCCACTTTTCCTTTGTTGATATTTAACCAAATTTTTCCCTGTGATATACACTTTTTAACTTTTTCCCCTAACCATTTAGCCACAGTCTGTTTGCAACTACACTTCCTTTCAGGGGTTGGCAGGTAGACAGCCAATCTGGCTATGTCACCCCCTACAGTATACTATTTACTAAACTTATGAAATATATGAATTTGTAACCATTATTTATGTATACTGTGAATAAATTATCTGAATCTGAATCTGACAAGTAGGCCTAAAGTTTTGAGTTGAAACCAGAGTTCCACTGACAAAAGCTATGTTTTCCCTTCTCATGTGTTATCACTATTATCGACAATTATTGTCTTGGTGGAATATCCACCACATGAGTGTTTTAGTGGTAATTCACTGTCCTTGCATTGTATGTGGTATATTTTGGTGCTTGGTTGAGAGAGAAGTGCGGGAGCCGAGTCTCGAGCCGTCGACCTGTACCACACAAAGCGACCGATTTACCACGAGACTAAGAGATCCGGACCAACCAGGCTAGTTGGTAAATGGCCTTTATACCTCGACCGCTACACTACTCTCACGTTCTTTTTGATTTCGACCCACGGGGAATCCCACCCCAGCTTCCACGTCAGGGTGGTCGAAACATCCAACAGTCTTCACCACAGCACTCACAATGCCATCAACAGTTGCTGAGGGCTGGTCACGGCACCAATGTAACAGATCGAGAGAGAAGTGGGGGAGTCGAGACTCGAACCGTCGACCCTTAGCACGCCAAGCGACCCATTTACCACGAGACTAAGAGATCCGGACCAACCAGTCTGGTTTGTAAATGGCCTTTTTTTATACCTCAACCGCTACATAACCAATGATTTCTTGAGACAAATTTTCCTACATTTTTCATCAAATCTAGTCATTGCTGCTTCATAGCAGCCATGACTAGATGTGATGAAGAATATTTTTAAATTATTCAGCGGGTTAGGAGTTAATAGTTAGGAGTTCGGTATTCGGTATTTGACTTGACTGACATTTGCTGATAGTACCAAAGGGTAATTCATATCAGGAAAAAACAGAATAAGTTGTTCTTGTATCACCCTGCCACAACGCTATACATTCCACTTTCAATAAGCTCAACGGTAACATTCTTTTATGACCACAGATCATATCTACAGTAATTTTGTGACTTGTTCTAAATGCTTCTCACCGTTTAAAGACTTATTTCGGGCTCTTGGGATCTCAGAGTATGTGCACTGAACATGTCATATTTAGGAAGTCCTGCTGACAATAGACAAATCACCTGGACAGTGATTTCTACTCAGGTCTTGGCTACCTTAACAAGCAGCCAATACTTGAATATAAATAACGGTTAGGCAAGTGGACATGTTCAGGATGTTGTCTTGTGGGAATTCACGACAATTGCTAGACCACTGAGGGTTAACACAACTGACAAACAATTTTTTTCATGAAAATGAACCATTCAGGTGTTATCAAGTCTCAACGGAGATTTATAAATAACGAATGCAGGAATATTTAAAAATTCAGTCGGTTTCGATATTCAACTATTGGTTCGGTTCGGCTTTTCGGTATCCTCGTGATATCGGTATCGGTACGGTTTTTCGGTATTTTGCCCATCTCTAATTAGTTTAATGTCTTTTGATATTGTCAAGAAATACTTTGATGTTATACACTATTTGAAATATAAAACGGGTGTCGAAGCCTTTTTCAACAAAGCACATGTATCCAGTTGTAACATTCTGACCCTCTGCCTAGGTAGTTCATCTAACAAGGCTGGTCACTCCCTTCTAACCTTCCCGCACCTATGACACACGCGACAGGCCCATTGTAAGAAGCGAGTAAGCAATTGTTTGCGTGCATTTTGCTCTTACAAATGATTTTTTAGGTAAAGACTGAGACCTCACCTCCACTTCTCCCCGCAGGTTTGTAAATAAACAACAATCCCGAATTTGACAATATTTGTGAGCGTCAATCCAGATACGATGTCATGACTTATAATTTCGAGTTACTGCCCCTGCTCCGTGTAAAACATTCCTAAAAGCGTTTAGAATGGTACCGAATTTGCCTCGGTTGGGCTCAAACTTATTTTAATTCGTGAACACACGTACAAGGCCAAGAGACTGTTGTTGGCCAAAACCTAAGGTATTGCATTTCATCTCCTCGACTCTGTCGGTTTTGGGGGTGTCTACGCTTTTACTACCTGTTGTTGCCTTTCTCTGAACCATCTAGTCGACTGTTATCAGTCCCCAAATCGTCACACCTGGCAAGGGACGAAGGAATGATTTCGCGGTTGAGAGGCGGAGGAGGTACAGCCACACAAAGGCACCCACACAATGATATACAACTATAGTGGCTCATAACTCTTAGTGGCATTGCGAGAACTCGATACACAAAGCTATGTTTGGGATTCGCACATTTCTACCTTAAGAAAGTGGTGGCCGGTTGGATAAGTGCGCTGGCCTTGGTCCCGGGATCGATCATCGGTCGGGGAAAGTTCGGAAAGTGTCCGAACACTCACTGTCAGCATCAGTTGTGAGGTTGATGCTGGCACAGCGTACCGTCCTATCGGGTGGGGACGTAAAATGGCTGTCCTCCGTGCGGAGACGCACTCCGTGCAGGCAAGTTTTCGTTTCATAGTATTCGAGAAGAGAAAGGCCATGAAGTTGCCGCTACGAAGGTCATCCCACAAATCTGGGCCATTGGGTCAAGGAGAGGCGTCAATATAAGTTGAATGACTTGCTCGTCAATCCTAGTCAAACAAATAAGCTTAAAACAAGATTAATGCACATTTGAAGAACAATGTACTTTTTGGGGTCCGTATTCAACAAGTTTTCTCATCAATCCAAAACAATGTTCCCCCCAATGACGAAATTTGTTAAATATGGAGCCAAAAATGCCATTTGTTTTGCTTCTATTGGCCGGAGTAGAGACGAATCAAACGAGGGAATCTTTAGTTAGATCATAACAGTAACGAGTTGATCCAGTTTACCCCTTTCCTGCTAATTATCAATAACATTGCACTCAAGGATTGGTAAAGATAATGTTGGCGTTAACCCTCTTTCTCCCCATCTCTAACACCGTCCTCTCTCTCCATGCCTCTCTCCCTATATCTTTCTTTCTCTCGTCTTGGTGCACATTCCCCCTCTGCCCCCCCCCCCCCCCCCCCCCGGTTTCTACATCCCTCCATCAGGCAGTAATCAAGACGAATAACTCCTACCACGGTTCTTCACGGTTTTCGATCGCTGTCTTTGTTTCGTCATCTACCACTCGAAAGGATGCCACCTAGGCACTGACGGACAAGAATAACTCGTCGCAAGGTTCAGATTCGCTTTTCCGATTAACTGATTTATTCCATTCGATTAAATCTAAATATAGGCGATGGACTTTTTAAGGATGAGACTGGTTTCAGATCATAACTGGCTCGGATTCGATTAAGAGGTTGGCTGATGGCTTGAGAGCTTGGCCAGAACGAAATATCATGCCCGTTCACCAAACAGACTAATGTATAATATACATGTATCTGGTTTGATACAGCTGAGAGTGAATTTGTCTGCTACAAAAAAAGATACGTTATTATTTTAACTTCTTGCACACTCCTGGTGGATATTACTGCCCAGGACAGGACATATCTTACCATTAAAATAAGTCAACTTTGATATTTAATTAAAATTTTTCCTCTAATTTGTATAACTTTTCCACCAATGGTATCCTGTCAAATTTATTTTCATGAATGTTTCATCAAAGATTTGATGGCAAATATTTTGAAATTACTCGGCGGGAAAAGAGTTCGTTCAGTGTTTTTAGAGAACATGTTGATGACTAGCTATAAACGATTGACATGCTTGTGTTATGTTATAGCCTTGGATGTTGAAAGTGATCATAAAAACCATATCGAGGAAGGGCCGTAGGACACGGAATGTACTTTGAACAGATTCAGTTCCACTTACCAGCAGCCATAAATCCACTCATACCAATGCCAATGGTCAGGAGAGAAAACGCCAATTTCCACTGGTGGCTATCAACGGAGTACAACGCTATCACACATGCACCTTCTGTACCAAAAGCTGAAAGTATTATACACGTCTGGAATCGTGCTCCGATTCAGTGAAAAAATAAGAAAAAACAATAATAATATCAAGTGATAAATTCCGCAGGCTGTGGGGTCGCCTTTGCCATTTTATTCAGAAATTCAAGAAATTGATTATCTTTTGTGATATGATCGAAAAATATGATAGATACTACCTTAACGTACAATAAAATTGAACAACGAACACTTACCATTTCTTTCCTCGAAAACATAACTTATGACAGCGCACTGGAATGAGCCCAACGGACGCGTTCCAGTGAGTGTCAAAAACTATGTTTCGGGTGGAAACAAACATTTGAATGGCGTTGACAAATTTTGATCGTAACACTGAGTAAAGGAACATGAACATGTTTTTTGGCACAGGCATTTTTCGAACTGACTTGCTTCAATTGTCGCCTTGGAGTTAAGCTGTTTATTCGAAAAGGGTTTTATGTTTCAAATAAAACCCAAAGTACATGTATATTAACTAACACATCAATTTGCACGGACCAATACGCTATAAATACGGCACGTGTCCACAAAATTTACCTTTCTCCTTCCAAGAAATAATCTACGACGAATATGGGAAATTACATTGTAGTTTGTGCTATCCCACATGTCGTAACTTTCCGCGAGCGATCGGGAACCAGACTAACATTTTTGATGGCTACATGCCTTTGAAAAAGTGGGGATGTGCGAATTGGCGATTTTGATCGAATCGAATAAATAATCGAATTGGAGAAAACGAATCGAATTTCGAATCGAATCACATTACGAGGAGACGTCGTCAAAAGAAAAGTGTTTTTCTAAAATAATACCGCCGATTATCAGAAGACACACAGTTACATGTATTACTGTATAAAGAAGGAGTTATCACAGGCAAATAGACTAGATTTTGATGTCGATCTATGATCTTATAGGCCTGAGAAACGTCCGGAAGAAAACCAGTAGATTCACATAACTTCCAGAGATCAAGTTCACGTTCACCAAAATGCTGTTGACAGAGAGAATATCCACCACATTTCCGATGTCGCATGTCCTTCATACGTGTTTTGATCGAATCCCAACATCTTTCCAAAGGTGTCATCTCTAAAATCCACTGGGTAGCCCTCTCTCGTGTTCATTATCGTCTGTAGAGTGTTGACGTTGGAGGTTATGTTGATGGCAGTTCTATCTTGACTGTCCAGCTTCAATCAAGTCTGAATGAGTTCGTTCAAATCGACTATGCTGTAACTGCCTTTGGGAATGCGAATCGTGAACTAATCAGTTCCACTCGAATATCTGAACGTATTATTTTTCTCCGTGATGTAGGGAAATGAAAAGTACATATCCAGATTTACCAGCGCCATCTCGTACTTCTTATCCCTCTTCAGTCCATCAGTGGATTGAATGTCGTCATGAATTGAGTCTTATCATCACTCACCACGATCGAAAAAAAATATTTTGGAGTTATGTTATCGGCTATCCTTTCTAATAATTCAGTTTCATAGTTTCGCAACATTTTTTTAAAAATATTTTTTTTTTAATAATTGTATATTTTATTTCATTTATTTATTTTTTTTTTCTTCTCATTTACTAATATTGCGATCGTCTGGAATATAAAAAACGTCGTATCCCTTCCTATATTTCCCATTATATTTATTACTTGTTAGATCGATAACCACGAAATTAAAAGGTGTACAATCCCACAAAAACTTACAAAATCTCTTGAATTCTTTTTTCCTCATGTCATTGACCACGTGATCATCGTAAATGTGATTGAGATACTTGAAATCTTGACGAAACAGAAACAGTAAATGCGTTCACGGAGGAGGAACTGTTCCGTGAAAGAGACTCCGACTTTTTAACCAGTTCTTTACCGATTGTTACAGTTCGCTAGCGAATGAATTTCTGACAGAAAGTTGAAAAATGGAAGATTGCAGGTACATATTAACATCATTTTAGTCAAATAAGTTTCGTTTCATATAAAACTATATCTCCGCTGTCCATTTGAGGGACAAGATGAAACAAAGGGGACAAATTGTAAAGTTGCCATGCGTTTTAACAGAAGCTATATTTTGTACAGAAATCCCATTGTCTTTTCAGTAATTTTGTAAGCCTCGTTTTCGTCCATATAAATATTTTCTTCAATGAAATCTGGGGTATCTAGCTTGATATAATCACTCTCAGCATATTTTAAGTTCGACAGCAACCCAAGGGATCCGGACGACCGAGATTTTGAGCTCTAAACATTCATGCAAAACGCGCCAGTTCACTACTGATCAGATCGGTTCGCTTTGTTTTTAAATGAACATTGATGTCACCAGTATCACAAGAGGTTCCAAGATTCAATGGATCTCCTATGCCTCTTGCCTGCTCCCACTTAATATATACTGTAGCCCAAATAAAATTCAATATATTATAATATATAAAAGCTACATATATAGCAACTTGTATTATATGACTGATGACTCTAAATTTATCCCATAAAATTCTATAGAAACTAAAAGGTCATAAAATCTAATTGTCTGCCCAATCCCCAATTTGTTTCTACAAAAGTACTTTACCGGGGCTATCACGTGAACTGTACCGCCGAGGCCATTTTCATAAAATGTTTACTGCTAAATTTTGAGATTGACACGAGGATTTATTCACCTTTAAAAGTTGATGAATCTTCGTCTCAAACTCAAAACCATGCAACGTAAGAGGTATAGTATCACACGGCTTGTTGCATAATTGGTAAGCAGGCCAGCAAAGACTAGTGTAATAAATATTGGGTGGAGAAAACGATTGTTTGAGCAGGCACATTGCGACATTGTGAATTATGATGTATATATAAAATTACACTCAGTAGTTTAATGTCACAAAAGTACTGCAAAACGTATCCACAGCGGTCCTGGTCGCTTATATGACAATTTTAAACAAAATGTGGCAGTGCTCGGGCGAATCTACACAATATTGCCCACAATATCGTAGTTAAAATCGTCAATTATGCTGCCAAGAGAAATGGACGATTTTCGGTGAAGTGAACTGGAGCCTATGATTTTTCTTGTTGAGCGAACTGGATCTTCACTTTTAGCGAACTGGAGCTAACACGAGGTTCAACTTGATAGCATTGTAGAGGATTACATTTCAACTGTTCATTCTAAATTTGCATACAATATTAAAACAAGGTATATTTGTACTGCCAGGTGAAACTGTTCACCTCTGTAACCTCAAGTGGTCTCTAAAATTGCGGCGTATCACCAGTCTTTATTTTTTTTTTCAGTGAAAATCTAGTGATCGTGGCCATTTTTACTATGTAAAGTTACATTATGATCTATAGCTTATGACAACGTGACATGGTGTACCTTTTTTCCTGCCGGAGAAACGACCTTCCATTCAAGAAACGTTATATCTATAGAATACTCACTATATTTTCTTCATCTGTCGATGAAAAACGGCCAAAGTCAGTAACGAACTGGAGATTTAATCGCAGGCGAACCGTTCGTAAAGTCGGAACAGGAGTCTATTTCATGGAACAGTTCCTCCCCCGTGGCCATGGCGATGTGAAATAATTTTGAAATAGAGTAGAAACAGTTCACGTTGCTGCGACGTCCTCGAACGTAGTAAGATTCGCACCGATTCTGTTTCTCCAACATCAAGTTATCGAATATCATGAGATTTCTATGCATCGAATTCAAGTGTCGAGGATCCGACACGTCGTTCTCATTTTCGTAGAATGGACATTCCTCATTGGACCTTTTATCATTTTCGAGTTCTCTCGGAGTTTCTTGCAAGAGCATTTCGAGTGCGGGATCATATTTTTCGAATTCGTCTCGGTGATCAAAAATTTTCATTATAACGTTCTTCGGCAAGTTTGCGCGAGGATCGTTTTGCAATAATTCATATTCGGGTTGAAAGAGACTCTTGCCAAACACGAACAATCTGTCGTAATCCAACCACTCCTGTCGCAACAACAGATTCAACAACAGATTCATCCTTCTTTCCACACTTCGATTTTCTCACTATCAATCCTCTTGTGCTTTGAAGAAAGAGTCTGTGAAAAGAGTCTGTGATTCGATCTCTCAGTCTTTGGTGCACTCCACGGTAAATCTTTAAATTCCATTCTCCTTACATATTTTTCCAAGTGCTTTTTTATTTTAAAAACGAATTTTTCTATTCTTTTTATTATAAAATAAAAAATAAATTCGTTTTTTTTAATTTATATTTCTTTCAATCCAGATCCGCTGTTCGCTAATGTCTTGGCGAGTTCCTGTATAGGCTCGACATCAGAACTCTTTAAATTTCCAAGTTTCATGTTCACTAGAATCTTCCGATTTCCATGAGAATTTTCGTCGCTTAGCCGGTCTTATCAACTTCGGAATTAAATCGTCGGTCCTCTTGCCAGCCTCCGAAGCGATTCTGATGCTCGCTTCCGTTGCGGATTTTTAACTCACGTCCTTGGTGGTTCAGATTCAGATTCTTTATTCACGGTACACATATATGAAAAATAGTTACAAATAAACGTATTGCACAAATGTAATAAGTAGTATACCGTGGGGAGTGGCATAGCCAGATTGGCTGCCTATCTGCCACCCCCCCCCCCCCACCCACTGGAAGATGTGGTGAATGGAAACAAGCTGTGACTAAACGAATGAACTGAGATGCCAGTTATGTGACACATGATGGAGAATGGCGATCGAATCATTTCTTTTCTGAGGCCGGAGGGTTGGTACATCATACACACCAGCGGAAAGTTGGTGCTTCAAGGTTGGCAAGAAGCAGCCTGCTTACATGACTCCCTCCATTACTCATCATGACACCTGAGAGCGGCAGCAAGTCCCATATGATGACGAACGTGATGAATTATTTGTTTGGATTATTGTTTGCAAGTTCTTAATTGCATACAAATAGTATTTTACATTGCAAAACTGTAGGGACGAAGCGCAACCGTTTGCACAAGACGATGATTCCCGATGAAGACACAGCGCATGACTTTGACAATTTCCAAGTTTACGAAGTGCAATGAGGGCAATAGGGATTTTTTCAGCTGACATAACAGGAATATGGCGAAATGAATGTGGAAGTTAAGTTGTTCTTAAGCATGGTTCTGCCTCTAATATTACGAGTTGTGTCGTCCGGAGCATTCCACGTTTTCGGGAAGGTGTATAAAGGAAGTTTATCCAGAGTCTGGGTCCGCGTTTTTTTTTTCTATGTATAGAAGGTCAGACTGTTTGGATTGTCAATGATTTTAAATATATCATTGAAAGAAACCGGTAATCTACCGTTCTGCCAGTCAATCACGAACAGTAGTGCATGCAGTTTAAACAAATCGTCAACCTTGAGTATTTGATTTTCTTAAAACAGGGGTTCAGTATGAGAGTTGTACTTTTTGTTATTAATTATTCGTAATGATCGCTTTTGCAGCGCAGATAGTTTTTCTAGGTTTTCTTTCCGCCCTTTACGGCCGTGGAAGCGATCTGTTTCGCCACATCGCCGGTGAAGGCACGTGACAGAGCTCCCATCATCGAATCCAGCAAACCCCAATCTTCCGTAGATGTAAGATCTCATAAATCCCGTTCTTTACCACTAACATATTTGTTTATTTCGTTTTTTTAATAATAATTATTTTATAATTTAATTTAATTTGGTTTTACTTCATATTTTCATTTACTACTATTTTTTTTTAATATATCCCCTTTCAACGCATTCATGATGAATTTATAAGTACCTCTCTGCAATACTTTCTGTCGCAACAATTCGTAACATGTGCTCACCAACTCGTTTGGCACTCGGGTATTACTGGCTTTTATTATGCCCCATGTTTGTAACATCAGCCGTGATTGGTTAATATGAGACCTTCTAAAAGTCATAGTACTGGAGTTTTGGGGCAAAACACGGGTACTATCGGAACGTTTTTCCCTGGAGACAAGAGAACGAAGAAAAAGTAAGCGCCACTTCCATTGATCAGCGTCAAATTTCTCAACACCAAACGCTGGCTCCGTGTCCGTTTAGCTTTTTCAACACCGGTAGACACAAACTTACCAACAAATATATCATCTTCAGTGGGTGTGTTTTCAATTTTAACTGCAAACAATGCATTCAAAAGAATCAGGAATATTAAAAAACTCACTCACGTATTGTTCACCACTTCAGTGAATCCTGAATATGAGTCTCAGTTATGACTTGTGTTTCACTCCGCTTAATTCTATCAACTGTTGTCCGAGAAACATGAATTTATATTCCATTAATTTAAATCACTTTTCACACAAGCATTAACAATGAATTATAACACGAACAGCATGATGCAGTTGTTAACATTGGCATTTGTTGATAAATAAACTCCCAAAGCGACGGCACTTGTGACAAGTCATATTCGAAGAGACGTCATTCGTTCGAAATGACGTCATGTTTTTGGATTCGACTACATTGTTGTTACAAGATAGATGGCTTGTTGCAGTTAACGCTTAACAATGAAAGTCATATTTTGTTCGGCATAATAAAATAATTAGAACGTTTCTTTTCATGTTCTATCGGTCGATAGTACCTGAAATTTGTGTGATTTCTGAAATAAAACCTTCAGCAGCTTCGCTGCTTCAGGTTTTATTTCAGAAATCACACAAACTCAGGTACTATCGACCGATAGAACACGCGAAGGAATGTTCTAATATTATATTAGACTCACCATCAAGAGATCTAATCTCTCCAGCAGGACATTAGAACGTGGTCGTCATTCTCTGTCCGGTGACGGATTTGACGAATGCTTTATTCGCATCCCAAATGGGTTTCCCCACGTTCTTACACTTCAAAATTGCTCGCTTTCGATTTCGTCTCTCTGGGGTCGTTATTTTTTCTCATGACATTGGTATGAACCAGGAGATCGCCATACATTTTGGAATCCTCTTCCTCATATTCGTTAGGTTTAGCCAACACGAGCAGATTCCACAGTCCATCTTGTACCTTCATATTTCCGATCTTCGATGATCAGATTTTAATCATCCGTTTTTTCAACTTTTTGTCACCTATGCAGAGATTACCATCGTCTCCCTCGCGCAAGCCGAAGAAAAGGTCTTTATTACACATCCATTAAACTTTAAACCCTTGTATTCAACGGAATCGCCACTATGATATAAATGATTCTGTATTCAACGGGTGATATACAAGCCGGAACTTTTTAACCGCACCGTTTAGTTACGCTTCGAAAAGTTTCCAAATTTCGTTATACAATCATCGTCCGTATGTCGCATAGTGTGAAAATGAAAACGTTCAAAGCAAAATAAAGTCGATTCACAAAAATAGCCAAAAATGATATATTTTTAAAAAACCCAATCATTTCCAACCAGAACATTAACCCAGTCCCGTTGAGTCTCGTGTTGTGGATCCCATTATATCTAAATTGGTCAACTTTATTTTGGTAAATCTTCGAACACCTTGACATGCTTCGAACTTATTTTAAAAACGTTTCTCCCAGCTGTTTTGCAAATCTGCAATATTTGTACTTATATTTTTATTAACAGTAATAGTCACCAAATGGTTAGGCGTGAATGGGCTAGCCCATTCGTGCCTAACCATTTAGTGGCTATTACTGTTAGTAAACAGCGATATGAATTTCAACAAACACTGGTTCCGAAAAGGTTGTTTTGATTTATTATCGATCCATTTGATCAGTGCAGCTTCAGTCAAAACAAACTCTTCACCGGGTTAAACACCGGAATTAAAATTTGTTTAATTAAATGAATTTTAATGCACGGGTTGTGTAATAAACACTCGTTATGTAAAACACCCACCGATTCAAACACACATCGCGTTCTGTCTATGTACTCAACGGATTTGTCTAAAATCGCGTAATCTTCGGGTTTCATATCACTGACATCAACCATCGTATCGCCGATCATGCTCACTGTAACCATCGGTAGTCCACTCTCAGAATCGGTCTAATTCCATCCACCTCGAAGGGACTCGGCGGGGGATACTGAGCAGGAGAATGTGGGTATGCAGGAGACGATGGTGCATAACGAACTTGACCAAACAGTGACGTATAAGCCGGAACGTAAGGTCGAATGATCTGTAACTAGGTTTCCTGCGTTTTTTTTATTTTATCAAGGGTTTCAACTCTTTGACGATTTCTCTTTTTATTTCTTCCAGAGTTTCTGTCACAGGTTTGAACAACTTGCTCGTCGATCGTTTCATCTCGATCTCTTCCATTCGTTGAACCATATTGCTATCTCGAATATTCCTCTTCAGTTCTAGAAATTGACGAACCCAACTCATCTCTCAACTCAGGATCTATGACCTTTAAAAATGGCATGCTTCTTCTTTTTTTTTTTTTTAAATATTCCTTTCTTTTTTTTTTTGGAATTTTGTTTTTTATAAATTAAATTTAAGAGTTTTCTTCCTTTTGTTTATTTTTCTATTTTTATAAGAAATAAAAAGAAATAATGAAAGCACCCGTAAAATTGTCGAGTTCTCCATCTTTTAAATTTCGGATCGGAGATGAAACATCATCATCCGTGACAGACAGACAAATCCGCGGCCGTTTGAATTTGAGGGGAGGGGGGAAATGTTCTCTCTCTCTCTCATCCGAGAGATCTCTACCTAACTGACCCCGCGAGACGTAAAAACACTGCAAAACACAGACGAAAAATAGACGTTTTTTGGCATTTTGTGTTACGCTTTCCAGTGTTCCACATACGAGAGGACGTCGATGAGACAAAAAAAACAAAAACAAAAATACTGACATAAAATTACACATTGTCACATATTTTCCCAAGTTGAAGAGTGTGTCGTTCACATCATTCACTTTGATTTGTCGCCAAAAGTGGGGTTGATAGCCACCAAACAACAGGCGACATGCAACTCCAAAGTTGATTTTGTGTAAAACATTTATCATTTTCATCTCGGCTTTTGGAAGTTTCCCCTATATCCACTGTCATCTTGTGAAAACAAATGCGATGAATTCTCGGACTGAGCCAGAACCGAACGACCTCAAATTTTTCGAAGATTTTTTTAAAATTATTTTCGCTCGATATCCGAGATTCGATCGACATTACGGACTAAATCCTCGTAGTATCTCTATCGGCGATTCGATTTCCCATCCATTTTCTGACTGAAAAATGTCACGTGTCGTCGCGTGGTATACTGGCTCACTTTGCGAGAAGACTAAAATGAGACAGAATTGCACTTAGTCGATTTCTCAGGAAATAAGCTTGAAAATAGCTAGAAATTACCGGAGATCAAAAAATGTTTTGCTGAGCCAGGTTTTCTGGGAAAAAACTTCGTTTCAAATCGGATCGACTTCATTCGGTCGTGACGCCATTTGTTTTAAAATAAGAATGCTGAATGACTAAAACAAACGATAATTCAATGCCGAATGGAGTCCACCCGCCTGTAAAGTAAAGCCTGCTCTACTTCTCCTTATATAATAATCAGAGGTATTATTTTAGAAAACTGTTGCTTTTGACGATGTATCCAGTAACTGTGATCAAACAGAACAATACTCATTATAAAATAATGTGATCATGTCGTGGAACAAATCATTTATTGAAGTTGAACAGCTGAATAACTTTTCAAAGTTCGAAACTTGAATTTTTTATAAATGGCCACTGGTCATAATGCACAATAAGTTCAAATGAACAGTTGTAGCGATAACAGTGTTGTTTGTAGCGATGTAGAAACAACTGTTGTACAGTTGTAGCAACATCGCTATAAACACTGTTACCGCAACAGTTGCCTCAGGGAGCCTATGAAAAAGTTTATGAATTATCGCCTTTAAGTTAATTTATTTTCTCGAAACGGGTGTGTTCATACAAATAATGTATGAAGCATAAGGATGTTTTTTCACAATGACAATTGTGGTTTCCTCAAATCGTCAACTTACTTTTTCCATATTAGTGGCTTATTTTCCTTTTATGTCTTTACTTAAGAGGACAGCACTTGCCAAAAAAATTATTGTTTTAATTTTTACGTCAAAAACATGAGCGATAAACAAAAAATCATATGTATAATGAGTCACAAGAGAAGTGATACATGTAACGTCATCTGCAACATGGTTAGATCATTTCTTCGAAAAAGAAATGATTCACCTAATAAGTGTTGATTATATACATGTATAGAGTAATAGATACCGAAATGTATGGTTATCTTTATATTGTTTATTGTTATTAGTTACTGGCATCTCTCTCACGTGAACGTTATTGTCATTAAACCATCTATCTATCTAGCTTAAGAACCACCACTGGAACGAGCTGAACGAATTCGTTCCAATGAGGGGCCAGAAGCTATGTTTCTGAGACAAAAAATGGAAAAAAATAATGAATATTGAATGGTGGTTTTTTTGTGAACAGGGGTTGTCGGACGTGGGTAAAGGATTAAAACTCTAAAATTAACGATAATAATTTGGCGTCAGAAATTATATTCTTCACTTTGAACACTGAACACAGTTTAATTACTAGTTGTCTTCGTTTGGCAGCAAGGCTTATACAAGAACACCGGAAGCATCTGCAGACTAGCCGGCGGAAAGGGGGGGGGGGGGGGGGGGGGTCGGGCACGGATATTAAGAAGACTCTGGTATGAGTTGAGACGGATAGTTTACAACATATCGTAAATACAGGGAACGGCATGCGCTTGTGGATGAGTTAATCGATATGGTACGAGTGCCTGCACAAAAGGATAAAACGAGAGGCCACACGTGCGCGTGTCGTTCGCCCCCCCCCCCCACACACACACACGCGTGTTGTTCTGTGTTTATTACACGCCTTCGCGTGTATAAAAGCAGTTATTAGAAGGACACTCAGCAATTAATTTGACAACTCGTCCAATGAGTTCCAATGTGTTCTATGTGGCGGTAGTGTGTCAAGTCAAGTGTGTAAGGGCCTTGAGCTTTTAACTAAGGAATTTGCACATCCACCAGCATAATTTACAGATTGAGCAGTAAAAAAAATGTTCAAACAATTTCAAACCATATCATTTGACCCCTCATTTCAACGAACTCGTCGAGCTTGTTCCAGTGTCACACGATCTGGTTTTTGTTGAAATTGTGTGATAATTTAAAAAAAATAATAATTGAAATAACAGATTTTGATATCACGTGCGTTCGGTAAAAAGTCAAGCCAGAATGAAATTCAAGATGCCACGCATGTGATCAGTCTAAAAGGCCTCGGAGATACTTCCACTTATTTCCACTTTGAGACACTGTAAACTGTATTAAGATCGACTTTGGTACGCAGCGGATGATTCGTGGGAAATTCCAGATCAGTATCACATAAAATACTGACCTATTGTGTTCGCTAATTTTCTTGCATTAATTCGAGTTAACCATTTCCTGTCGATGATTTTATCAATGAGATATCCAGCGGCTATCGGCGTAATTCCATTGAATACAAAGGGCACACAGGAGAGTATACCAATCTGTAATGAAAAAGGAAAGGCTGATTGGTGGATTCATTTTGTAACTTAACCATTTAACGAACACGACCAGAAGGTGATACTTAAAAACTAGAATAAGGCCCCACAAAGTAGATATTCTGTTTTTCAGGCCATTTTTGTAAAATTGCATATGGACGGGCGTTATTTTATTTTATTTTTTTATTTTTGTAATTATTTCTTTGCCATCAAAAGTTCATGTTCTTAGTTTGTTTTATGTTTTAGGCTTCATTATCTACAGAATAGCATGGGCAGTGGTGTATTTCGTGCCTTGAGTGCAAGAAGGCTTTGCAAAGCCTTGTTGCACTCAAGAGACAAATTTATCAATTTTATTAACTTGGGTAAAATATCACGACATAATTTTTGTTTTTTTTTAAGTTTGAATTGGTTATACAACGAGAGCATGCGGCAGTCAAAAGGACCATACGGTAGGTCATGAAAAACAGATTTTTAACGTCTTTTAGGCTTAAGTATAATTTTTTTATTATTTTCCTTTTGCCTCTGAATTTTGACTCATAAGACATTGTCAAGATTTTAGAATCTGTCGTTGTTTTCCAAAACAACTTAATTCTGAATGATGGGGTATGATAAGTGGTGATAGGCATTGTCCCTATATCCCGATAAATTCTGTCTTCTGATTGGTCAGAATGCCTAGGACAAATAGCCATGGCAAAGGGCGCATCCAACATCCAAGGTATATGAGAGCGGGCAACATCAAGGGTGTAAGAGCACACGAAACATCGGGGGTATATGGTTTAAATGAAAGCCTTTCGCTTTCGCTCGCCTCGATATAAAAATAGAACCGCAAAACCTAAAAATAGTAACAAATCAGATTTCTGAAAATTTGATCATATTTAAGTTAAAAATTAAATAGTCAAATAATTAAATCAAACAACTTCATAAAAATGAAATAAGAGCAAATCTGTCAGCACATTACTGTTTACTCGTTTCCTTAACGGCCCAAGGGATATAACTCTAGCTGTTGTTTTCTGCCTTTGTAAAACAAAACAATTATTCACGAAGTTAGTCCAACTGATTGAGGAGCGTGAGAAAAACGTCCACAAATTTATTTCCACTTGTTTCTGTTGTGTTTCGAACGGGACAAAAAAACGTTATCTCCGTCGACATGTATGGTATGTGGAGATTTAATGGATGTCTCGTTTAAACTCCTCACTTGCGGCTCGGTATTTTAAAACCGACATCCAGGTATTAATTCTCCATATACCATACGTGTTGGCGGAGATAACTAATAGTATCTCTGCTCGAAAAATCGAGACGTTTTTACTTTGTTTCTTAGAAGATGTGCGCGCCGTAAAAGGTCGCCGGGTTACCGACTAATGGCCAATTTCAATGATCATCACGGGGTATCAGGCAGGTAAAATCCCAAGCGCATCCCTCACAAGAATTTAGCAAGATGCATCTTGGTATTGTTACTAAATATTCTGATATCCCAGACTGTTAACCTGGTAAGTCAGGGTGTTTTGTTGCAATGCTTTATACCGCGATACTACTTTACAAGGATTCAGGTGACTGCGCGCCCATTTCATCACACTTAAGACATTGGTACCGGAGTTGTGTAGTAGTGTTAATTTATTTCATTTATTTATTGGTGCTTAACGCCACATCAGCAGCTAAGGCTATATCACGGCGAGAAAACCGTGGTATGTAAAAAGTCATTATCAATTACGAAGTAAAAGATAGAATAAAAATAAAAAAGAACTACAATAGACAGACAAGAATGATTAGAACAACAATGAATAATAAGATAAGTGAATAACATGTAAATCAACCCGAGGAATTGAGAATTGATGAGTCGAGTTTTAAAGAATAAAAACAATTTAAAATTTTGTAAAAAGGTTGATTACTTTCAGAAATGATACAATTTTCTGTGTATTATAAAATAGATCTCTAAGGGATCCAACTGTGAAGTGCTGCCCTCTAACAAGATTAAAATCAGTACAATTCAAGAGCATGTGCTCCACTGACAACACCTGCTGACATGGAACACATTCTGGTCGCATATTACCCTCTAACAGAAAGGAATGGGTAAGTCGTGTGTGACCAATATGACATCGTGTCAGAATAACATGATCTTTTCCACAAAGGTTACTGGATGGGTAGTGATCAAATATGTTTGGTCGGAAGTGATGGAGCTTGTTATTAATCGCCCCATCCCATTCCGCCTGCCACAGAGATTTGATGTAGTTACTAATATGTGGTTTGAAATCACTGAAAGGGATGTTAAAATCAGTGAGAGGCTTGGTTAAAGCCTGTTTTGCTGCACTGTCTGCTTTTGGTGTTAGCAACGATACCTACATGTCCGGGTAACCAGCAAAACACGATAGCATATTGGTCAGACATGAGAGTTGTTAACTTCTCACGAAGTTCCAAAATGAAAGGTTTCTTCAACCTGGGGTTGGGTAAAGCAAGTAAAGAGGAAAGAGAGTCGGAAAAAATAATCGACTTCTTTTCCTGAGCATTTTTGATATGTTCAAGAGCGAGTTGTAAAGCTTTAACTTCAGCTGTGAAAATAGACCTTTGATTCGTTATTCTGATTGAGGTGATATGATCACCAGTAACAGTAGCTGATGATACGTTGTCACCATCTTTTGATCCATCTGTATAGATCCTTGTATATGCACTATACTTTGACTTAATTTCAGCATATTTCTGCTTAAATTGCAGAGAATTTGTTTGACTTTTTGGTAGAAGCATGATCTAAAATAACCGTTGTTTTTTTAAGATGCCAGGGATGAGTCTGTGGTACACGGTTTTCTTTAATGGCATCTGGTTCAATTTTGGCAGATTCCATATGGGGCTTAATTCTAATTCCCAATGAAGGAATATGTTTCTGGTGGCGGTCAAAAAATTCGATATGACGAGGTTCTGCAACACAGGTATAAGCAGGATTTGATGGATTAGAAAGAAGTTTAGAGACATATTGAAGGGAGAGTTTAATTCTGCGCTTCTCAAAAGAAGGTTCCTCTGCCTCAACATGCATTGATTCTATTTGTGAAGTTCTAAATGCACCCAAGCTAATTCGAATACCACTATATGAATTGCATCAAGTGGTTTCAGGTATGATTTTCTTGCAGAACCATAAACCACGCAGTCATAATCTAATTTAGATCTCACAAGTGATCTATACAGATGGATCAATGTTTTTTGGTCAGCACCCCAATCAGTGCTACCAACTACCTTCAAGAGGTTCAGTGCCCTTTTACATTTTACCTTTAGTTGTTTTATGTGAGAAGTGAAATTCAGTTTGCTGTCAAACAACAAACACAAGAATTTCACTTCTTTAACAACATTAAGACGACTCCCGTCTATTTTCAATTCAAGGTGGTGCTTCTGGAGCTTACAGAAATGAACACAATTAGTTTTCGTCTTAGAGAATTTGAAGCCGTTTTCTGTAGCCCATTTCTGGATTCTATTCAAACACAGCTGAAGTTTGCGCTCTATAGCATTCATTTTTTTGCTGCTATAGCAGATTAAAAAGTCATCTACATACAATGACGAGTCAACCATATTCTCAATTGCATCAATTACACTATTGATTTTCACTGAGAAAAGGGTAACAGATAAAATACTACCCTGGGGAACCCCCAATTCCTGCTTGTGGGGATTAGATAACGTTGACCCAACACGAACCTCAAATTGGCGGTCCTTTAAAAAGTTTTCAATAAAAAGGGGCATACGCCCTCTCAACCCCATGTTAAAATGATCTTTTAAAATCCCATACGTCCACGTTGTATCATATGCCTTCTCCAGATCAAAGAAGATGGCGACCACATGTTCTTTTCTGGCGAAGGCATTTCTAATAAACGTTTGAAGTCTGGCCAAATGATCCACAGTACTTCTCTGGTTTCTAAAATCACACTGAACATCCGCAAGCAGATTGTTCGATTCCAGAAACCAGACAAGTCGGTCATTGATCATCCTCTCCATGGTTTTGCACAGACAACTGGTTAAGGCAATAGGTCTGTAATTGCTTCCGTTGCTGTGATCTTTATCAGGCTTGGGAATAGGAATTATTGTAGCTTTTCGCCAGGAAGGTGGAAACTGGCCAGCCATCCATATGGCATTAAAAATAGATAATAATAGTGCAAGTGAAGTTTGAGGCAGATGTTTTAAAAGTTGATAGTATATTTTATCAAGTCCAGTGGCAGTATCCTTTGCTCTATGCAAAGAGTTTCTTAACTCTTCCATAGAGAAAGGTTCGTTGTAGTCCTCTAAGTTATTGGATGTAAATTTAATCTTTTGTTATTCTTGTTGTTTTTTAAGTTTGAGGAATTCTGCGTTACTATTTTCAGACGACGAATGTTTAGAAAATGTAGAGGCCAACTTGTTTGAAATTTCTTGTTTTGATGTTATGAGTGTGTTGTTATTTTTTAGGTGTTGTACAGCTGGTTTTGTTTCTTTTCCTTTAATTTTTTTAATCATTTTCCAAATTTTAGTGATGGGGGTGTTTTGATTTAGTTTCGAAACGTAAGTTTCCCATGAACTTTTCTTTTTATGTTTTAAAAGTCCTCTTGTTTTTGCCCGATTTATACGTAATCTATCCAAATTTTGTGTAGTTGCTGACTTATTAAATTCCCTCTCAAATTTCTTGCGATCTTTTACAGCCTGTTTGCACTCAGTATCAAACCATGGTTTAGTGAAACGTTTTGGATTTGCCGAGGTTTTAGGAATGACTTGGCTGGCAATGTCAATCAACTCTGTGGTGAAGTGTTCAATCTGGTCAGCACTGTCCTGAAATTTATCCCGTGTGAGGCGTTCAGAACAAAGCGATGAGAAAGTGTCCCAGTCAGCCTTTTTAAAGTTCCACTGAGGCACCCTCTCATCATCCGCCGGAACTACACTCTCCAACACACTCGGAAAGTGGTCACTCCCGCACAAGTCATCTTCTGCCTTCCATGAAGAATCAAGGAAGACAGAAGGGCATGCAATTGTTAAATTAATTGAAGTGTAAGAACCAGATGCAGGGTGCAGGTAAGTATCTGACCTATCATTGAACAAGCACAAGTCATATTTTGTAATGAACTCTTCTACAGTTTTACCTTTTGCGTCTTCTTGACTGCAGGGATTACCCCAAAGGGGGCTATGTGCGTTAAAAATCACCCAACAAAATGTACGGAGTTGGGAGTTGTCGGACCAGCAGCTCAAGGTCATTCAGTTGTAAGACTTTACTTGGTGAAACGTAAATAGAACAAAGTGTCACTGTTTTGTCGAAAGTTAGGTGTACCGCCAAAGCCTTAAATTTGTCTGTAATGGTACAGAACTGTGAATGATGTCGTTCCTAACCAAGACAGTCGTTCCACGAATATGAAGATCATTATCATCTGCCCAGGCATTATACGATGTATAATGCTTAAAAGCTGAATGATCTTGAGCCCCGGGTTTCTTTAGAAGAGTTTCCTGAAGGCAAAAATCAGCAGGTTTATACTTTTGGCCGAGAAGACCAAGTTCATTAAAATTTGCTCTAAAACCTCGACAATTCCACTGTATTATATTTTGTTTTGGTGTACTATGCATGTTTGGAAGGTGATTTTGAAATTGCCCCCGTAGTTCTTTTTGGTGCAGTTTTGCGCGGGGACCTTCCCTGCAATGAGGGCAGGGGATTATTTGAAAATGTTTCTATGAGGCATTCGTCCACAGACATTTCCGCAAAGGCTTCATAATTATTTCTAGTGACAATATCTTAGACAATTTAGGAAATCGATCTGAAAGAGTTTTCTTTTTATCTTTTCTACTTTTTTGACTTTGATTTTGACTCTGACGTTGACTAGATTGTGGTTGGTCACTTGACGTCTCACTAACCTTTTTGCCCTTGTTTTTATTTTCTGTTGTCTTAGTTTGAGTAGATGAGCTATTCGTATTTGTTGTTTGTATAATGCTAAATGGATTTATAGATTTGGGTTCTGTATTATTAAGCCACGTGAGATCTGGTTGACATTGCACTGATTTTGTAGTTGTAGTAGTATGTTTAATAGCATTCGCATAAGATGATGGTGGTAAATTCATTCCCCGGCATTGATATAACAAATTCCCGGGCCTCCTTAAAACTAATCTGCTTTTCAAATTTAATTTTTTGTATTATTTTTTCTTTTTTCCATACAGGACAATCCTTAGATGAAGACATGTGATTGCCCTGACAGTTGATACATTTGTAAACAGTTATGTTGCATGGTTCTTCATGGTTCAGACCACATCTGAAGCAGATTTGTTTTCCACGACAAGAATTCTGACCATGGCCAAACTTTTGGCACTTGAAACATCGAAGTGGATTTGGGATATACAAATCCACTTTGACATTCAAGTAACCAATTTTAAGTGCTTTAGGAGGCTTGGTGCCATCAAAGGGACAGATGTAAGTATTGATTTTAATTGTATTGCCTTGTTTGTTGATCTCAATTCGTTTTACAGAGGTGATTCCTTGTGATTTTAATTCACATGTAATTTCAGTTTCGGTCATATCACTCAGCTCAGGAGTTCTTATTACACCTTTGCTGGAGTTTAAGGTTTTGTGGTAATTTGCTGTAATGTTGATATCAATTAATTTTGTTGTATGTAGTAGGTTGAATGTTTGGACCTGTCTGTTACACTGTGTTAGTAAATCTCGTGAGCGTAATGTCTTTATTCCCTTTACTGTTCCCCCTATACCTTTGATGGCTTTGTCATGTGGGAACGGGTTAACATTATTAAGTTTTTTATTGTCATCTGTGGAATGAAGTAGAATGAACTTTGGTAGGTTGTCTTCAGGTGGAATCAATGATTTTAGTAGTTCTTCATCAGAATCAGAGTCTCTAAGTCCAGTATCTAAAAAAGGTCGTTTGATTTGTGGTTTTTGGGATGCCATGTTTAATTATTTGAACGTTCGCTGCCCCGGCTCTCACCCACCATGGAGTCCAACAAGGGGCCGAGTTACTGTTAAGCAGTGAACCCGCCGAGTTGCCAGTATTCCCACATACTTATACTAGGGCAGTATACTCAGCCAGTGTTGATGCCGAAGCATACCACTGGCTGATTGGCCCGTGTGTGGAAGTGTCATGTCTTCAGATGGCAATCATTCAACCAATCACTTAAAGCAATGTAATAAAAGTTGCCAAGTATAACTGAAACAGACAGTACAGAAAAACTAAGTGTTGTTAAAAAATATGCGTTTAAAACACAGTATACAATGGCAATTATGGAATGTAATTAAAAGAAATGACTAATTGAATGACCACCAAATGCTCCCCGACGTGACACCCAGTACTTTTTGGGGTGGGGGCTCCCGATTGATCATAACGGACCATCTGACCATCCTTCTACTCCCGAAGGCGGGGCCAAAACAGTGTATTGAACAGGTACCTCCGTGATAGAGATCAGGGCCAAAGCAGTGTTTACGACCTGATCTCCATCTCGGAGATTTGTCCTAACCGGGACCCAGTCTGTTCTCAACTGTCAGGATTCCTTCCTCCGGGGCCTTCAGAACGCACCTCAAGGTGCCTGCAAGATGTTATTAGCAGGGTTGACCATTTTGGTCCGGGGATTCATATTCGTATATTCCGCATCAAACCGGCACAGTTGAGCAAACCTGCTAATTATAAACCAGGAAGCCCGCCCAATTGAGCAGGCCGTCCTCTATCCGCCACCTGAGGACCCGCCAAGTAGGGGATGATCAAACCCCCCCCTAGGGTGTAGTAGTGTTAAATCATGTAACATTACGCGGAGGTTTGCCGCAGCCTGATAGTGTTAAATTCCTAGAGGAACTGGAGCCTTTTTGTCGGAGCCGATGTGAGGCATGTTTGCGCCCTACCCAAGTGGATCCGGCAAACAGAGAAAGTTTAGGTCTACTTACTCCATTTAGATTAGTCGTTTGAAATTGACTTTCATTGAAATGGTAAGTAACTGCCATTTGATTCCTGTTAGACTTTTTGGCGTGTTTTCAATTTTAGCGCTTACGCCCAGTTTACGAATTTTGAACGAATCTAATCTAATATTAGAGATTATATTTGAATTATATGCGACGAATATTCGCCTCAAATAAATCCTTCAGTCGCATTTAGACGAATCTTCGCCACATAGCATCTATTAGACTGGATGCATCGTTTCAATCAGACACTAAAACTGGCGATGAATCTAATCTATTGTTCCGCCAATGTTCGGGTATTATCGTTCGCATACCGGTTAATGCTAATTAGGGAATCTATGTTGCCAGGGAACCAAATTTACAAGTGATTAAAAATATAACATTCACACTGAAACCAGAATTCAGAATTCAGATTGTTGAGTAATTTGATTCAATTATTTTGTCAAGCCCCCTCAACAAATGTGTGCCCCCTCCCTTCTAAAAAGAGCGGGGGGGGGGGGGGGAGAGAAAGCAACATTCTGAATCCCTTCAGGACATTATTGTGTCCTCCAAATAACACACTTTTCCCCTCAAGGAGGAGTCGAGAGGTGTGGGCTTTTTTTTTGCTAATGCAATAATCTGGTCACATTAAATATACAGAACGACACGGGCGTGTGAATGGGTTAATCTATTTAGCACTTGTGCCATGGAAGAAGGATAAAACTCAAGGCCGCATATCCTTCCGCGATAGCACCCGTGCCATATCGATTAACCCATTCACACGCTCGTGTCGGTTTGTGTTTATTACACGCCTTCACGTCTATAAAACAAAAAAAAAAACAATTATTAGAAGGACACTCAGCAATTCATTTGACAACTGTTTCGTCCCCCCGAGTTCCAATGTGTTCTATGTGCCAGTAGGAACATAGAACACATTGGAACTCAGTGGATGGACTATCAACAAAAAAAAAACATTTTATCCCCAACCAAATTAGCGAGGGGAACCCGTGTTGCTATTCTTAGCTGTCGCTAGCGATTTAAATTGTAATTGCGGTGCATGACATTCCAGTGAGATTTCGCTTCTATTTAAAAAATATCCGTCAATGACTTCCGTTCCACACGTGTGTGCGAATCGGATTTTCATTTTCCGCATGGCTAAGTGTTGCTGCAGATGGGGATTTCACAGACAGAATAGGCGTGTAATAAAAATAAATGTCATTCGTCAGTTGGAATCAGGATGCTTGCTCTTTTTTAGACATCAAGTTTTAGAAGAAATCAAAAGTGGAAGGATATCATTTTTAAAACGAGGATCCAAGCCATAAATGTTCCGACTGAAAATAAAACTGTGACACACCATGACGTTTGACATAGTTAATTTTTATCGTAAAATTGTTTCGTCTCACCCAACACTAAAAGAATTACCCATACGACTTCGTTTAGGGTCCTGCAAAGCTTCGAGATTCGATTCTATTTTGAATCTTAAGTTGATATTCGATTCGATTCAATTCAAATTCAGCTGCCCGATTCGTTTCGTTTCAAATCTTTACACGGGAATATAGCTTGGTATTAGTCATTGTCGTTGTCTGACAAAACGTATAGTTGAGATGGAATTTGTACGTAAATAATGCTGAAAATAAAGACAGAGTGTAATTTCTTCTGTATTAACATAAATAGCATTTGACCCATAACACCTCCCATGCTAATTCCAGTCTCACTAGTCTCTATCACTGTTAAAAACAAAGTTAATGTTTACAAACAAAGTTGACGATGGGCTGCTGCCAGTGGCTAGATCTGTGCAGTGCTTAGTGCTGATAAGTCTCGCAACCGTTCCTAGGTAATATTCCAACTGCATCATCAAGGCATGCCTTTCAGGATGTCATGCCTTGATGATGGAGCTGGAATATTACATCAGTGGGAACTTGAGACGTCACAATCGGAAAAATCAGGTTTACAGTCCCCATCCCCGTATCCATCATCTACAAGACGCCTAGAATTCGATTCGAGACTCGATTCGATTTCAAATAATGCACCCGATTCGATTCGAGATTCGCTTCAAATCGAAAATGTGATTCGCAGGGCCCTAACTTCGTTCCGAGACACATTAGAATGATAGCTAGCCTTTGAATAAACTTACCGTAGCAGTGTTCATTCCGAATGCATCTTTGAAGTATTCAGGCTGCAGGGTGACCAAGGTGGCGAACATCCAGGTTTTAGAAAACACACTCGCAAGAATAGCATACACCGGTAAAGATGTTAGCACGCCTTTCCATGGAATCGCACGAAACTGAAAATAATGAAGCGAATGAGATGAAGATCAAACCATCCCACTGACTAAATTAAGAAGCAATCTTATTAACTGGATGATCACCTGGTGGCAATACGAACCAGGGGGGGGGGGGGGGGGAGGGGGTGCTAATGGGCGTTTAGGGGGCGACCCTCCTCCCAATTTGTTTGCAATCGGGCCATTTTCGTCTGCATTGTCATTTCTCTATTTAACATGTAATCACGCACTTTCATCACGAGATTACATTTGACACTTGACACAGATGGTCATCAACCAGGGACGTCGGCAGCACGGGGGCAGAGGGGCTCCTGCCCTTCCTGCCTTCGGACCACGGAGGCGAGTGGTCCAGACAATGCCCTCCCAGGTTCGTCACTCAATTTTTTCAATGATGTATTCTCGAAGTAAAGCTAAACTACACCCCAAATCCGTT
Source organism: Pictodentalium vernedei (assembly GCA_031216915.1). Lineage (NCBI taxonomy): Eukaryota > Metazoa > Mollusca > Scaphopoda > Dentaliida > Dentaliidae > Pictodentalium > Pictodentalium vernedei. Next base: position 50,989,238 of record CM062293.1, on the reverse strand, counting down.
CTGTGAGCTTTCAAAATTCAATTGGGGAGTTGGGAGAGTTTGGCCTTCGAGACGTGTATATTAGTTCGAGTAAATGCCCTTTTTCTGGGATCTGACCTTCCTGTCCTGCAGTGCTTCCGGCGCCACTGTTTTCAACGGGATTACGTAACGACCAATCGGACACGTTCTGGCATGCAGTATGCCGGATTCCACGCGTTGTGGGCTAGGTTAGACTGGTTTGTCTTCGCCAGGTGAGGGATATCTTTGAAGAATAAATCCAGGTGTGCCGGTGTGACAGGAATGGAAGTCCGTGGGAAAATTAGTCCCTCTGGACTATTATTCCGCGGAATTATAGTCCTAGGTCTAACATTTCTAGGAATAGTAGTCCGCCGGACTACTATTCCTAGAAATGTTAGACCTAGGACTGTAATTCCTACGGACTTCCATTCCTGTCACACCGGTTTAATTGCTCGGAACGCCAGACAGCCAAACTTGGCGTTACTTAAACAAACAAGTGTACACAGAGAATAAAGTTAAGCACCCCCAAATATAATGAATGATGACATTCCACTGTTCGTTGAATGTCTGTTGCTGGTTATATGTATGATTATATTGATGATCCAACAAATGGTCGTGAACGTGTATTATTGAATGTGTCCCGCAAACAGGTCCCGGGAATCACGTGCATAATGTAATCCAATGAATTTTCCAAAATACAGTTTGTGCATGACTCAGATTTGGATATTTATAGTGCCTATTTTTCAATGTTTAATCACTATCTGTCACCATGACATGAAGAAAGATGACATAAAAGATGGCAAATTATCGGTGTGCATTCCACCAATAAAGCAATCGGTTGTCAACACAGGGACCAGTTTGGTGAGAAAATGCAAACAAACCAATGAGGTTAAGGGCCGTTCACGGTAAGAGCGACACCCTCCCCCACCCCCATATCACCATTTGAAAACAGGTTACTTCCTAGGCTGGTGCGACGACAGCCATTCACCACGAGAGCCTGTATCCTGTTAATTTTACAAATACAAAAATGATACCACTTGAAATTAATGTGAAATCATGTGGCCCTTACTCCACCCACAATGATCATAATGTTTACTTGCTGAAATAACTGGCCATACAAGTTCTTGTGACAGAAAATCCCGAGACGTTTTGTCAAATTTTCAGTCGGTACATCAAAATAGACCTGCCTCGGTTGTTTTCTCGAAGATAATAACACAATTAGAAATTGATTGTACCTGTACCCTATTAAGTTTACATATACAAAAATTATACCACTTGAAATTAATGTGAAATCCTTTGGCCCTTACCCCACTCACGATGATCATAATGTTTACTTGCTGAAATAATTGGCCATACAAGTTCTTGTGGCAGAAAATCCTGAGACGTTTTATCAAATTTTCAGTCGGTACATCAAAAATTGACCTGCATCGGTTGTTTTCTCGAAGAAGATAACACAACTTATACAACTTGAAACTAATGTGAATGTTACATATACAAATTATACCACTTGAAATTAATGTGTTATCCTTTAGCCCTTACCCCACCCACAATGATCATAATGATCACTTGCTAAAAGAATTGTCCGTACAAGTTCTTGTGGGTGGCATTAAATCACAACCAGCACTTTCGCTACAAAGTTGAACATTCTCTTGACGGCCGTCGCTAGTTCCCAGTTCCCCATTCGACATTCGGTATCAACCGATCTCGTCGGTTGATGGCGGGTGTCGGATGGGGCGTAAACAGTGGTTGTCACCCCTTTATTTTCTCTTAAGTTTCAGCTGCACGATCTGCTGCAGTGAAATCCCAAGTTCTGTCCGATCTCAATTAACCTGCCTTTCCAAGTTGGATTTGCAGTCAATTGAAACTATGTCAATCGGTACAGAAAGAATTGACTCGGAAAAATTTCTCGAAAAAAATGACCCTCTCTCAGAAATTGGCACCTGTAAGTCATCTATGAAGGAAAACAATGGGAGAATAACTCAGATGGATTTACTTCAGCTCAACAAGCCACCACCAGATATCTAATTATCTACTCTGTTTAGCCATGTTCATCATCGCTTTTCTATACGCGAGAGGCCCATACGCATGTAAGCGTGATCGCCCATCCATTTACCGCAGAGTCCTGTGCAAGTTTTGATAACGGTGGTCCCTTTGTAATCAATGGCGAGTAACATAACTCTAGACGAGGTCCAGATGCACTCAAAGTTCGAGTTTATTAATCAGTTTTATGAAATAAATAGTACTGAAGATGGTGGAGAAGATTCCCCATTTGAGATCATTAGTAGCGAATGCAGTTACTACTCCCCTGAAAATTTCCGTACAAACTTCACCCATTTGAAGAATATATTCTCTTTGTTTCACATAAACTGCCAAAGCCTTAGTGCTCACTGGGCTTCTCTAAATTATTTATTATTTAATTTACGTCAGTCAAAGAATGATTTTGAGATCATTGGACTTTCCGAAATATTTCATATTCCGAATAATACATCATATGCTCTTCCCGGATATCAACCATTAATTAACAATAACCGACCCGACAATGACGACGGAAGGGGTGGTGTAGGCCTCTTTGTCAAAGAAGGCATTGAATTTAAAATTCGATATGACCTCTCTGTCTTCATTCCGCACGTTTTGGAGTCGCTCTTTATTGAAATAAAAAATCCTAGAAGAATAGTGGGAGTCATATACATACCCAATACCCCTCCTAAAGCGGATATGGACCTCTTTTTGTCAAGGATGAATGAAATAACAGACAAATTCAACCATGAAAAAAAACTGTCATACATTATGGGAGACTCTGCAACGATTACTGATCATATATTTTCAAATAATATACGTTCTACATCGGCCGGTATAGTATTGACCGACATCTCAGACCACTTTGGCATATTTTATTTAGAAAATAACCCCGTGAAAGACGATGAAACGAATATTCGTGTAACAACGAAAATAAACCCGGAAAGTATTGAATATGTTAAATCGCTCTTAGAAGAGCATGATTTCTTAACTGTTACTGGAGAAAACTGTCCTAATTTGAGCTACAGTAATTTCATTGATATTTATCTCGATGCCTTTGAAAAGGCTTTTCCAATGAGGCAAGTCCGACAGCCGAAAAAATCTATTAAGCGCCAACCCTGGATGTCAAGAGGTCTGATCATTTCATCTGACACTAAAAATAAATTTTATCTTAATAAATTGCATTGCCCCAATGAGAGAAATATCCAAAATTATAAAAATTACAGAAGAATATTTAATAGAGTAATAAAACAATGCAAAGCAATTTACTACAAAAGGATTCTTGAAGAAAATAAACACACCATGCGTAAAACCTGGGAAATCCTGAAGAGAAGTATCAATAAATCCAAATGTATAAATAAATTGCCCTCTTTTTTTGTTCAAAATGATAACGAAATTAGTGATCCTCAAGAAATAGCTAAAGAATTTAATATTTTCTTCACGGGTATAGACGAACGAACTAGTGAGAAAATACCGAAGCCGAATAAACATTTTCTCGATTTCGTGAAGAGAGATTTTCCAACTAACTTTTTCATGAGTCCTAATACAACCCAGGAAATAATCAATTTAGTAAATTCCATGAAACCCAAAATGAGCGAAGACTGTGATAGCATTAACTCGTTCTTACTTAAACATACCATAAACCTCATTGCAGTACCTATAGCTCATATTGTAAAAACTTCCTTTGTACAAGGTACTGTACCTCTAAATCTGAAGACTGCCAAAGTAATACCCATATTTAAATCTGGAGACAAGCATTCGTTCACTAATTACAGACCAATAAATATTTGACCAACATTTCCTAAAATTTCAGAGAAACTAGTCGTTGTTAGACTAATTAAATTCCTAAATAGATTTGACATATTATATAAGCATCAGTTCGGCTTCAGAGAAAAACATTCCACCATTCATCCCGTACTACACTTTTTGAAATATGTAGCTGATGAAAACAATAAACTTACCAAGGACAGTACATTTGCAGTATTCCTTGACCTCTCGAAAGCGTTTGATACAATAAACCATGATATCTTACTAAAGAAATTAGAATGGAATGGAATCAGAGGAATAACAAACGACTGGTTTAAAAGCTATCTCTCTGATAGACAACAATATGTCATTTACGGCGACCAAAAATCAGACTTGCTTAACATCAAATGTGGTATACCATAGGGTTCGGTGTTAGGTCCGCTTCTGTTCTTGTCATATATCAATGACATATGAGTTACTCAACTGAACTTAATCTTTTGTCTTTTGCCGACGATACCACTGTATATTCTTCGGGTCCAAATGTTGACAAAGTAGTAATTTATATGAATACTGAATTAGAGAAAATATACGAATGGTGTTCAGTAAATCGGTTAGCAGTCAATGCCAATAAAACAAATTTTATTGTGATGAGTCAAAGTAAAGAAATCCATAATAATGTTGTTATAAACAGTCAAGCAATAAATAGAGTGAGCTCCGATAAAGATGATAAGTCACTGAAGTTCTTGGGAATAAATCTGGACGATAAATTATCCTTCAAAACTCATATTTCGTAACTCTGTGCCAAAATTGCGCTTGCGAATTACGCACTCAGTAAGGTCAAGGCTATTCTACCGCACAATGCCATGAAGACGCTTTATTATGCCCTGGTCCACAGCCATCTGGTGTATGGAATCCATGCATGGGGTAATTCGAAATTGACTAATAAGCTCCTATTGATGCAGAAACGATCGTTGAGAATTATAAACATCAAGAAATGTAATGCACATACAGACCCCTTATTTTAAAAGGAGAAGATTTTGAAAGTGAACGACTTGTTTAAATTGCACGCGTTACTTTTTGTACACGATTGGCATCGGGGTAACTTACCTGTCTCTTTTAATACTTTCTTTGAAACAGTAGATCAATCAATCTAACAGATGTACTAGGCAATCCAGACTTCTTCACATAGGCAGAACAAGAACAAAACTTTTAGGTAATCTCCCGTCATACTTATACACCAAAATATGGAATGAACTTAATCATGAAGTACGCATGATAACTAATAGAAGTATGTTTAAAAAAAGATTAATTTCAATGTTCATATCATCCTATTCCCAGACGATAGAGTGTGACAACCCGTACTGGCCGGACTGTGCTATTTAACTGCAATAAGGCTATTGTACTAATTTTACTTTGGACGCTTATGTGGCCCATATTTCCACTCCTTCTTGCTGCATCTGGGGGACTCATCTAACATACATCCCGTTTTGATCAACTATCACTATGCTATGTAGAACGGTAGCTCGCCGCTTCACCACTTTAGTAAGTTATTTCCAACATAATATTTGGTATGGTATGGTATGATATGGCATGGTACGGTACGGTAGTAATGACAGAGTGTCGTATGGTATAGTGGGATATAATTTAATTTGGTATAACATATAGTATTGTATGGTATAGCGTGGGTGGTGTGATGCAGTTATGTATGGTATGGTACGGTATTATATGGTATGGTGCGGTACGGTACTGTACGTTTCTGTGCTGTGCGGTGCGGTGCGGTACTGTATGGTGCGGTGCTGTGTTGAACTGCATTGTACTGAACGGTGCGGCATTGTATAGTTATTCTTAAAGTTATTCCCAGTCTGTATTACCTTCTTTCTTTAATTTTTTTGTTAAGTAATTTGATCAAAGCATGGATGTGAATTGCAATTCCATCGGGATCTACCTTTCATCTACCTTGCATCTATCCTGCATTTACCCTGCGTTCACCTTGCATGGCGCTCCCATATTTCCGGAGCAGCCCATACAGCGTTTGACCACTTATCAGTATTCGGTTCTGCATTAATGTCTCACATATTGTTTCTCTTTGTTCTTGAGGGAATACCAGGTAGACAGCCTGTCTGGCTAAGGTGTCCCCTAGCGGTATACATTTTATTTCTTACTAGAATAGTTATTCATATGCATTGTATTGTTTGCTTTTGTGTACTGCTGAATAAAGTTATCTATCTAAAGTTATCTGTTCTGAACAGCCCGTGGCTACCAGTTCGACGAATCTGCACGAAAACGGTCAGGGGCGACCCGAGAAAAGCCAGATTGAAGTCCAGAAGGATCAAACATTCTCTACTAAGAGATCATCACCAAGGAATACATTTGACTTGGTGTTTAGCATTTTTCATTCAGAGCATTGCATTGACTACCACTCCTTGGTCTACCACTAGTCCTGATCTGAAACCACTGGAGCACATTTGGGACACTCTAGGGCGTCGGACACAAGCACAGGAACCTAAAGTACAAATTCTGCGAGAATTCGAAGCAGCTTTGCATCAGGAATGGTGACAGTTACCCCATGCAACGGATTCGACGATTGACTAGAGGATGTGACGCAGGATAGAAGCTGTTATCCGAGCACATGGAGAATACAGCAGATATTGAACTGTAACACAGACTCATGTTCTCAAGAGGTCACAAATAACATTTTTATCCATTTGTAGCCAAATAATGTTACCGTGTTGACTCTCCAGCTCCATACTAAAAGGGTATCGTATTGAGCTCTCGCAGTTACTTTTTTGGTTCATCAATGCTGCCATTGAAAAGATTATTTATTGGTGTTCAAGGTCACATATTTCTGCGCAATGCCTAATCATCACCACGGCGGTATTACGAGGGGAGGAAGCCGGAGTACCCGGAGGGAACCACCGAGGAACGGCGAGCAACTGTCAGCTCCCCAACATACTAACTCCACACAAGCAGGGTTTGAATTGGTTGAAGACAGGTGGACCACCGACGTGCAGTACGTATACAACGTCACCATGCCCCACTTGGGCAATGGGGGTGAAGCGTCTTGTCCAACGACACAACGCGGTTGCCGCAGGTGGGATTGGAACCGAGGACCTCTCGGTTTGCAGCCTGCACCTCTGCCAACTGAGTCACCGCGCCCCCTTCATTGAAATGATGATAAAGACTATGATTTTTGTGTGCTCGTATAGCCTGAATATGTTCTTTCAGAATAGAATTCAGTTTTCGAAGCTTACTTTGCGAGTAAGATACTAATATCAAGCAATGCATTTTCCTTCGTAAAATATCCAGAGGGTGCTTAACTTTTTTCTTTGTGTATATAAAAGTAAACGAACAAGCCTACAAGTGTTACAATACAGTCGCCGTGGATTGGTCGAAATCCACGCGTGGGCAATGATGTTCACGCAGGCGTTCACCATGTAATAACAATCATCAGCAAAATTTTAATTAATGAAGCACCGGGTTTCACCCGGTGCTTCAATAATTTATTTTTTGATGAGTTTTTCCAGTAATTAGTGTTTCTAATCTTATATTATTGTGTCCGTGGAAATATTGCCCACCCGTGGAAAGTGACCAGTTCACGGCGGCTATACTGTAAGTCCTTGGCCCCACAACAAGATGCATAATCCATCCATTTCTGATACAAGTATACCATTTTCGCAAATGAGAACGTCCCATCGGGGGTGCCGCGAAGATAACCGATTAGGATTGGAGGGAGGGGGTGCGGGGGGGGGACGATAAGTCTTGACCTTTTGAATTATAATCCCGACGAACTAATATTCCAACTACATTAAGGTTTTCCTTCGACGATGATGTTGTTGAAATATTTTATCAGTCGGAAGTTGTGTTATCACAGAGGGGTCAAATCAGGCTTACACACCCAACTGGTCATCTTCGCCACACCCCAGAAAAAGTTGTCCCACTTGCTATTATTCGTTTCCTTGTTATATCAAACAATACAAGTGAACCATAGAACATTTTGTTTGTAGTGCTTGTTTTTTTTATCTTTTTTTAAAAACAACATTTCTGGCAGATGCATCTGATAAATGCCACAATGGACGACTCTTTCATTTTAGTTTTGCTCATACTGGTGAGTGCTTTCTTATTTACAATCATGAGGTTCAAAAAAAATAATTTGACTTTTCAGTGAGAATTTCAAAATACCATACATTTTAGAAGCAAGTTATACCGAAATGCAAGTGGAATTTTAATCACTGTTATATTCTTTGAAAGATCGCATTGGGCTGTTTAGCTCTGCCTAGGAGAACATGACTGGCTAACGTTAGTCTTATTAACTGTTCAAACTAAAAATTACAGTGTTACCGTTGTTACGTAAGATATATGGACATCAGTCTAGTATATATTCTGTTCGGAATTCGAGGCTGTTTTGGGCTGTTTACAGTACGGCCGCCGAGAACTGGTCACTTTCCATGGGTGGAAATATTTTCACGCACGCAATGATATTAGATTCCAAACACTAATTATAGGAATAATCCGCAAAACATTATGTTAGAAAGCGTTGGTCCTGAGATCGGAAGGTTGTGACTTTGATGCCTGGCCGGGGTAACTTGCATTGTGTTCTTGGGCAAGGCACTTAATCCCAATTGTCCGCTTGGGAGCACGGTTGCGCCATGTGCTAAGGCGTATCGCACGTTGATAGCACACCTGCTTACAACCAGTGCTAACCCTGCCCCTGGATAAGTACGTTGGAGAGTTGACAGTTACTCGCTGCTGCTAGGTGGTACTCTCAGGATGCACCGACTTCCTCTACACACACGTAAAACTATCTTCCCCACAATATGACCTCAGCTATTAAAGTGTCATAAAACACCACCAATCCAATAATGATTATCGAACCAAACCATTGTCGCGTATGTTCAGTAGTAATGCCACACCCTTGCTTACTATTGGGTGATACAGTAACCCGCCACCTTACGTGCGACGTCATCGCCATTGTCACGCACACGTATATCTGAAATGACACGTGCCTATCGTGCCAATTATAAGAGATTCCAACTCCTTGAGCCTTAGACCTTAGTGGTATGTGATGTTGACTTCTTGCCCTTTTAGCATGTTCTCATGCATATTCTCGTATGACGTCATCAGTCACGTGACCGGAAGGCGTGGAGTGAGGTTGTCATGGTAGCCCGCGCGTGCAGCCATCTTGTGACGTCATTCCCATGGTGGCATGTGATCCCACTGCACATGTGCAAAGCATGTTTCTAAGGTGACGCACTTTTCCTCCAGCCATTTTGACGATTGGTGTCCCCATCTTGTTGTTAGGGGTAGCATGTGGTTGATATGGAGCCCAATGGAAGTGTTCGACTGTGCGGGAATATGCCCCGAAAGTTCTGGGACTCCTCCAGAAGAGCGGAATGCACTGATTTGAAAACTTTTCCAGGGAGGGAGGGGGAGGGCGGTCCAGCCCGTTTCCATCTACTGTACAGTAGGACGTGGATATTGTAGTGCGCAATACTTTTTTGTTGGGCAGGGGAGTGTTTTGAGGGCGTGTTTGATTCAGCAAGAGCACTTCGAATCACCGTAAACAACCCAACAACGACCCAAACCTACCCCAATGTTCGTTTTCTTGGCCCGAAATCCCAGCGAAACTTACCCAGACGGACCTTTGAGAGCTTGACCCCATACGAGTACAAGAAGCTTATGGGGAAGGCCTTAAGGAGATCCTAAATCATAGCTACCACTGCCTCTTCTGCCCTCTTATCTCCATCCTCATGGCCTTCCCTGACTAATAGCCCTCACCTCATGGCCTCATATTGCCCTCATAGTCCTCTAGTGAACATCTTCCGTATGAGGATGAAATGTGTACGAGGTGAGGCCTTAGTGAGTCCTCACCTCACACCGCTTATCCTCATCTCGGTTCGAATGATCATTAGTGATCACCTATGGTGATTACTAGTGATCGCCTGTGGCGATCACTATTGATCATCACCCCTTATGAGGACAAGAGGAGTGTGATGTAAATCCAGAGTTACTGGGTGGAGGAGGATGTAGCTTCTGGAAAGAGAGGGAGGGCGACTGTGTCGCTCTGGGCCAGGGTGTATGGTGCAGGGTCATTTGGAAGGGTCCACAGAACAGCTCCCCATGGATGACGGGGAAAGCTAGGTGTAGGGTCACTGTGAAGGGTCACCGGGTCACACGTGGCTGGGATGGTGGGTCACGTGGGGAGGTATTCGGGTCAACATTTCTCCGCTGGGTTTGGGTCGCCGGGGTACTGTGTCGCTCGTCGGGATGCGGGAGTAGGGTCCCAGGGCAGGTCTTCACTGGAAGGTGTGGTGAGGTGTTAAGTCAAATGTGCAAGGGTTTCTGGAAGAATGGCGACTATGTCGCCATCGCTCATTCCTTTGTGTCACCACACTAGTGATCGCATGTGGTGATCACTGGTAATCATTCTCCCCATATGATGATAAGAGAGGTGTGAGGCCTCACCTCACATCCCTCTTATCTTCATCCCTGTTCAAGTGATCACCACAGGCAATTACTAGTGATCACCCGTTGACCACTAGTGATTGACCACCAGTGATCATTCTTCCAGATGATGATAAGAAGGGTGTGATGTGAGTCCTCTGTGTGGCCTTATGTCACATCCTCATCTTGGTTCAAGTGATCACTAGTGATCGCCCGTTGTGATCCCTATTGATCATTTTCCCTGTATAAAAGAGATGTGCGGCGAGGCCTCTGCTACATGTATGGAGTAGCGACAGTAGTTACAGCGGTTGGTCCCAGGGGGATATATTAGGGGTCTCGTAGGGAGGCACACATAAGGCTGCTGGGGCCAGGAATGGCAGCTGGTCGACCAAGGTAAGAAAAAACCGCCAGGCCAGTGGATGCAGGTCAGACCACCCAACCCTAGTTACCTTTGGTGGCACACGAGTGGATCCCTACGAGACCTCTGAAATAATACATACCTGGGGGGGGGGGGGCACCCGCTGAAACTCCTGCTCCTGCATCATAACAGATGCCTCACCTCACACCCCTTTTATCCTAATACAGAGAGAATGATCACTAGTGATTACCACAAACGATCACTAATGATCATCACAGGTGATCACTAGTAATCACTTGAAATGAGATGAGCATAAGGGGGCTGTGAGGTGAGATCACTAGTGAGGTGACCCAACGGGATGGGCGAGACAGCCGCCCTTCTTCCAGAAGCCCTTGCCGTCCATATTTGATCTTCAATAACGTACTCTTGTGCTTTTATGAAGCTTTCGGCCTCATGGCCTTCATCAGCAAATATATATTTGACAAACAACTACATCTCGATATTTTTTCACTCCACATAGACAGTTCGTCGCCAGAGTGCTAGAATGTCCTGTGTCCTTTAGGGGACAGAGTACTTCCATAGGGGACATAGGACATTCTAGCACTCAGACGACAAGTTATTAATTTCTCCGAGGTAACGCTGAGAAAAACGTAGTATTGACGTATCATACCTTATTCTTCGTGCATTCGGCGACGTTTAAAACATTGTGCGATTATACTTCAAGTTTACCCCTCTTGGTTTTAGGGTTCCAAGTCTTCGCATCCATTTATCCTCCTTTACAAGTCGTAAATGCCGGCTACCGCATAACACCTCAACCACATATACCACGCTGTCTTCCACTGTATGAACCCTATCACTGAAATGGTCATTTTTGGGCTTTTCCCTATGATGTTTTATGTCCACTGTGTGTTCCTGAATTCTCTCTGCCACTTTTCTCCCGGTCTCCCCAACATATATCGACTTTTCACACCTTTTACAGCCCAGCACATATCCAACATTTTTTGATTGACAGTTAACGTTCTTACTGGCGTAGAATTCCACATCTCTCCATGTATATTTTTAAATTATTCGTTGATAGGACAGCGCAGATCTGACAGTTTCCCATGCATTTCAAAATGGACAGGGGCGTGTTCCCGGTGGATTTTAAGATTATGATTATTATGTTACAGTCCCTTATTATCCTACCATAAGATGAACTTTATTGTTGAAATTCCACATTTGACCCAACACCTCACCACCCCTACCAAGGAAGACCTGCCCCAGTGGCGTAGATAAAGGGGGGGGGGGGCGGCTCCCCCCCCCCCCCCCACCAGAAGTTTTGTCGGAAATTTTTGGGACCATTTTTAGGCGCATTTATGACTAAGAACATTAAAATGCTGGCTTTGGGGATAAAAACATGCCATTTTGGGTAAATTTTGGGTAAAAAAGATCAATTTTCAGTACATTTGCATTAAACAACAGATTCTTTCTGTTTGTTTGGGTTTTTGTTGTTGTTACACTGTCGGAAAACTTTCGGTCTGTCGGAAAATTTTGGGCTTGCCCCTCCGCCAGCGAAAAGCTATCTACGCCACTGACCTGCCCTGGGCTCTACTCCAACACCCCGACCACGAGCAACAAAGTTTCCTGCGACCCAAACCCAGCGGAGGAACTTCGACCAGAAGACCTCCACATGACCAACCATCCCATCCATGTGTGACCAGACGACCCTTCCAGTGACTCTATCCCTAGCTTCCCTCATCATTCATGGGGACTTGTCCTGGGACCCTTCCAAATGTTCCTTCCAGAAGCCCATCTTCCTCCACCCAGTGGCCCGGGCCTCACCTCACGCCATTCTTATCCTCATTCGGGGGGTGGTCACTGACTAATGATCACTTGAACCGAGATGAGGATAAGTGGGGTGTAAAGTGAGGCCTCACCGAGGCCTCACATCATAGCCCTCTAATCCTCATACGCGAGATGTTCACTAGAGGGCTATGAGGCAAGATGATGCCATGCGGTGAGGGCTCTGAGTCAGGGAAGGCCATTGGATGGGGGCTAAGAGGCACGTAGACAGTGAAATATATGAGTTAGGCCTCATCGATGCCTCTCCCCGTAGGCATCTTCGTTATAAGATCTTCTACACCTTATCTACATGCAGGGTAAAAAGAAATTAGGTAGTTAAAGTGTTTGAGGCGTACGAGCCATTTTTGTCAACATTTGACGAAAACGACCAGCTGGTGGATTGAAAATGAAGTCACTAGCAAGCAATACTCGGGTATCTAAGTATAAAAAATATATGTACGTGTTCAGGATACATTCACACAACCTATGTATATATTACTGGGTTCCCAATGTATTGATATTTAGAGAAATCCACGATAAACCGTACACTTACCACAATTCGATGTCGAAGAGAAAGGGCAATCAACCGGACATCGGCGCAATCAACCAAATTTTCACGGTCACGCTTCCCCTCCAGTGACAATGTGCCATTGTTGTAACAAAAGTGATGAGCGATTTTTTTTTCCAAAAATGGTCGATGGCTGTAACAAAAGTGGTGACCTCATTTTCTTACAAAAGTGGTTGATTTTGAAACAAAAGTGGTGAGCTGTAACAAAAGTGGGCAAATGCTGTAACGAAAGTGTTGAGCTGTAACAAAAGTGGCTGTTGTAACAAAAGTGTTTGCCAGAGACGCGTGCCATACTGTGTTTGCCCAGTTTTTGTGGAAACTTGCGCGCAGACGACCGTTGACGTAACAGGATGTTCTTTCACTTACAAAGATGTCCTGGTGTTGTTCCTGTGCCAGTTATAGATATTCCAATTAATTGGTATGTGACTGCACTCTAAATTATTAACATAATTTGTGGAACTATATACGGCGTAATTATAAAACTATGGCTGTCGTGAGTCTTCATTTCTGATTGTAACGTCATCAAAATGTCGATCGATTCAGGTTTCGTTTGAATAACATGTTTAGCTCCGATTCTCAGAAAATAACTCTTTATAGAATTTTTCAGATTCATTTGTCCGGAATATATCAGTTGAAACTTCAATATTTCAGACGAGTGAACCTAAACATTGCCGGTGACCTGTACTGCTCAAAGTTTGTTAAGCACCAAGTACATCCAACTACCTGTTGTACGTTTTAGTTGAAATATTGTAATGAAAAGTGTATATATTTTTTATTTAATTATATCTTTAATGATTTAAGTACACAAATTAAGATTTTACTTGTGTTTGACATTATTTTTTAGCTTTTGAATACGATAACCATGGAAAATGGATATTACTGGTAAAAGAGGAAATTGTTCAATATGCCAAAAAGTTGACGGAGCGAACTGGTATGGCTTCAATATCGAGTATGAGACCAATTACTGTTAATTACAGCTTGACAACGCCTTCCCATCCTCTCAATCAGGTTCCAGGTGGTCCTTTGTGGGATGTTGTTCCATTCTTGGACCAGCGTGACACCAAGCTCCTGGACACTTCTTGGCTGGACTGGACGGGCCGAAATTGCAAGCTGCAACTCATTCCAGCCATGTTCGATTGGAATGAGGTCAGGGGATCTTGCTGGCAAGTCCATATGCACAATCCCCTTCCTCTGTCGGTACTCCCCGACAGCATGGGCAACATGAGGACGGACATTATCGTCCATCAGAATGAATCTATCACCCACCGCACTTGCATACAATCTGACGTGGGCATCCAGGATCTCATCAATATACCGTTGTGCTGTCAATGTACCACGTTCAAGGACACAGAGCTCTGTACACCCATCCCAGCTGATGCCTCCCCAGACCAGGATTGACCCTCCACCATAGTGGTCATGCTCGTCAATGTTGGCTGCATGGAATAGCTTCCCTGGTCTTATCCATACCCTAGAACGCCTATCTGTGTGATCTAGGCAGTACCTTGACTCATCTGTAAAAAGGACAGGTCGCCAATCTTCTCTGGTCCATCCAACGTGTTACATGGCTGGCCCATTCATATCGTGCCTGGCGGTGGTTCTGGGACAGCGGAATGCGAATACATGGTCTTCTCGATTGGAGACCACATTCGTGCAACCTTGCCCGGAAAGTCTGCGTCGAAACATTTACCCCGGATGCATTCTGAAAGTCACTGCGAAGCTGCGTTGCTGTGGCAAAGCGGTTCCTACGGGCCTGAATGATCAAAAACCGGTCTTCAGCTGCAGATGTTTCCCTGTCTCTGCCACCACCATGGTGTACCACACTGCTGGAATCTTGCCCAGGCTCTGGCGAACACCATATGGTGCACACCAAGGGCTTCACGAACCTGACGATGGGTAGCCCCTTGCTCCACCATCCATACAGCCCGTCACATGTCTGCTTCAGACAAATGGCTTCTTACATTTGCATTTGCCATATTCAATCATTAAATCACAAGGGTTTGTGTTGAAATGAAGACTGAATACCCTACACATGGCATGTACATGTAGACATTACACGAAAACATCGTGGAAATCAATGGGTACATGCTTTCCATGACTGTCACGAAACGTCTGCCTGTCAAGAGAGCTAATGTAAACACTGGGGACCATCGCAATACATTCCCCAATCATATTCACCAAAAATATCGCAAATATGTCACAAGCAAATTTCACAATGATGTGTCAAATATTTGGTTCTTAGCAAACTTTGAGTAGTATATTTGAGAGCTGCACTGGTTCAAGCCCATATCAGCGTCGAATTTCTTACAGAATTAGATTGTGGTTCCGATCGTGAATGCGACTCCAAGAGGTTAAATGGGGACAAATCATTTTAACCTTTTGAACCCTCGTTTCCTGAAATGGTGTCGCTCTTGCGCACACTTACAGTTAGACGGGTCAGTCCAATATCAATATACAGGGAGGATAAAACAATAACGGCTGCAGACTGCAGTGGGAGCGCGGTGGCTCAGTAGGTAGAGGTGCAGGCTGCAAGCCGAGAGGTCCTCGGTTCGAATCCCACCTGCGGCAACCGCGATGTGTCCTTGGGCAAGACACTTCATCTCCATTGCCCGCGTGGTGGCACGGTGACGCCGTGTACTAAGGCGTACTGCACGTCGATGGTACGCATGTCTTCAACCAATCTAACCCTGTCTGTGCTGCAGTTCGGGTTTACGATGTTGGGGAGCTGGCAGCTGCTCGTCGTTGCTCGGTGGTTCTCTCCGGGTACTCCGGCTTCCTCCACCCGTAAAACTGTCACGGTCATGATTAGCCATTGTGCATAAATATGTGATCTTAAACATCAATAAATAATAATAATGCAGACTGCAGTTATTATTTTATCATCAATGCCCCCTGTATAGACTTCTTAAAATAAGAGAAAAATGGGACAAAATTATTGTCTTACGAGTTCAAAGGGTTAATGTCCCCTCCCAACGTGCAAGGTACTTGATAAGGAAACGAGGCTAAAACATGGGATCTTCATTTTTGCGTGATAATTTTAACTCTTAAAGGAACAATAAAAACAATAAACTGGGATCTTGAAAAAAATATCGACTCACAGATTTTTCTTGAATGTGAAAGCCCATGTAAACACTGTATACAAAGTAAAAGACGTCAGAAACAACGCAAAATTATATACGTTTGTAATAAAAAAACCAAACTTGATTGCAAACGAATTTCCAGAAGCAAGACGTTGATAAAAGATAGATGAAGTTACCTGAAAGTGATCGGAGGTAAACACAACAGCGTGGCATAATGTCTTCATACTCGACGAAAATAGTTTTACCATCGTTGCTGGCCGAATGATTGACCGCCACGAACAACAAATGTGCCTTATTAGAGCAATAATTAGACATTATAAAATCAACAACGTTGTATTATTTTGAATAAAGCGCAGCTATGCTTCCAATACGCCCCACAGTATCGATGCCGGCAATCCAAAATAGGTTGCATGAACGCACAAGCTATAAAAAGAACACGCGCATGCCCAGAAACTTCACCTTTGTCTTTCTGATAAAGCTGATTTCCACGAATATGGAAAATGGCATTACATTTTGTACTATCCCGGAAATTTCCGTGCGTGATCGGGTAATCAGATCGGCATGAACAAATGCTGCGTGTTCATGGAAACAGAAAATCTATGAACCGGAAAATCTCGCTTTCTTAAATCTCAGTGATAATTACGACCAGCAGCGTGTCGATCGTAATTATCTTTGAGATATATGAAAGTGAGAATTTCCCGGTCGGCTGCAGGTATATAGTAGAAAGAACTATTGGCATTCTTTTTGGCTGTACAGTTTTGGGCGCACGCAGTTATTTATTTATTTATTTATTGGAGTTTAACGACACTTTTTGCAGCCAGGGTCACCTCATGTCGGATAGTGTTATGGGTGGAGGAAGCCGGAGTTCCAAGAGAGAACCAACGAACAACGGCGAGCCACTGTCAGACTCACCAACGTACTAACTCCA